>CM045496.1:86733219-87048219 GCA_024704745.1 Rosa lucieae | reverse complement strand
GGAAGCAGCCTGGTTTTTCCTCAAGTCTGAAAATATCGTCCACGCGCGTGCGTTAGGATTGTTTTATTTTCTCGAAACCAAGTATGTTCTCTTTTATTTATTTAATTTCATATTATGGTATATTTAATTATTTATTTGAGCATGCTTTATATTTTATTGTTTATGTTTTTATCATGAACTTTTCAGCATGTTTAGTTAGATAATATTGATCTTTTTAAGCATGTCTTGTTATTTATGTTTTATATAATTATCTTTAAGTATGATTATATATTTTACTGTCTATATTTTTGTAAATTTCAAGCATGTGCTGCGAATTTTATTTACGTTTATTTATTTCCGCATGATATATTATTGCTATTATTATGTGTAACATAATAAATATTTTGTTATATATTTGTGAAATTTGAGCATGCCATATACTTTATTATTAAATGTGCTATTGTTATTTCTAGAATGCAACATATACAATCCGCTTTGCCATGATAATGAAATTTCATGTGCATTATACACACAACATTACCGTGATAAAGTATTTTCACCAGGGTTCTAAAAATCGGTCTGGGCGGCCGCCTAGGCGCCGCCTAGGCGTTGGGCGCCTCCACACCGTTCGGATTTTAGCCTAATCGATCAAGCTGGGCGCCGGGCTGAAAATCGGCCGCCTAGTCGGGGTAGGCGAAGCCTAGGCGGCCTAGGCGGGTCGTCCTGGGAGCTGGGCGTTGTACGATTAGGCGCTGTGCGATTAATAAAACAGCGAAAATCAAACTCAAAGCCTCAAACAATCCAAGTCGAAACCTAAACTCACTGCCGCCGTCTCTCTTCTCTCTTTCCCCGGCATGGCCTCTCTCCCTCTCTCTGGCAAGGCCGCACGACCTCTATCTCTGACTGACTGATTCTCTGTCTCATGAATTTCTGGGTTCAATTTCTGGGTTGAAATGTTTGAATTGGTAAGTTGAATGTCTGGGTTTAATGTTTTCAATGGATCTGTTCTGGGTTTTCAGTTGACGCCAAAATCGATCTTTCTCTCACTCTGTCATGGATTTCTGGGTTTTCACTGGTCTTGCTCTTGGAGTCTTGGTTTGATTCAGAAATCTTCAAGCTCGGGTAAGTTGCTGCCTTGCTCTTAGTTCGAATAATGTACAAATTGCTCTTGCTGCCTTGCTCTTGGTTTGATTTCAGTGAGGCCGCTTGGGTGTAGGAGAAAGCGGGAGAGTGCAGTCGGGCGAAGGAAGAGAGAGCGGAGAGAAATTGGAACCCAGCAAAGGACTTTTCATTTGCTAATATTAATATATTATAGATGCATATGTTTGTGTGTACTTGCAGTTTGGCAGACGGGTAGCAATCATACACGTTTAGCTAAATTGCACTAACGTGTACTGATATTAACACACCTATCAAAAGAGTGCACTGATGATATAACAAACTCAATATCAATGAAAGGATAACAAACGTGTGATTGCTAAATTCTTAATCTATTACTATATTGACTAATTTTAAACTTATAATTAATTGTTAGACTTTAAATATATTTATTTATATAATTTATATCATAAAAATTAAAAAAATTAAAAAAATAAAAACCGCCTAGTCCCCGCCTAGGCTCCCGCCTAGGCCCCTAGGCGCTAGTCCCTGGATCACCGCCCGACTAGCGCCTAGCGTTTTTTAGAACCTTGATTTTCACATAGCATCGAAAAAAAATGTGACAATTACGAATCTTGGTCTTGAAATCTAATTCACATTTTTGGAAAATAATTTACGTGGATGTCTTTATGACTGCGTAATTTATATCTTCTCTCTTGTTTATGTAGATGGTTGATCCAACTCGACCTGAATTTGACATTTTGGACGCAGACGGACTTGAGTACCACCGTTGGGTTTCGATGTAGAAACTGCCTTTGTGGCAAGAGATTACACTGCCACCATTACCGACCCCAAAGACAATGGACCGTCTGACAAGGTGAAAGCAAATGCCTTAATGTTTCTGAGGCGACATATTGATCATAGCCTCCGCTGGGAATACTTTCAGTTAAAGACACCCAAAGAACTGTGGGATGCCCTAAAGGGACGTTTTAGGAACATTCATGACACATTGCTCCCAGAACTGACCGTTCAGTGGAATGAAATCCGCTTGCTTGACTATAAAAGGGTAAATGAATTCAACAAGGATATGTTGCGCCTAAAAGCACGTCTAAATTTCTGTGGAAAGGAACTCACAGAAGATGATATGATCCATAAGACTCTTTCCACTTTTCCTACTTCAACAATTATACTAGCGAACCAGTATAGGCTGGAGTATGATAACAAAAGAATCACAGCCTTCAACAAGCTAATCAACCTACTGCAAGTGGCTGAGAGGCATAATGAGGTTCTTTTGAACAACAATGACAGGCCTGTTGGGACAAAGAAAATTTCTGAGGCTAATTATGACAAAGTGAAAGGTGGAAAGAACCCCAATGCAAACGGGGTTGGACGTGCTGATCCCTACCCACGTGGCAACAATACACCACGTGGCAAGGGACATGGGGGTCGTGATATGGGCCTTGGAGGCCCTCCCAATGTATGGCGCAGAGATGGTGGTGCTGGCCCTAGTGGTCATGGAAACAAGGTGCAAAGGGTACCTAAGAACCCTTCAGTCAAACAGAATAGAGTTGGCAATGAACCATGCTATAGGTGTGGAGTCATTGGGCATTGGTACAAGAACTACCAAGCAAGTAACAGAGTAACAGCCAATTATAAGAGGTATAGGGAGTCTAAAGAACAAGAGGCTCACTATATGGAAGAAGGAGGCCATGACCCAGACGTCAACCTCACAATTGCAGACTTCAATGGCAACAAGGAACTTTCTCAGTTAACCGATGCCCCAGATTTTGACTGATCTGCTTTATTTACTTTATTTTTCAAAAACAGTTGTGAATGCATAATGCCTCATTTTTAATTAGACTATTACTTAGTCTTAAAGTTTATTTCAATAATGGTTTGATGAATTAGAACAAGACCTTGATTTGATTATCGTTGGCTCATTAATAAATTTTGAATTTTATTCTCAAGCACTGAATTTATTCAATTTTATTTACTACACATATTTACATGGTTCGAAATTGCAATATAAAGATGTAAAACAATACATCTAGAGAAAAAATTATTATTAGAATGAAAAGATTATCATTCTACTAAAATAGAAATACTCTAAAGAATCTGAGATATATTTAAAGTCAAAGACGCTCTGTATGCACCAAGAGCTAATCGAACCTTGTTAAGTTTCAAAGATATTCGTGCCAACGGTTATCATGTAAAAACACACTGTGAGAATGGAACTGAATACATTTATATTACCTCTAATGAATGTGGAAGGAAACGCATTTTAGAGAAACTTATGAGTCAATCTAATGGACTGTACCTCACTACGATTCGAATCATTGAATCCTATACTGTCACCAACAGTGAAATGTGGGACACTGACTCATACAGGCTTTGGCATGACCGCCTAGGGCACCCTGGTCGTGACATGATGATCCGTATTTTAACGAACTCATATGGACATCCCTTCTTTCGAGTGAAAAATAAAATGGGACAAAAATCCTTCACACTGCACGGTGTCGGTTCTAGTACTGCTCAAATGCAGTCATTGCCTTCTGAAGTACCAGAAGCACTTCCACTCTCCCATTATGCCTCATTGACTATTTCAAAGGCACATCACTCGTTTTGCAAAGCCTGCTCTTTAGCAAGAACAGGATCGAGACCTTCCTATGCTAAAGATATAAAATAAAACATTCCATTCTTACAAAGGATACAAGGAGATATCTGTGGACCTCTCCATCCAGAATGAGGACCATTCAAGTACTTTTTCGTTCTGTGGATGCTTCGACACACTAGTCACATGTCGTTTTATTGTCTACAAGAAATGCTGCAAAACTCCTAGCACAGATTATATATTTAAGGGCTCACCACCCTGATCACCTTATCAAGTCTATAAGGCTTGATAACGCTAGAGTTTACATCAAAAGCATTTGATGACTATTGCATGTCTATCGGGATCGATGTAGAGCATCTTGTACCCCATGTGAATACACAAAATGGTCTCGCAGAAGCCACCATCGAAAGGCTACAGATGGTGGCTAGGGCATTGGTTATACGCACCAACCTGCCTATATCTGCATGGGGTTATGCAATATTGCACGCAGCTTTACTTATTCGTTTCAGACCCACTGCTAGCCAACCATTTTTCTGCGTACCAGTTGGTAACTGGATATGAGCCTGACATTTCACACTTGCGCATATTTGGTTGAGCAGTATATGTGCCTATTGCGGCCCCACAGCACACCAAAATGGGTCCTCAGAGATGATTAAGTATTTATGTTGGATACGAATCCCCAACAATTATCCGCTATTTGGAACCCTTGACAGACGATCTCTTTACCGCTAGATTTGTGGATTGTCACTTTGATGAGACAGTCTTCCCGTCATTAGGGGGAGATAGGAAAAAGGATTTTTTCAAGGGAACGACAGGAATTGTCGTGGTGTGTCCTCACTCTGTCTCATTTTGATCCCCGCACTTTACAAAGTGAAAGTGAAGTGAAAAGAATAATCGATCTTCAGAACGTAGCAGATTCGATGCCTGATGCGTTTACTGATATCGCAAAAGTGATGAGATCACATATACCAGCTGCAAATGTGCCTGCAAGGTTAGAAGTCCCCAACAAGGGGCACGGTGCCGCAGATAGAGGCACTGCAACCGCACTTAGTGGAGGTGTGGTTGAGGCCGTGGCTCCCCAAGGAAGAGGGGGAGGTCACTTGGTTCGATTGACACTCACCCAAGGAAGAAAAGGGCGAGTAAGGCACAAACCAATCATCAATGTATAGAATCTCTCTCATGAGATTGTCTCTGATTATAGTTATGTCCATGAATCAATACTGGAGGACGCTCCGATGTTTAAAATGATTCCAGAGAACAAAGAAATCTCAAAGGATTATGAGAGTGCGTATGAGTTGATAGAAAGATCTTCCATACACATTGATGATATATACTGTTGCTTAAGGAATCATAGAACACGATGATATCGAAACCACGCTCTGTTGCAAAATGTCAACAAAGAGCAGATTGGCCTAAATGGAAAGAAGCAATCCAGGTAGAATTAGATTCTCTGACAAAGAGACAGGTATTTGGTCCGGTAGTGCTAGCCCCACCAAGTGTAAAGCCTATAGGACATAAATGAACCTTTGTCAGAAAAGCGTAATGAGAAGAATGAAGTCCTAAGGTACAAGGATCGCCTTGTGGCACAAGGTTTCTCACAACGCCTTGGAATTGACTACGAGGAGACATACTCTCCCGTAATGGACGTTATAACGTTCCGCTACTTAGTTTGCTTAGTAGTTTCCAAAGGACTGGAAATGTAACTCATAGATGTGGTTACTGCATATCTCTATGGGGATCTAGATTCAGAGTTATATATGAAAGTGCCTGATGGCTTTACATTACCCAAGTCAAGTGACTCTAAATCACGGAGTGCGTTTGCAATTAGGTTGAAACGCTCACTTTACGGATTGAAACAATCCAGGCGGATGTGGTATACCCGTCTAAGTGACTACTTGATTGGGAAGGGATATAAGAATGATGAATTATGCCCCTACGTATTCATAAAGAAAACAAGTTCCGGATTTGCAATTGTAGCAGCATATGTCGATGATATGAACATAATAGGTATTCTTGATGAAATAAGAGAAACCGCGAGCTACTTGAAATCCGAATTTGAGATGAAGGATCGTAGGAAAACTAAATTCTGTCTAGGCCTTCAACTAGAACACTGAGTTTGTGGAATACTAATCCACCAGTCTGCATATGTCCAAAAGTCAGGCAATTTAACATGGACAAAGCGCATCCTGCTAGCACTCTCATGATCGGTCAAAGTTTGGATGCAAGAAAAGATCCATTTCGTCCAAAGGAAGATGACGAAGAGATGTTGGGAGCTGAAATTCCCTATCTAAGTGCAATAGGCGCATTATTGTACTTAGCCCAATGTACTCGACCAGACATTGCATTCTCAGTGAACTTGTTAGCTAGATTTAGCTCAGCGCCAACGCAGCGTCACTGGAATGGTATCAAGAACATCTTCGATACCTAAAAGGAACCATTGACTTGAGACTGTTCTTTCCCTACAGAGAGACAAGAGGGACCGCAGATGGAACTGCAATCCCTAAAGGAAATATTGATGGCGAAAGCGCCACTCCCTACACTGAAACACCAAATGATGTTTTGGTTGGTTTTGCTGATACTGGGTACCTCTCTGACCCATATAAAGATCGTTCCCAAACTGGTTATGTATCTACCATTGGGAACACGGCGATATTTTGGAGATCAACCAAGCAAACCCTTGTGGCTACCTCCTCGAACCACTCAGAGATCATTGCTCTACATGAGGCGGTTCGTGAGTGTATATGGTTAAGAGCTATCATTACACATATTCGAGGGACTAGTGGTTTGAGTTATACCACTAAAGAGTCTACTTGCATTTATAAAGATAATGCAGCTTGCATCGAACAAATGAAGCCATGATGTATCAAGGGTGATAATACAAAACACATATCGCCAAAGTTTTTTTACAATCAGCAACAACAGGCTCTCCTCAAGATTCAAGTGAATCAAGTAAGGTCTGAGGAGAATATGGCAGATTTGTTCACCAAATTATTGCCTAAGGCCATAATTGAGAAACATGTGAAAAGCATAGCAATGCGAAAACTTTCTAAGTTCCCCTGATTAATGTAAGTATCAGGGGGAGGTGTAGACGTCAGGGGGAGTCTAACACACACATGTCATACTCAAATGTAGAAGGTGCGTTGTGCTATTTTCCTTCGACCAAGGTTTATTTTTTGTCCCACAGGTTTTTTATTGTAACTTGGAAAGGTTTTTAGTGAGGCAACAACTAAAGGAGGAGTGTTAAAGGAAGAGCACATTATGTGCCTTCGTCAAAGCGACTGACGGAGAGGGAATCAAGGAATCAGTGATTACCATCAATAAGCACAATTACGGATCAATTAGTGTTTAATGTCATCATTGTAATTGTTCTTTCCATTGTAATTCTCTCCCTATATAAAGGGGCTATGAAATGAAATGAGAATACCAATTCCAATTGTCTTTTTACTTTAACATACAAATAATTATTGATTGTAAAGTATGAAGTTAAAATCAAACATCAACATAAAATAAATTCTTTATTTCAGTCAAACAAAAACAAATATAAGTTTCGCTTCAAAAAGAACAATAAAAGTCTGCATTCAACAAAAATATTCCACAATCAACTGCTTAGTGTAACCTAAAAACTTACTCATTCACTCCAACAAGGTGAATTGAATAATATCAAAAATATATTGACAGAATTTAAATATTGACAAAAAGATGAAGTTTATATAGATATATTTTATCAAAAATTATATATATATATATATATATATATATTAGATAATTCTTATTGGGTGGGTGGGATGGGGATCAAAATACCATCTCCACCCCGTACCCGATTTCAGAATTCGAATACTGGGGATCCCCATCCCCGTTACCCGATTTCCCCCAAATTTCTCTCAATTAGGGTCGAATACCCGATAGGTACCCTACTCTATGGGGATTATTGCCATCCCTACACAAAAGTGCGTAGCTCCCTGAAAATTAGGGACTTATTGAAAGTAATAGAATTACTATCCTAGAGTTAGGTTTAGGGCTAAAAAAAACCCAGCCTAAATAAAAGGCCCAATAGGGCAGCCCCAAAGAGAAGAGGCCCAAACCATGGTCCAACACGCTAGGGTTTACCAAACTCAGACCACCCTTCCACTACGCCTGTAGTAGGCTGTGCAGGGCCACCCTCGAGCCCCGCCCACAAAACCAGCCACGCCACCAGCCAGCCTCTCCCCGAACAGCGCCATCAAGCTCCGCCACAAACCAACACAGCCTAGAGCCCCGAGCTTCTACCGTGTAGCGCCCAGCCCCTAGCCCCACCGGCCACACCATCGCCAGACGCCCACGATTCAAGCCTCTGTTGGATCACTCCGTCCCTGTATGGCAAACCACCACGAACGCCCAGAAAATCCGCCCAAGCCTGCCATCAAAACCAGCCTGCCAAACCACAAGCTACAACCATCTTCCTTCCCGACCTCACCCCCGGCCATTGGAGTGCCTGTCTGGCAGCAATCATAAAGCCAACGCGGCCAAAACCAGCGCTATCCCATATCGCCGCCGACAGGGAACTATCTCGTGGTGTTTGTGCTCTCACATGGCGCTAGAGCTAGAGAGAGAGTTGTGATAATGTATTTTATTGACATATTTTGATTCAACTTTATTGACAAGGGCTTCAGCCCTATGATTGGACATGTGTCATATTCAAAAAAATACATTATCAATAATAGGGTTAGGGCCCTAAACCCTAATGCAAGGACCGGGCTTCAGCCCTATGATTGGACAGGCTTGAAATGGGGTTAGGGCCTAAGGGCCAAATGATGACCCCTATGTAATTTGTTGATAAGCTCAACATGGCGTGCTCACGCCCTGAGTGTGATTTTGGGACAAAATTGAGTGAAATTTTGTTTTGTTAATGTTAATGTCTAAGATTTAGCGGTGGCCAAATCTCGGTTAATGCTGATCCGGTGGGCGGACCGCTACTTATGATGCTCTTCAGCGCCTCCGCTATCTGTCAAATGAAATACAAAGGGCGTAAGAGAGAGACTGCAATAGGCGGTCTTCTCTTTTCCGATGCTTAAGTCAGTCAATGTATTTGTGTTGACAGAATAACAGTAGGTAAGTTGTAAATGTGTAATTAATGAGGAGAGAGGAGTGAACCTTTTATAGGTGGGGAAGAAGCTGAGCTCTTCCTTGTTTTCGATGTGGGACTGATATATTTCAGCGAGGCGCTCTTGGTGCGGCGATCTGGGGGTGAGCTAGGGCTCAGGTGATAGCTTGCTTGGCTGTGTTTTCGTAGGTCACACCGTTGGTGGTTGTTGGTACAGTTGGCGATAGCATGAGTATGGCTCATTATAGCTAATTATGCTTGGTAAATGCTCATGTAAGCACAAGTCCCCCAAGTCCCCAGTCAAGGAGGGCAATCTTGGTTGAGGAGTTGCCTAGCGGTTTTGAAGCGTTATTCTTGCTAGACTTGCGAAAGCATAATTAGTGTCAGTGAGTTGTCAACCATGGATTTATTATGAGCAAACGCTTTATACCATTTCGGGTGCCCCTGCTAGGCCCCCTAGGGAGTCCCCCACTCCTCGACTAAGATAGGCCTCCGTTTGGTCGACATATTTTTTGTTGAGGGGGAGCTGCGTTGAGCAGAGGGTGTTGGGTAGCGAGCCAAATCTTCGATACCTGAGTAGCGGGGGTCAATGTGCCTGATCAAGGCCGTCGAAGACTGTTGGCGTGTCCCCTTACTCGTTCCGGAGTCAGAGGGCTTGACTGCAACTCCGCGTGGTGGTCTTTGTCATTAAGAGGCATTGCCTCTAGAGTCGTCGTTGGAGGAAGTCCCTCCGCTGAAGGTCAGCGATATGATGCGTTGCGAGGACTATCTCACTTGCAAGATGAAGGGGAGAAGTTCCGCTAGTGGTGTTGCGATTAGCGGAGACTGTCTCGCTTTCAAGATGAAGGAGAGAAGTCCTGCTAGTGGTGTTGCGCTTAGAAAGACTGTCTCGCTTGCAAGATGAAAGGGAGAAGTCCCGCTAGCGGTGTTGCGCTTAGAGGAGACTGTCTCGCTTACCGAATGGTATGCCTGCTTTTTGACTGTTACGTCGGATAAACACTTCGTCTAACAGTGCCCAACACGTGGCTATCATGTATTAGGTTGGTGTGTGGGTGTACGTCTTCTCCGCACTCATGTCTCTTCTCCATTAATGCTAGTAATTATCGATTTTGTAACCAAGGCAACGCCTCGATTAATCTAGATAGTGAATACGATCGTAGGGCATGTGTGCGGTGCCCGTTTGATGTCATTTTTTATTGGACGACCTCGATTTGTTTGATGTTGACATAAAAGAGAGGTAAACCCAGAGGGTTTAGGCATTTTCTGCAGTTCAAAAGCCAAGTCGTTGTCTTCAAGCTCTTCTGTGAGAATGTTGAAGAGGTCGGCCCCTGCAAGTGGAGTGAGGGTGTGATCTTTAGAGGAGAGAGACCATCTCAGAGGCAAGAACGAGCATCTGTCATCGTGTACACTTTACGTTATTCAGGTTGGTGATCTTAGCCTTGTTTATTTGATTTGTTTGTGTTGTCTCAATGCCTTTGCTTTTCAAAGTACCTGTTGCCTTTCTGTGATGTGTCTGAGGGTCTAGGATGGTCCCGCAGGGCCACTTCGGATTCCAGGGTGGAATTCGGGGAGGGTCTTGTCATTTGAGGGTTGTAATTTTGCTAGATGGTCGAATCTGGATTTTGGGTGTAAATATGTTGTTTTCTTGTTTTGGTTGTTTCTGGGTTTTCTAGGTAACTATTCATGGTGTTCTTGGATGAAATCTGACATAGGGTTAGTTTAGATCCTATTGGAACTGACTAACTTGGGTTTTAGGGTGTTTGTGATGGCTAGCGTCATTGATATCTCGAGCAATGAGGATTTCGGGTCTGACGTGTCGACCAGCGTTGCAGATAGGATTTTTATTAACTCTTTGCGTCCGTCTGCCCCTGCAGGAACCTCACTGCCGGAACCGCTAGACATCGAGCATTTATAAACGATACCGTGGGCAATAGCCATGGCTCATGCTGGTCGACCCGAAACCTCGACGATGGGGGAGGAAAACGCCGCTCGCCAGCAACGTGAAGGTAGGTCAGAGAGCAATAGTGTTGCTAGCAGCTCCGCTGATGGGGGAGAGGTTGGTGGGGAGGAGATAAAGTCAGCCTGGGTTCTCTGTAAGGTACCCCTGTTGATGAGGCGGGGGGTCCGATGACTGTGTCGGCCGTGAATCTGTTGAAGCGGGTGTTTCGCCTTCCTGGCATAGTGAAGTTGCACACGTCGATGAGGGACGAGAAAGCATCAATTCTGCCAGCAGGGTATGCGGCAGTTCACGAGGCTATCTTCCGCCAGGGAGTAACGTTTCCGCTACTACCAAATCTCTAGATTTTGGTTTGCGAGTTTGACCTTGCCTTTGGGCAAATTTGCCCTAATATGTGGAGGTTGCTGATGGCGCTCAACTCACTCTAGCGGTTATCTGGTTGTGAAGGTCCGACCGTGGTGGAGGTGCTGCACTTCTACAAACTGGTTTATGTGAGGCGCCAAGGCTGTAGCGGACAGGTGAATCTCACTTGCCGCTAGGGGGCGCCTAAGTTGATTGAGAATGTGAAGGATTCGATGTCCCCCTTATGGTCGAACTTCTGTATCGCGACCACAGGGTGGGAGTATGATGAGGGGGTGAACACAGAAACCCTGTCGTTTAGATTTAAATTGGAATTCCAGCCTATCGAGGTTGCCATTGCTTCCGCTAACCAATTTGCTGCGGGTTTCTTTTGATTTATTTATTTTTTATTTGACAGCGTCTCTGTTTCTGTGTAGCAGACCTGCGCTTTACGTTGACACGCGAGGATCAAAGGGTGCTGGCAGAACTACAACCTGCTGGACCTACGTTTGCTTACCTGTTGGGAGCTGTTGGCAGATCTGAAACTAACCTGTCTTCCTGGTAAGTGTTTTCCGCCAACTTTTGTGTGTGTGTGTGTGTTTTTTTTTTTTTTAACATGTTCTACACTAACTTTCCCAGTACGGTTATTTGTTCAAATCCTGTTCCTGGTAACAAAGCCAGCTGCGACGCATTTGATAAAGCCATGGACCGCGCGAAACTACAGAACTTCCTTGAGGGCATGTACGTCGCTGGGTTGACTGCCAAGAAAACCGCTGTCAATCTGCAAACTCTGGCGGTGAGCCAGTTAGAGACAGAGGTGGTGATACCGATGTCGCACCATTCCCATCTCGCCACTGTAGGTCAGACTATCGTGCAGCCCGGGTCTAGCGTCGAGAGTGGGGCTGCTGGCGGGAGCAAGGCCAAAGCTGCTCCCGAGAAGACGAAGGAGAGAATGCTCGCCAATTAGCGTGGGCCCCAGAGGGGAGAGGACAGTGTCTCCAGAGCAGCCCGTTGTGATTGCGGGTGTTAATGCTTAAAGTTCAGCGGTAGCTAAACCTTTGTTAACGCTTGTCCGATGGGCGGACCGCTACCCGTGATACTCAGTGTTTCCGCTACCTGTCAAATAAAATACAGAGGGGGTAAGAGGGAGACCGCGCTGGGCGGTCTTCACTTCTCTGATGCCTAAGTTAGTCAATGTATTTGTGTTGACAAAGTAACAATATGTAAGTATTAATTGTGTAATTAATGAGGAGAGAGGAGAAGACCTTTTATAGGTGAGGAGGGAACTGATCTTCTCCATGTTTCCGATGTGGGACTGATGTGCTTTAGTCTCCAGCTTCTGAAGCTACTGATGCTAACCTGGCGCGACGCGTCAGCTGTGATCTGGGGGTGAGGCGAGGCTCAGGCGGTATCCTGTTTGGCTGTGCTTCAGTAGGTCACACAGTTGGTGGTAGTTGGTACCGCTAGCGGTATCATGAGTGTGGCTCATTATAGCTAATTATGCTTGCAAATGCTCATGTAAGTACAAGTCCCCCAAGTCCCCAGTCAAGGAGGGCAATCTTGGTTGGGGAGTTGCATAGCGGTTTGAAGCGTTACTTCCGCTAGTCTTGCAAGAGCATAATTAGCGTCAGTGCGTTGTCAACCATGGACTTACTGAGAAAATGCTTTGTACCCTTTCAGGTGGGCTCCTGCTATGCCCCCTAGGGAGTCCCCCACTCCCCGGCTAAGATAGACCTCCGTTTGGCCAGTGTATTGTTTGCTGAGGGGAGCTGCGGGGAGCAGAGGGTGTTAGGTAGCGAACCTAATCTTTGATACCCAAGTGGTGGGGTCAACATGCCTGATCAGGGCCGTCAAAGATTGTTGATGCATCCACCTACATGTCCCGGAGGACCATGTTTTGACTGCAACGCAGCGTTACGGTCGTTGTCAAAGTGAGGCGTTGCCTCGGGAATCACCGTTGGCGGAATTCCCTCTGCTGATGATAAGTGGCCGGAAATGTCGCGAGGACCTGCCTGGCGGCAGCCTGGTGCATGGCGTTGCTGTCAGCTGTGATGGTCTTCCCAGGTTTTGAGGGAGAAGTTCCGCTAGCGGAGTTGCGCTTAGTGGCGATTATCTCGTTTGCAAGATGGAAAGAGAGAAGTTCCGCTAGCAGAGTTGCGCTTACCAGAGACTGTCTCGTTTGCAAGATGGAAAGAGGGAAGTTCCGCTAGCGGAGTTGCGCTTAGCGGAGACTATCTCGCTTCCAGGATGAAAAGAGAGTTCCGCTAGCGGAGTTACGGTTAGCGGAGACTTTCTCGCTTGCAAGATGGAAAGAGAGAAGTTCCACTAGCGGAGTTGCTCTTAGCGGAGACTTTCTCGCTTGTAAGATGAAAAGAGAGAAGTTTCGCTAGCGGAGTTGCGCTTAGCGGAGACTGTCTCGCTTGCAAGATGAAAAGAGAGAAGTTCCGCTAGCGGAGACTTTCTCTCTTGCAAGATGAAAAGATAGAAGTTCCTCTAGCAGAGTTGCGCTTAGCAGAGACTTTCTTGCTTGCAAGATGAAAAGAGAGAAGTTCCGCTAGCGGAGTTGCGCTTAGCTGAGACTATCTCGCTTGCAAGATAAAAAGAGAGAAGTTCCGATGACTGTCGATTTTCCTTTTCGATGGTTACCTTGGACAGACGCTTCGTGGATTGGTCGACACATGGCCTACATGTATTGGATTAGCGTGTGCGATAACGACTCTTCAGCACGCCCGTCACCTCTTCATTAATGCGAGCAATTATTGATTTTGTAACCGAGGCGTTGCCTTGGTTAATCCGGAGAGTAAGTGCGCTTGGCTGAAAATTTGCAAAAATGATCTATATATTATGACCTAAAAACTAAACAGTCGAGATGCCAAAATACGATTGAAAAGTGAGTCCCACAATGAATCCCTTAAAATGACAAAAAAAAGGGACCTTTTAGTGGAAGAGCCCTATCTATATAGATATAAATGTAACTGAGGCAATTTTATAAATCCAAGGCCTCCGGCAATCGGTGGCCTGAGGCAACCGCCTTACTGGGCAGCCCTCAGGGCAGGCCTTGCACTTGGCCTTTAGGAGTTAAGGCCTACATTTGTTTACCTCGATTCGAGGGTATTACAGCATCAAACATACTTCTTGTGTTTGTGTTTTTTATTATCATTGTGCTTGTTGGATGTGTTATTCTCTTTCACAGGACCCGCCCTGGATTTCACCCCGAAATCTGAAGTGGCCCTGCGGGGCCCACCTTAGAAGAAATTCTACCAAAAATTTGGTGGAACTTCCCCTAAAAATAGGCTACCCAAAACCTGTAGGAAAACATTTACACTTCTAAATCATCCATCCTTATTCTCCTGGAGCCACCTGCTCCCCAAATCACAACTCCAATTTCAAATATAATGGTCTCAACCCCAATACAATATTGATCCCACAGATTATCAGAGCAATACTAACCCACTAGGTAACAACGAAAACAGAAATGGAATGAGTACGCGGAAGCAATGTTGTTGGCTATGCCTCAACTCCATGTACGCCCGACCTCAATTAACCTAGCCTGCAAACTGGGCATTTGAAACCGAAGGGCCCAGGGGAAAAGTATTGAAAAACACGTTAGTGTGAGTGGACAAAAATAAACAACTAGATAAATAATTTAAAGAGAAAAATGCACCATCAGTGTCTCAACTCTTGTGCACCGGCCAATTTGATACCTGCACTCTCAATGGTATCACATTGATACCTGAACCCATACTTTGTTATCAATGAGGTACTTCCGTTAGATTTTGCTAACGGCTCCGTCAAATATCTGACGTGGCAAGCACCTAGACCTAAAAATGCCATAAAATGACATAAATGACCCCAGACTCTATCTGATTTCCCGCCATTTTCCATAGGGGATGACCACCATTCCCTCCATGTTTGTACTCTTACCACACAAATTTCCATGAACATGAAAATCTGATTTAATGGGGAGAATGGGTAAGCATTGTGTTTATACCTACACTAGCAAGCTAGTTCTCTCCATCACCAAGCATAAGTAACACCCACTTTGGGACATCCACGAACCATGGCAAGGCCCAACCGAGACATGCATCGTGTAGCCCTATGTTCAAGCTACGCCACGGTATCCGGAAGTCGCAAATCCGCCACCGGGAAGCCACCTTTCCGCCCTTGCCAAGATGCCCCCATAACATAGCTTTCTACATGTTAAATAGACTAGAATAGTAACTTTGCTTGTCCCACATCGAAGAACAAGTAAATGAGAAGCATTCCTTCATCTATAAAAGGAATGCCTCCTCCCACAACTCAAGACACTCCATTACAACACACTTTGTAATCATGTTAGGCCGCAAGGCTCGACACACACTAGTATAAACATTCAAGTGGACGTAGTCTCCCGCTCATGCGGAGGCGAACCACTATACATCTCGTGTCAACTCTTTCTCTCTCTCTCTCTCCCTCTCTTTTACTTATCGTTAATTAGATCCCCACGGATCAAAGCGTTAACAATTGGCGCCGTCTGTGGGAAGCCGACACACAAAGGCTTCGTCACCTACCGTGAACTTTGACCCATAAGCGTCGAAGTCAACGCTCATTCAACATCAAATTAGGGTCCGGTCAACGCCCAACACGGCTGGTCAACGCCCGCGCGGGGTTGGTCAACGCCCGGCGGAGTCGGTCAACGCCCGGCGGGTCCGGTCAACGCCCAACACGGCTGGTCAACGCCCGGGGGGTTGGTCAACGCCCGGCGGAGTCGGTCAACCCCCGGCGGAGCAGGTCAACGCACATCAAGGCTTGGTCAACGCTGACCATATTGGTCAACGCTGAACCTCCAAAAAAAAAAAAAAAAAAATATATATATATATTTTCTCAGGACACCCAGAAAATCTCTCTGGGCACCCAGAACCATTTTCAAAGTCTTCAGCGCTAGCTTTTCCCGCCAGACTTCGTCTCCGCTCCGCCCAACTTCCATCTCCGCCGGACTCAAGCTCGGACTCCGCTCCGCTGAACGCGAGCTCGGAACCTCCGCTCTGCTTTGCAGCTCTGCCCAACTGGACAGCTCCGAAAGCTAGCACAGCTCGTCCGCTCGCTGACTGCAGCTCGGCCAGGTTGCAACTCCGGAGCTCCGCCGCTCCTCTCTGGCCACCCAGACATCTTTTCTTCACACCCATGGCCTGCAGCTCCGCCCAACTTCCTCCGCCGGACTCTTGAGTCTCCGCCGGAACCAACCCGCTCCGCCAAGAACCCATGTCCGTCCGCCAGCGAGCCTTCCGCCGGCGAGTCTTCCGCCAGAAAGGTTCTTCCGCTAGCAATTCCTCCGCCGAACTGGTCCTCCGCCGGACTGATTCCGCCGGCCTTCTTCCTCCGTTCCGCCCAACTTCGCAGCTCCGTCCAACTTCTTCGACCAACACTTCGCTAAACTTCGAGTTCATGCACCGCTGCAAGTTGCACCTCCGCCACCGTCAAACTCCACCGCTAAGCTTTTCCGCTCATCTCCGTCAGCGGAAAGGGCTGGGCTCGTGATCTGAAGGTTGGGCTGCTGTCGGCGGCACCGCCACACTGGGTCAGCGGCAAGGCCTCCGCCGAGAATCTTCGGTCTCTTCACTGGGTTCATGTGCAGCAAGACCACCCATCGAGATAAGCCTCTCTCTTTATTTTATTTGGTACACACGGTTAGGCATGCTGGCGGTACCATATCCACTCGACTATATTTAAACAATTTATGGTTTGCTATCCTCCCAGGGTGTTGTTAAGAATTGATAGTATATATTGACTCTATATGGGTCAATTCATTCATGCCATTTGTCAAAACAATAGTATACTATCCATGCCGCCAATCAATTCACTTCTCCATGTGCTAGATGCTGGTTTTGCATTCTCACTCGCAGGATATATTACATCATGGACACATGCATGTTTTGGGGGGGCTCACTGTCAGTACAAATTATATATACCTTGGTTTCTCTACCTTATAAAGCATCAATAAATTGGTATATCAGTGGACTCAATTATGCATGTACTCCCACTAAGAAGTGCATGTTTTGACTCCAACATGGCAACAAACTTTGGGTCATATTGAATTTTACTTCAGCGGCACACTACTTATTTGCTTGCTCCAACTATTCTATTATAGTTACAATTAAGCATCAGGTGCATATCTCACACGTGATCTGGGCTTCTACTTGTCATTGATAATTGATTAAACGTCAACTCACAGATTATTTCATGCTCTCTCATATTTATTGATGTTGATTTTACAAATCTACATACTAATCATCTATTTTGTGGCAAGGAAATTCAATTATTTCTATCAAGCATCCAACCTCAACTACGAGTTGACGGACATTATCGGAGTATTTTATCCGCCACAAGCAATGAGCCTCCAAACCGGCATAAGATAAGTCACTATTTCTTATCTTTTCCGCTCTTGCGATTAGAGCTATTGCCATGTCTATACATGTCTCTATACCTTTAAGCATGTCTACAATATGTTATTAGCAACTTTCCTACAAGTTCATGCTGCACACATACATGCTTCAATTTCACTTTCATGTGTTCATCATCTAGAACCTTGTGACACTTATAGCTCAATTAAACATGCTCGGATAAATGCTTGCGAAACGGTTATGACTCGCTTAGGTATCAAAGCATGGCCGCGACTCGCTTGGGCTACGCCCCGCACGCTCATATAGCGCCTACACCTAACTTGCTCGAACACCTAACTCGCTACACTTATCCAACATGCTTTAATTACGCTCTTGGTTCTCAATGTTTCTTACATGTGGTCTAGCCTCCGGGCACTACACTTGTTCACATTTTCTTATCTATGGTCTAGCCTCCGGGCACCACACTGTTTCACGTTTTCTCACATGTGGTCTAGCCTCCGGGCTCCACGAATCTATGGTTGTGCACCCCCGATGTAACTACATATGCGATTTTTTTTGGTCTTTTGTGATACAGGATGGCCAGTCCCTTCTTGCTTGCGGAGCTCGGGGACTTGTAGGGGCCGTGCGCCTCTCGGATATTACTTATGCTTGATGACTTCATGATTTGAACTCCCCAACCAAGAAGCTACTCTTACTCGGGGACTTCGGGGACTTGTTTATACCTACACTAGCAAGCTAGTTCTCTCCATCACCAAGCATAAGTAACACCCACTTTGGGACATCCACGAACCATGGCAAGGCCCAACCGAGACATGCATCGTGTAGCCCTATGTTCAAGCTACGCCACGGTATCCGGAAGTCGCAAATCCGCCACCGGGAAGCCACCTTTCCGCCCTTGCCAAGATGCCCCCATAACATAGCTTTCTACATGTTAAATAGACTAGAATAGTAACTTTGCTTGTCCCACATCGAAGAACAAGTAAATGAGAAGCATTCCTTCATCTATAAAAGGAATGCCTCCTCCCACAACTCAAGACACTCCATTACAACACACTTTGTAATCATGTTAGGCCGCAAGGCTCGACACACACTAGTATAAACATTCAAGTGGACGTAGTCTCCCGCTCATGCGGAGGCGAACCACTATACATCTCGTGTCAACTCTTTCTCTCTCTCTCTCTCCCTCTCTTTTACTTATCGTTAATTAGATCCCCACGGATCAAAGCGTTAACACATTGAAAACACATATAAGAGACCACATGTAATGAGCAGAAAGCCAACCAGCCAACCAAACTTCCCATTCAATTCTCTTTCGTCAACGACTTCGTCACCACCATCTCCTCCGTCTTCATTTTTCAGAACAGCCGCGACTTCTGCCTCTCCCACCTCCACAACCTCAGCTCTAAGTTTAAGCATACAAAATGTTCAATGCGATTTCGATTTCAGCTCAAACCAAAGTTCCAAACTTTGCTAAAGCAATGCTCCATTAAACCAAAACCCAATTCTCTAATCACAACCAAAACCCAACAAATTGTAAAACCCAGTTCTCCAATCACAACCAAAACCCAACAAATTGCACACAAACCTTCACAAGGGTACGAAGCAAATCACAATCAAATACCTTAGAGAGATCACCATAGAAATCGCCAGCTACAGGGAGACACAAAACCCAAACAATTAGCAATCAACACAATCCATCGACACCGCCTTGATTCTCCACAAGAAACAAATGAACAAAATCACAATGATTACAGAGGAAACCTCCACCGCATCACCGGTGTGCCTCACCAGTGGCTTATGCCAAACCCCAAATTTCAGATCGTGGTTTATGAATTGGTATTGGTATTGTGTTTTTCAAATATGGGACAATGATCGAGCAACCCAAATCTAAAATCCAAAAAATCGATAGAACGGAGTCCAGAAACTAATGGATGCGGTGGATTCAAAGAGAGAAAGAAGAAAAAAAGAAGAAGATGCGTTGTTCATCTGGGTTTATTAAACCCAGAATTCATCTCTAGCTCAACCTTCACTTCTTCCTTCTTCAGTTCGGGGAGGTCCGCCTTGAAGATATGGGCATCCGGGGTCTCCTTCCAGTCGATTCTGGTATGGGCCAAGGCAAAGGTGTCGAAATCCCACAGATGTGTTGTTCATCTGGGTTTATTAAACCCAGAATTCATCTCCAACTCAACCTTCACTTCTTCCTTCTTCAGTTCGGGGAAGTCCGCCTTGAAGATATAGGCATCCGGGGTCTCCTTCCAGTTAATTCTGGTATGGGCCAAGGCAAAGGTGTCGCCGGAAGTGGAGGAGGAGTTGATGAGAGAGCCTATGAAGGGCTCCCAGATGTCGAGGGAAAATGGGTCGAAGACGTTGCTCTGTCGGCCGGTGCCAAAGAAACAAAGAGCCATTGTTGATGGGCTTGCTAAGGTCTTCGATTTGCTGGTGTAGGTAGGTATTGGAAGACTTGGTTTCTTTGAATGATTCTGATAATGGAGGAAAAGTGGAGGTTTTGATCGATTGGGATGCATTTTAGGCAAAAAGACATGTTTGCCCTTTTTTTTGGGCTCACGTGCTTGGCACGTGACTTTTTTAACGGAGCCGTCAACAAAATCTGACGGAAGTACCTTATCGATAGCAAAATATGGGTTCGGGTATCACATTGATACTATTGAGAGTGTGGGTATCAAATTGGCCGGTGCACAAGAGTTGAGGCACTGATGGTGCATTTTTCTCTAATTTAAAAGAAGTAAAGTTGTAATACTTTCCCGCATTTATTTAAATTTATAAAACCTCGATGCATGCAACGTTTATAAAACATATTTCTTTAAACCAGGAAACTGGAAACTGTAATTCAAATCTGCAGAGTATCGTATCATCGGACTAGACCCCTCTATTCCAGAAGTAATATAAAAGTAGGGGAAGAAGATAGCCATACGAATGAGCCTCCCAGGCTCGGGTGATAGCCTCCCAGGCTAAAGTACTCTCATACACTCCCGTTATATACCCACACACCACTAAGTGTAGCGATTAGGATACTGGGCTTTAGCATTACTGTCATAAAGACAGTAACCAGCGCCACAAAGGCGGACGGGCTTCGGTGATCCCATCACCACGCCACAAAGGCGGAAGATCAATGCTAGCAATGATAACAGTCACCCAAAGTATGGCAAAAGAAAATCCGAAAACCACATAAATCCATAAAGCTTCCCCAACTCTCGCAAATGAATTTCCAACGACGTGTCCCACACGTCAGGAGTATCTTAAATCAATAGCAGAACGGCGAGATCAAACAAAATCATAATTCTCAAACCGAAATCATTACTAAGGCATTCCCAATGCCAAAACCAAAGATCGAATAAATAAACAAGAATTAATTCCATCGAAATCCCATTTCGAAAATCTCTCAGAAATCTCAAATCGACGAATAGAAACATAATATAAATAGTATAATTCCGGAAATAACCTCGGAAATAATTCGTCGAAAATCATGCTTTCAAATAAAAGTCATATATCAAAGATACTTATCGAAGGCTCAAAATCCATTTCTGAATCATAATTGAAAATAATGTATAATTAATCTCCGAAAATAAATCATATTTCCGAAATTAAATCATAAATCCAAATCCGAGCATAATAAGTTCATATCCGAAACTCATGAAAAATCAATGTCAAATTATAATCCAAGACAAAATATCATGCTCGATAAATAAAACGATAATTAAATAAACCAATAATTTCAAAATAAATGCATGCATCATTTACTTAAAAACAAAAGTCCACTCACAGTTCTATTCCGACGATCATGTATACGAGTTCCTTCATTGAGCAAAAGCTCGGTACCTCGTCCTGTACACAATTATTCGTACATAAATAATTACCGAACGGAAAATAATTTTACGATAATCAATAATTAAGTCTCAAAACCCAAAACCTCAACTTCTCCAATTCTCTTCTACATCCAACCAAACTACACCAACACTGCCCACTCGTCGATTTCAGACTATATAACAATTATGGAGGAAATCCGACAATCGGATTCACGATTAACATTAACCGAAATCTAAATCTTTAGAAATTTATAACCGATTCAAAACTCCACCAATCCTCACCAAACTTCATATATAAGCTCTATGATAATTATAGAATTCAACTAGCCAGAAATTGAAATTAAAAAGCTACCCTAGCCGCCGCCCACAGCGGCGGCGCCGCCGTCGCTGCCACCAACTCCAATGGCCACCAAAATTTGGCAGTAGCACCTTCTCAACACACCCATTAATTCTTTCAACTACAACAAAGCCAGAAAATGCCTAGAACTACCTCAACAATTAAGGTGAAGATTATACCCGAAACGTGAACAGTGTCAAGAAATTCAAACCTTTGATTCGTCGATTTTTCCTTCGATTCGTGGAACAAGGCAAGAGGAATGCCACCCCCGTTGCCAGGCGAGTCGATTAAGTCCAGGAAAACTGCCGGAAATGGCCGAAATCTGGAAAATTGCACACTGCTACAGTAAACTTCAATAGTTCGATTCGTCATTTTCCAGCCACAACGTTGCGTTCCACCACCATAGACGAGTCGAGGACGGAGAGATGAATCGAATGGTGGTTGCAGCTCGCTCCCAGGTGGCTGGACGCGAGCTTGATGATGATGAACAGTAACTGGAGAAAAGAGAGACAGAGAGGAAACGCAGGGGAAAGAAGAGAGAGAGAGAGATAAAGAAAGTTACCCGGCCACAGTTGAAAGTCGAATTTATACTTTCTACCATCTATAGTAACTTTTGTTTTCGCTCATAACTATCGCATACGAACTCCGATTTTTACGTACCACATATGCACGTGTTCGGTTTAACGTCCTCTACGACTTTCATGGAGAACATTTTCTCAAATTTTGACCCAAACAAAAAGTCAACTTTTTGGGCCACTAAAAGTATCGAAACAAAGTAAAAAGTAAAAGTAATTGTCGTTTACCATCCAAATGACTAGTAAACTGATAAATTGAGGTACGGGACGTAACACTCTTCATGATTGATTTTGAAAACATAAAATTTGGGTCGTAGGGATTGATAGACATATGCAATCCCCCTATATTGCAATTTGGTTTTAATTAACTTAAAATTAAGCTTAATTTCAATTAAAGCCTATTCACTCCCCCCTCCACCTAGGCTTAAACTAATATCCATCCTAATACTTTCACATATCTCTATGAATGGGATATTAATTAGCTAGATTTCCAATTAATCACTTGGTATTCACACTCTATCTTGTAGTTTATATTACCATTCACACTTCCTTTTGTATGAGTTGGAACAAAAAACGAAGTGTGATCGAGTAGTAATTTTAGAGAAAAAAAGTGTATGCATATTACCTCCCTTAATATGTGGTATATTTTATTTTAAGGGCAAAATACGGTTTAGTCCCAGAAGTATGTCTTCGTCCTCGTTTCAATCCCTACCTTTATAATTTAATCCCAAAAGTCCCTGAACTCAAAATTTTTAGTCTAACTGGTCCATTCCCTCCATTTCCTCTGGTTGCTCGATGACGTGTCAGTTATGGACTTGCCAGATCAGCACCACGTAAGACACGGAACTTGTAAAGTGACGAGAATGCCCCTGCTTAAGTTTCTACCAAAATTTCCTCCAAAATGGTCAAGAGTTTGACTACAAACCCTCAAATATTGAGCACCAACAAAAACCACAATTCATCAACAACCTCGACATAATTAATAATCAAATCAAACCTGAAAGAAACATCCACAAACGAAGATGACCCAATAGCAAAGACAACTTTCAAAGCATGAACCTACAGAAGCAATACTTGGTCGTGCCGGCCATGACCGCTTGACCAAGTCCACAAACTCCTCCTCAGTTGCATCAAACGCTTTCCTAATCACATCCTCTGATAGTCCACCTTGCTCATTTGAAAACTCTAACAATAATAAACCAACTTGAAATTTCAGCAAAAGTACAAAACTTATCTTTTTGGTTGAAAAGTTGCAAACTTCATAAAAATCAAAACACACCCACCTGAATCTGATTGTTTGTTGATCAAAACTGAACTAAATAAATGTAGCAATCATAGAACTCTTCAAAATTCATCAGCTAAAAAATTTACATGGTATAATTGAAAAATAAGAACAAGGGTAGTGTTTCTGCTCACTCTGGGACTGAATCAAGCTAGCCCTACATTAACCAAGACTGTGAAAAACCAACAAAGCTTTGCATTTTCTAATAGGAAATCGATGAAACTTAGAAGCAAAAATGGTAGTATCAATCTTAATGCCTACCGTCAGCTGGCCCTGATTCGATAATTTTTTTAGAGAGAAAAATTTGTTAGACAAAGAAGGAAAGAGATCTGATCGTGTTATTGGTCAGAGTTGTCGGTGGTGGGTAGGTCGATTCCGGTCAACCGAAACGAATCAAATGAATCGTCCATTACTGGGCTGAAATTCAGAGGCTGATTTATCTCCAAAATTGTGCTTGGTTAATGTTTGTGGTTTTCAGGCTGGTTGCAATGGTTCTGGGGTTTGTGAGTAGCTTGATTTTGGAGGCTCAGATTGGTTTGTTTGGTGATTTGAGTGGTGGTGGATGGTAGAGGATGGTGACGCCGAAGTTCAATTTTTGGATTGTGATCGATTCTACTATTTTCTGTTGGTTGGTGGGTGAGTGACTTGGGGGTTCTGAGAGAAGAGAGGAGAAGAACGTCGTCGTACAAGCAACGATGTGACAGCACGTGGGCTACTTCCGAGCATCAACGGACGACAGAGAGGCTGCCGGTGGATCGTCGGAGGCCGCTGAGCACGATAGTGGTGGAGGTGAGGCACAGTGGTTCCTAGCTAGATATCCACTGGTAGAGGAGAGAGAGAAACCCAGATCTATTTTCTCTCTCCCCGAGTTCTCTTTGAGCAGGAACCCCAATTGCATTTTGATTGAGGCCATGGGCATTCTCGTCACTTTACAAGTTTCGTGTCTTACGTGGCACTGAGCTGGCAAGTCCATAACTGACACGTCATCAAGCAATCGGAGGAAATGGAGGGAATTGACCGGTTAGACTAAAAATTTTGAGTTCAGGGACTTTTGGGATTAAATTAGAAAGATAGGGACTGAAACGAGGACGAAAGCATACTTCATGGACTAAATAGTATTTGCCCTTATTTTAATGAGAAACTTAACCACTGTAAATACAGGTTTCTTGATGATGCTTATAAGCACAAATTACCCTTCAGTAGTTCTTTTGAAATTGAAGCAGAATAAGCATTGAGGGGACGAACAAAAGTATGCATGGCTTAGGTCATGACTAGTGGAATTTCAAAAAAAAAAGAAAAGAGAATATCACAAATAGTCATTCAACTATGACTCATTCGACACTTTGATTACTCAACTTTCAAATATATAACTTTGGTCACTCAACTTAGGCTATATGCTTCACTTTAATCATTGTTGTTAAACATTCCGTTACAAGCCGTTAACAATTGGGACAATACTGTCCAAATATTTAAAAAATTGTTTTCTGAGACTAATTAAAAGAAAATACAATAAAATAAAATAAATCAGAAAAGAAAAAAAAAAAAAAAATTTTTTTGGTCCTCAACTAAATCCAGTTGACCATAATAACCATACACTAAACCGCCAAACTTTGTCCATGAAATTAAAGTGAAGAAACACTAGAATCTGAAGAAAGCAACAGTTTTCTTTCCAGGTTCCATACATTTTGCAGCAGTGATTTCGAGTAGAAACTTTTCTGTAAAGGACACACTAGTTCTAAATTAACTAGCTAGGATTTCATTGGCTGAGCCAGAGGCCTCCAAGAGTCCCATAGCCTATACTTGTGGGTGTATTAATTTGAATGTCAGCTTCCTTTTTTTGACAGGGTTGCCAAGTTTCTTCAGTCTGAGACGAGTGACGAGCAGCTTCTGAAAGCCACCAATCTCAGATTCAATTTTAGCCACATGACCTTCCATCAATCCAACCCATTGCCTATTCCATTTAAAAATTCCGGTATCCCAACTTTCTCCAAGTATGGGGTTGATTTGGTGGAGAATCTTGCAAGCCCAGTTGTTGAATGCGGCGTCAAAATTGTTCTGGTGTGGAATAGTATTCGTCACAGATCTACAGGTTTTGAGCAAGCTATCCAAGCCTATGAAGTTCATGTTCTTTCCTTGACTTACCAAAAGGTTCCCAGATCTGTGCTTGCTGAGGCAATCAACCGTGAAGGTCCATCCTTTGGACAAATTCCTTAAGTATCATTTAGCCAATAGCGGTTGGGTTCTGGAAAAAAGTCATGGCAAGGGCCAACTCATTGTCTTACCTAGAAATGAATTTAATCATCCCGAGCCGAAGAAAAGCACATACAATGGAATTCCATTAGACCATGTGACTGGGTTGATTATCTTTCCTGCCAATTCCTATGCTTAGACCATGTAACATTGTTCCCATATTTCAAGCTTTGGAAAACCAAAAATTGATTGATTAATTCACTGTGAATTTTGCAAAAGATAGGTGATTCATAGGAAGATCTGATGCCAAAAAAAAGGGTTTCTTGCCTATTTATCATTACTCATGAGAAAGAGAGAGTTAAGTTTTTTTTTTTTTTTTTTGATAAGGTAAATAACTTTTCGTGAGTCGAACTCACAACCTCCCACTTACGAAAGGAAAACTATGTCACTAGACCAAATGGTACTGGGCAAGAGAGAGTTAAGTTGGAGCAGAAAATAAAAATAAAATTATTCAATTTTGTTATTGATTTGACTAAAAATCCCTAATATATGATCTGATTTACGAGAATTCAAAGTTAAAGTTGACAACAATGACTAAAGTGAAAAACAGTGCATAAGTTGAGTGACTAAAATGATATATTTAAAAGTTGAGTAACTAAAGTGTCGAACGAGTCATAGTTGAGTGACCATTTGTGATATTCTCCAAAAAAGAAAAAAAAAACACACACACAGGTAGTCAAGCTAAGTGTTTCAAAAATGGTAGTCGATTTTTTTTTTTTTTTTTAGGAAATGGATAATTTCATTGAACATATCCTTGGCCAGAAGGCACGTACATCAGATGTTGTCTCCTACCAAAATCATAAATGGTATGAGCTAACTAACAAAAGACAGGTACCCTCATTAGAAACACATTCGCTCACTTATTGAGCCTAAAAACAAGAAACAAAACTCTCCTTACCAACCTCTCATGAAGCTGTAATCTAGTCGCCTAGAGACCTCAATTGGTGTACAACTAGAAAACAAAGATGAAAGTAGTAGAAGACTCCACTTCTAGCATTAGGCAAAAAGGAAACCATGAAATCAAAGCTTTCCTTTGCCCTTGTCTCTAGGGCTGGAAGCAGATCGAACCAGTGGTTGTAGGATAGGTGAGCTTCAGAAGACTACCATTAGTCTTCTTACTAGTGCGCTGATTCTTATTCTTGCTGCCAAGAGGCTTGCTGGTCTTCTTCTTCAGAGTTACCAAAGCAACATCACTGTCATCTTCAATCAGTCCCAATGCATTAACATGTAGGGTTGGAACCTTTCCACCTAATATAGTTTTGAATTTCTTGGGGGACCGGTTACCAACACTGGTTTGATTTCGTTTCTTAGAAGACAAACCAGCTTCTTGCTGCACCTACATACCTGCAGAACCAACCAAATCACAAGTCTCTATGGGAGGTTTTAGTGTTGGACTCCGATCCTTCTCCAACTCGTGCTCCAAAGAAGCATCAGTCACATCAAAATCCGCAGTAGGGATCGAAGGAGAAGTAGAGGAAATTGGCCGCTCCAATCGACGAATAACTGGTTTCCTCTTCAAAGGGATGGAAGAAGAGGCAGTGAATAGATCATTTTTTTCCTTTGCCGAGAAAGAGAACGAACCTCCAGATACTAATGGTCTAGGAAAATGCAAAACCCTAGGAGTAGGGTTTGCCATACACGGTTCTGCACAAGAAATTCTGGCATGAGTGACAAGTCCACACTGAGAGCATCTCCCCTTCAAATGTTCAAATTGAAACTGAAGAAATGGTTCGACCCCAACATCCAAATAAACTCTTCGTTCAAGCAAGATCGGCTTGGACACATCATGAGAGAATAAAAACCTAATCGAGCCTTTCTTGAACTCCTTCTTATCATAATCCAAAAAAGCCCCGAGGAGGTTCCCAATTAGCAGTGTGAGATTCACAGGCTCTTCAAAAAGAGGTGGTATTCCAGAAACCCTAACCTAAACTCGGAGATGCTTGAATTGGACTTCATGCAATGGTTTGACTCCATCATACTTTGCAAAACACATGGGGGCACAATCATAACACCAGACTCCTCCTCGTAAAACTTTGTTTCGATCTCGAACAGATTCGAAAGAGAATAGGAACATATCCCCAGCCCTCTCCTGGATCCTGAATTCCTTGTCCACCATCCAAGTTCGGTGGAAGTGAGTTTTGAAAGCCTTCTGATCAACCTGTTTTCGGGTCAATGGTTTGCCAAGAAGAAAGGATTGGGATGACCTGCGCGCAAGACCACCACCAATTTTCCCCATATCAGGGGCACTACCGCCCTCAGCGAGAGCCAGGGAGACAGAAAAGCTCGCTGTGACAGCATCAATGGAAGCCATGGAATTGAGAGAAGTGGTAGAGTAGGGTAGAAATTTGACGGTGGAGGCAAGGAGGTCGTAGACTAGCTAGGGTTTGAGAGAAAAGTCTCGCTAGGGTTTAATAATTTATATTTATTAGTTATATTTGGGGTGAAGAAATTCAAACTTTTGAAATGGTAATCGATTTTAACATGTAAAATCATGAAACTAAAACAGATACAAAAATTAGTTAGTACTAAACTTCTCTCTGACTGGAAGGACAGCGGCTCGTTTGGGAGTTGCCTATAAAATAAAAGGGCTAGATTTTGACATAAAATTGATTCTTAAATAAAACTAAAAATTCAAAATAGTTTTGAAAACGTCAACAAAATAATCAATTTGTTATCAATATAAATTATATATACCATTTCTTAAGCTTCTATTTATAGGCGTTGAAGGAACCCTTTCTTTATTAGTAAGATAGGTTGTCTTGGTTCCGTAACTTATTTCATTTTGTACGAGGAAGGAGCAGAACATGCAGATCCAATAGTTGGGGAGACAGGGTCAGAAGGGATATATGTGGGGAAAAAAATGAGAGGAAGGCCGCATTGCAAGGGGCAAGACAGAAGGGCCAAGGTCCGAGATCAACCATTGCGGGGGAATTTGAATGGTTGAGAAATTGTCAATGGCATGTATATAATAGGTAAGATACTGGAGCTATTTGGAACAACAGATCTGAGCGCATTAAAGCCATATATATACACACCCCTTCTTCTTCTAGTTTAGGCATTAAGGTGTGGATACATAAAGTGAAACCGCCAGGAGAGAGATGTCCGGAATGATGCTTCTGCTGCTGCTATGTCTCTCACTGGGGACAATTTCAGTCGTGCACTGTGGAGACCCTACCATAAACTTCGAATGGAATGTCACCCATGGAACCCTCTCTCCACTGGGAGTCCCACAGCAAGTCATTCTCATCAATGGCCAATTTCCTGGTCCCAACATTAATTCCACCACAAACAACAACATAGTCTTGAACGTGTTCAATAACCTGGACGAGCCATTCCTTTTGACATGGTACGTACGCGTTCCTTCTCATGGAGTCCATCATTTCATTTTGTAATTCACTATATATAAGCCAGGTAACTAATATTAATGAATTGGTTGCATATATGCAGGAGTGGTATCCAGCAGAGGAAGAATTCATGGCAAGACGGAACACCTGGAACTATGTGCCCCATACCCGCGGGTAAGAACTTCACCTATCAGTTCCAGGTGAAGGATCAGATTGGCAGCTTTATATACTATCCAACAACTGCTATGCACAGGGCTGGCGGTGCATTCGGCGGTCTCCGCGTGAATAGTCGTCTACTGATCCCAGTTCCTTATGATACTCCGGAGGATGACTACACTGTCCTCATCGGGGACTGGTACACCAAAAGCCACAACGCTATCAAGAAACTACTTGACAGCGGTCGCAGTATGGCCAGGCCTGACGGTGTCCTCATCAACGGTAAAGATGCAAAGGGCGACGGTAAAGACGAGCCCCTCTTCACCATGAAAGCCGGCAAGACCTACAAGTATAGGATTTGCAATGTAGGTCTTAAGAACACCCTTAACTTTAGGATCCAAGAACACTGGATGACGTTAGTGGAGATGGAGGGCTCCCACACCGTCCAAAATACGTACCAGTCACTTGATGTGCATCTCGGGCAATGCATGCGGTGCTAGTCACAGCTGACAAAGACCCCAAAGACTATTACATGGTGGCATCCACAAGATTCACCAAAAGCGTGCTCACCGGTAAGGGCATCATACGTTATGAAAATGGTAAGGGCCCTGCTGACCCCGAGCTCCCTGAGGCCCCAGAAGGATGGGCATGGTCTCTTAACCAGTTCCGCTCCTTCCGTTGGAATCTCACTTCTAGTGCTGCTAGACCTAATCCTCAGGGCTCCTACCACTACGGAAAGATTAACATCAGCCGCACCATCAGACTCGCCAACGCCGCATCCAAGGTGGATGGCAAGCTACGCTACTCTATAAACGGAGTCTCCCATGTGGACCCTGAAACCCCACTCAAGCTTGCTGAATACTATGGAGTGGGTGACAAGGTGTTCAAGACTGACACCATCAAGGATGAACCCCCAGAGGACGAGACCAAGGTAGAGGTCCATCCCAATGTTGTGAATCAAACCCACAGAGACTTTGTGGAGATTATCTTTGAGAACCACGAGAAGAGCCTCCAGACATGGCACGTGTCGGGATACGCCATCTTTGCCGTCGCGTAAGTAGCAACTAATTTCAAACTATATATGAATACAAATTTGAATTATTTGTTAGAAGTACTGATTTGGATCGATGATCATGATCTATACGTGCATGCAGCATCGAGCCAGGGAGATGGGACCCAGAAAAAAGGAAAAACTACAACCTTCTTGACGCTGTGAGCAGGCACACAATCCAAGTGTACCCCAAATCATGGGCTGCCATCATGACCTCATTCGACAACCCCGGAATGTGGAATATTAGGTCAGAACATCCGGAAAGGCGCTACCTAGGGCAACAACTCTATATCGCCGTTCCTAATCCTAGCCATTCTACAAGGGACGAGTACAATATGCCAGACACCGCCCTGGTCTGCGGCATCGTTAAGGACATGCCCAAGCCGCCCCCACCTTACCGGAACTAATTAATGGAGATATTTTATCACAGTGCCATGCTGCTTCACACTGAGCTCGATCGATAGAGAGCCAGAGGCGTGTGAGTGATTTAGTCGTGATCATCGCAGTATGTGTATTTATTGTTGCAGGCAATTTTAATTAAGAAGCAAGGAGAGTTAGAAGAATGGTAAAGAATAAGAAGGGTTGGAACGACATAAAGGATTGTCTAATCCTCTAGACGTTTTTCTTTTTCATTTCCTTTTCCTTTTTCCTTTTTGTACTTCATATTTTGACTATATGTTACGTACTCTCTTTTATCCCTCTCTCTCAACTTCTAAGTAACTTAATTTCGTAAATCGTCATAAGATAACTTAAAATGGGTGAGATCAAGTTCTTCTTCAATTCTTTGTCGCGTTCAAATCTATTCTGATGATGAGATGATTTAAACATTGCTTAGAAAACTTCTTAAGAAATACCACATAATTAAGTACAGTATGAAACAATTGAGTGCATTAAGAGTTGCTAGCTAAAATACAACACAAGTACAGGGACTTATTAGCTTACTTTACATTTTAGTTTATTTATTTTTAGGATCGGAGTTTTATGCAATAATTTATTTTATAAGAAGCTAGCTAGCTAAGATTTTTCTTGAAGTATGGGAGCTAGTCTCTACTTCTTTTCCTAATTGAGTGATTAATCAGCAAGTAAGGCGATAGCTATTTTTATTTATCTAAACCTAGGCACATGAAACAGTACTACAACTTAATTCTACGAGATTAATATATATTGTCAGAAATAATAATGGTAAGTAGGAATAGTTCCCGCTGAGAATTGAGAGCTAGCTTCATAATGTGATAGCTATTTTCATACACGTAAAACTAGGCACACAAAATACCACAACTAACCCTACAAGATTAATAGATTGTCAAAAGTATACTACAGGAATAAGTGAATCACATGACATGTAATAGACAACACACGACATTTTGATGTCAATCGTCTAAGTTAGTCAGACGACATATTAGTTATATTTGTCGTCTGCTCTCAAACGCGCACATTGTAATCAATTAGAATTTGGTGAAATTGACAACTTAAGGACAACACTTACTAGGACATACGTTGTTTGAGAAGTCAGAAAAAACAAAAACAAAATTAATTTACATTAATTTTTATCTAGCTAAAACACAAATCCCTATCTAGCTCAATTCCCTCCCTTAGTCGTATCAAAACAAAAAATTTCACTCACTCCCTTATTTGAAAAAAAATTAGGTCATTCTCCCTCTCTTTCGCTCTCACCATCTCACTAGCCTATCGAGAGTGAAATCGATACACTCTTGTTCTCCGTCTCACTCTCTCTTGCTTTCGCTCTCACCTCTCACTCTCGGTCTCTCTTGCTTTCGCTCTCACCTCTCACTCTCGGTCTCTCTTGCTTTCGCTCTCACCTCTCACTCTCGCTCTCTCTCGCTTTCGATTTCACCTGTCACTCTCACTCTCTCTCCGCCGCCTCAGCTCGAAGTCGCCGAAGCTTAAGACCGCCTCAGCTTCGGTCGAGCTAGAGAATTGATTAGTCTATAGGTACTATATCCCTCTTTAATAAGGCCTTTGTTTGATTAGGGTTTGGAAATTTTCAATTTTGGTTTGTTGGGTATGTTGGAAATTTTCAGCTTGTTCTAGATATAGCTTTGAACGATATTGATTTGTTTAGCTTTTTTGCAGAACATGAATTGGGTGGTGTTCGGGAGGTCCAAGGGTAAAGACTCCACTTCTTGTTTAGGGGAATTGTCTCTCTTCTTCTCCTCTGGTCTATCTTCATCTTCTTCTTCTGATTTTGGTTTTGCACTTAGTTGGACTTTTATAGAAAAAATGGAACTAGGTCTTGCTTCACGTTTTGTTTTTGATTGAAGGAAGATGAAATTAGAGAACTTTCTGAGTGGTCTGGTTTATTTTCTTGTAAATTGGATGTTAGTGGAAATATAAGTATTATGAGACTTGAATGCAACTTGTGGACCTCAGAAGCTGCATTTGAATTTGTTTAAAGAGTTATATTTTTAAACACATTTAGTATGCAATGGATCCAAGGCTCATTTGGAATCCATCTCCTCAAAACCTTTCAATTGAGTTATGCCATCTACTAAGATCCAAATGGTTGTGGGCACATTTATTTGTTTGAGCAAGTTTTGTTTTGTCTGGCACATTTATTTTCTGTCTATTGAATGAGTGGGGCTGCTGCAAGATTGTAGTTAATGCTTATAGTTAAGTCTTGTCAAGATTGGTAGTGCGTAATAGATCAAGAATTTCTATCACTTGGCTACACTTTTACCTTGTGAGTAGTTCTTTTAAGTGTTTTGGTGTTGTCAACTAGGTGGTGACTTGTGAAAACTTAGGAGTGTACTTAGAGAAATGTTTAAGAGTCATTGAATGGGCACGATTTAAGACTATGTTGTGTATGATTAGTCTCTTCTTTGGGATAGCAGTAAACATAAAAAAGGAAAGGTCAACTAAGGTCAAGTGGGATGCAATTAAGTCAAGTGTCCATCTGTGCATGACTTCATATAAGTGGAACCAACCTTTATTTTACTAAAACTGTGTTCAGCTACCTCGTTTTCTAATATGCGAGTCCATTTCAATTTTTGTTGTTTTAACTAGGATCAAAAGCTTTTTTCAACTCATATTTGTAATTATGTATTGCCAGCTCCATTTAGTTTAGGATGAAGCTAGTTAGTTATGTTTCATTATTCAAATAGTGTATGTGCATTGACTTAGGGAGGGGAGGTTAGAAACTTAGAATTGGATCTGGGCTGTGTTGGGTATTAACCTGCTAGTTAATGAGTAAGAAGAATAACTGAGCTTTTGTTAGAAGACCTCTAGTTTAATTTACTTTTGACAGGTAAATGAAAATACAAGAACATAACGTGTTTTCTGAAAAACGGGGATTGATAGGCACGTTGCAATCCTTACTGGTCAAAAACTAAAAATAACACAGAACATAGGATTTTTGGTTACGCAGTGAAAACCTCAAACATGAGATTAAAAACACTGCGGGGCTTTTACTCTTGAGAACCCAAAATAAGACCAATTAACTTATGATGAAGGATATGTTATTTACAAACTCAAATAGCACTTGCTCGGCTACAATCACTAGACATAACTAATGAGAAGTCTGTCTTCAATCTTGAACTCCTTATTCACTTGAATGATCTTCGACTATTGCTCTTCTTGCTTCACAGCCACTCTACTAATCTCAAGAGAATCAATGCACATGAGCAAATGACCTAGAACCTATAATGCACGGATACTTGAAATTGCCTTTGTATCCTGTACCGATCCGGGATACGGGTACGAAACGAGTCGGAAACTCTTGGATACGCGTATCCTGTTTTGGATACAGTTTGGATACGTCCGTATCATATGCGGATACGTAAGAATGTAAATAAATAGGATATGTGGGGTAATACCGACTTTTTACCCTGAAAAAATAGAAAACAAAAAAAACAAAAGACCCCAGAGAGAGAGAGAGAGAGACGAGACCAAATCTGCTTACAACTTCTCCTCTTCTAAAATTCGCTTGGACCTTGGACCTTGGAGCTTCAATTTCTAGCCGCTTTGTGTACGTTTGTTCTGCTCTTCTTCTCATATTTGTTCTTCAATCAGTTGAATGCTTCAATTTGGAGCTCAGAGCTTCTTCTCATATTTGTTATTCGCTGTGGGTTCAGATAGAAGCAGCAGAAACAGTGATTGACTGTTCACGTTTGTTTCATATCTAGGATGAGTTTCAGTCGATGCTAGTAGTGGAGCTGTGACTAGTATTGTTTTGACTAGTCATTCGGTGCTAACAACATATGTGTCAATTGACTCAATTATGATTGTGATAGTATTGCTTTGACTTTTGACTAGTAGTGGAGTTGTGCTAGTATTTTTTTCTTTCTAATTTTATATATATATATATATATATATATATATATACACTGAGCCGTTCCAAAGAGGACGTCCGCACTTTCGCTAAAGTGCGGACGGCGATGCTGCAGCTCGACTCGAGGCGGGATGGAACAGCGGGGGTTGCCGGAAGGACGCCAAGGGTCGCGTTGAGAGGTCTGCAGTCGGGGGAGTCGCCGGCGACGTCATTGCAGCGCTGCCCAGAAAACCTGCAGTTGTAGGTCGGGTTGCTGCCCAGAACTTGCAACCCCTACCTCCTCCGACCTCGAACGCTGCCCAGAACCGTCCGAGATGCCTCCGGCCTCCCTCATGCAAGCCGCGCGCCGCCGTCGCCTCCGCTGTGTCGTCGTCCGCACTTTAGCGAAGTGCGGATGTCCGCTTTGGAACGGGCCTATATATATATATATAAGATTTGCCTATCCTTCACGTACCTGTATCCTATTACATTTAAGATTTTCCATATCCACGTATCAGATCGTATCGTATCGTATCCGGGTACTCGTACCCGTATCAGTGCTTCTTAGCCTAGAGAACTTAAACATGGAACAAGTGTTTTTTGACTCTTATGAAAACTCAATCTTAAGCAAGCAAGACTTTCAAAATAATTCTTGCGCCTCTAACCCTATGACTGTATGTTTTCAATCCATACATGAGGGAGCAACGCAATATTCAATCAACCAAGATTCTACCCTAATTAGACTCCTATTAGGAAAAGATCTTTTGATTAAAGATAACCAATTAAAGACACCAAATCCTAAATCACTTAGGATTTCAATAACACGATTTGACAAACAGAAAAATATCTTTAATATATATAAAATATTAAACCAGAAAGATACTTTTCTAGACCAAACACTCTTTTACACACCGGACTAACTCAAATGCATAAGATGCATTTTACCTGAGATTTTCTGAGATCAACGTGTAGGATACTTCAAGGTTTTATATGGGAATGCCAACACCCCATAAATAGTTCTTGTACCTACAGTAAACTTACCTTCTGATTTTAATTTTGTTAATATCTTTAAACGTCCACCTATGTGTTTTTATAATATCATATAATGACCTGTGTTATTATTGTTGGTGCTTACAAAATTTCAAGAAGGGCTTCTAAAATGCAGCATAACATTGATTAGTCAATCAATATGCTCAGCTCCTGACCTTGTGTGTGAAACAGTTTTTGAGTTCTTAAAGAGTGTTACCCCTACAGGGCTATTCTTAGGTGCAGAATTGAACTTTGCGGGTGTTGCTAAATTGAAAGAAGTGGATTTTTGTCATTGTTGATGCTTGATTGTGTTCTATATGCAGGTATGAAGATGGAAAAACAATTTTGAGAAAAGTATCTTCAGCCGCTAACTTCATTTGGTTTGAGGTTCCTCTAAATATTCTTGGATCTGTTACTTCCATAACATTTGATGATGTGACATCTTTGCCCATCAAGGATCATTTCTTTTTCTTTACTTTGTATGTTATTTTCTTATTTAGATTTTCCTTTAATCTGAATACTTTTAAGTCTTCTACTAACATTAATGTTTATGGTTCTTAACGACGAGATCTTGACGCAGACGGATTGATAACTAGGTTTACCAGCAATAAACCTAAGCAAAGGATTCTGGAGTCCACCAGAGATAAAAGAGAATAATTTCAATTTTTATTGAATAAAGATGATAAGATGCCTCATGCAGCCTTTAGGCGGCTTATTTATAAGAAAATAAACCCTAGGGCGACTAACATTGAAACCCTAAAGCCCATGGGTAAAAACGAAAACAATCCAAAAACAACTAGAAAAACCAAAACGTCATAAAATAGAAAAACGCCATTTTGAGGCCCTAAACGACCCCGAAAGCCCGAAAAAGGTCACAGGTCGTGGCAAAGCAACGAGTTTGATTTCTGGCGTGATTCCCTTTCCGGAAAGGTAAGGTGCGTCCCAATCGGACTCCGGAAGCCCATTTCACGTCTACTAGTCACTTTTCGTTTTCCACCTTTGGCACGATCCAATTGTTCTTCAAATTGGACTGCCATCTGTTCTGCATCAGTCTCCTCCACCTCCGAAGAACTCGACCCCGAGTTCTCTTCAGGATAAAGAGCCTCATCTTCACGGAACTCATGCAGATCAGCAACATTGAAAGTGTTAGAAATGCCCATTGAATCTGGAAGTGCAACAACATAAGCATTATCATTGATCTTCTTCACCACCTTAAAAGGGCCATATTTTCTGGGCTTCAACTTATTATAGGTACCAACAGGAAATCGCTCCTTCCTCAGAAACACCATCACGTCATCACCTTCCTGGAACACTTTAACTCGCCGATGCTTGTCAGCTGCAGCTTTATACTTTGCATTAGTTTGTTCTAATTTGGCCTTAACTGATTCTCTCACAAACTGCACATCCTTGGCCATGCTTTCAGCAGCAACACTAACACCAGGAACTTTAGGAAGCTTTACCAAATCCACCACATGTCGAGGAATAGCAGTATAAACTAAGGAGAATGGGGACTTCCCTGTTGCACTATGCACCGCACTGTTATAAGCAAACTCCACCTGTGGCAAAGCATAATCCCATTGTTTGGGCCTATCACCACAAACACTCCGAACCATGTTGCCCAAAGTTCTGTTAGTAACCTCTGTCTGTCCATCAGTTTGAGGATGAGCTGTGCTGCTACGGTTCAAGGTTGTTCCAAACATTCTCCACAACGTAAGCCAAAAGTGACTAAGGAATTTCGTGTCTCTATCAGAGGTGATGGACTTGGGCACTCCATGCAAACGAACCACCTCCCTGAAAAATAGTTTGGCTATATTGGATGCATCAGCAGTTTTCTTACAAGCTATAAAGTGCGCCATCTTAGAGAACCTGTCAACTACCACAAACACAGAATCCACACCTCTTTGGGTACGGGGTAATCCCAGCACAAAATGCATAGCAAGATCCTGCCAAATATCATCAGGAACAGGTAAAGGAAGATAAAGTCCTGTGTTTTGGGACTGACCCTTAGAAACTTGGCAGGTGTAGCACTTCCTCACTATAGTTCCTGCATCTTTTTTCAACTGTGGCCAGAAATACCTCTCCTCAAGGCTAGCAATAGTTTTGTCTCGGCCCAAGTGGCCACTCAAACCCCTCCATGCAGATCTCTAATCAGTTTTTCTCGCAATGAAGAACTAGGGATACATTGACGATTGCCTTTGAATAAATATCCTTCATTCACATAAAAGTCTGCAACTGCATTATTGCTACTGCACTTGGTCCAGATCTCCATAAAATCAGTATCTTCCTCATACAACTCCTTCAAGAGCTCAAACCCCACAATCTCCTGAGCTAAGGTGACCAGTAAGGAAGCCCTCCTACTCAAAGCATCTGCCACCCTATTAAGAGTACCAGATTTATGTTGAATAACAAAAGGAAATTTCTGCAGAAAACTCACCCACCTTGCATGCATCTTATTCACAGTTTTCTGACTATTAAGGTACTTCAAAGCTTGATGATCCGTGAACAGTACAAATTCTCTTTGAATCAGGTAGTGCTCCCATTGCCTCAATGCTCGGAACACTGCATAAAATTCTTGATCATAAGTACTCCACTTCTGGCGAGCTTCACTCAGCTTTTCACTAAAGAATGCTACTGGTTTCTTCTCTTGTGACAATACAGCACCTACTCCCACACCACTAGCATCACATTCAACTTCAAAAACCTTATCAAAATTAGGAAGAGCGAGAACTGGTGCAGTACAAAGCTTCTCTTTGATCAAGGCAAAACTCTTTTCTTGTTCTTCTCCCCACTGGAATTTACCTTTCTTCAAGCATTCAGTAATAGGAGTAGTAATGGTACTGAAGTTCTTCACAAACCTCCTGTAGAAGGTAGCTAAGCCATGAAAGCTCCGCACCTCAGAAGCTGTTTTTGGAGCTGGCCATTCTCTTATAGCTCGTACCTTCTCTTCATCAACCTGAATACCTTCTTCCCCAACCACAAATCCCAGAAATAATAGCTTGCTGGTGCAGAATGTACATTTTTTTAGGTTGATGTATAGTTTATTCTCCTGTAAAGCTCCCAAAACCTGCTTCAAGTGCACCAGATGTTCTTCTTTGGTCCTGCTATATATCAGTATATCATCAAAATACACTACTACAAAGGAACCTGTAAAAGGGCGAAGAACCTGGTTCATAAGCCTCATAAAAGTGCTGGGTGCATTAGACAATCCGAATGGCATAACCATCCACTCGTACAAGCCATCCTTGCTCTTAAAAGCTGTCTTCCATTCATCTCCTGGCTTGATTCGAATCTGGTGATATCCACTTCGAAGGTCTATCTTGGTAAACACTTTGGAACCCTCTAGTTCATCAAGCATGTCTTCCAAACGAGGAATAGGGAACCTGTACTTCACAGTTATCTTATTAATGGCCCTGCTATCAACACACATCCGCCATTGATTTCCCTTCTTAGGAACAAGGAGGACTGGAACTGCACAAGGACTCATACTCTCTCGAATGAACCCTTTTTTCAACAAGTCTTCAATCTGCTCTCTCAAAATCTCATTCTCCTTGGGACTCATGCGGTAATGTGGCAGATTGGGCAAGCTAGCTCCAGGCACCAAATCAATCTGATGTTGAATGTCTCTCATAGGTGGCAGTTCGTTGGGCAATTCATCCGAGATCAGTTCTTCAAATTCCCCCAACATGTCCTGCACTTCTTTGGGGATCACCACTTCTTCCTTTTCTGCAGACAAAAACCCCTTTATCACCACTGGACAGAAAACCTCAGATTCTTTAAAGGCCTTCCCATCTCAAGTTCACTGCTAGACAAGGTCAGGAAACTCTCCCCTTTCTTCACACCAGATTTCTCAAATTGACAAACAGGAGCCATAGCAATTTTATGGTTATTCCACATAAACAACATCACATTGTCCCTGCCTTTATAAGTCACATCCACATCATATTGCCAAGGTCGTCCAAACAAAATATGACAAGCATCCATATCAATAATGTCACACAAAATCTCATCTTTATAATGCTTACCAATGGATACCGGTACCTTGCAGGACTCCATAACTCGAACTTGTGGACCTTTCTTGACCCACCCGAGGGAATAAGGTGTCTCATGAGGCTGCGTAGGTAACTGCAAATACTCCACCAGTTTCTTGGCTACAAAATTTTCGCAGCTTCCATTATCTACAATTAAATTGCACACTTTGTTATTAATGGAACAAAGGGATCTGAAAATATTGCGCCGCTGCCCCTCTTCTTTAGGACATAGTAGAACCCGCTGCAACACAATATTAATCTTTTCAAGAGATTCCTCCTCTGCAAACTCAGCCCCATCATAATCGCCATCTCTTCCAACTTCTTCTTCTTCTTCATCATAATCGTCTATAAGGGCAGCTCTCCTCTCAGGGCATACATTAGATCTATGACCAGGCTTGTTGCATCGATAACAAACTTCTGTTGTAGGCCTAGCATAGGGATTATTAAACCTCTGGTTCGGGGCCCTGTTTTGAGCACCACTGGAACTGCCAGCCCCTTTAAAAGGAGGATTGGAAGCCCTAAAAACACCTTCTGTCTTCTGCAGTTCTGTTTTCTGCAGTGTGGGTTTACCTTTGTCAGTTGAGGCGTTTGCTAAATCTGTGTTCCTTTGGTAGTTATATCTCTGGAAAGAAGAAGCTTGTGAAGGCTTCTCCAACAACTCTGCCTTCAATGCTAGGTTTGAAGCTTCTGCCATAGTATGAACAGTTTGCAACCCAATTTTCTCCTGAATGGAAGGTTTCAGTCCACTGACATATCGAGCCACCTTCTGCCCCTCAGTTTCTCCTAATTCATTACGCTCTGAGTAGCGTAAGAACTCAGCGGTGTAATCAGCCACTGTCCTGGTTCCCTGGACACATTCAATATACAACCTATACAAAATCTGCTCATAATCATCCGGCAAGAACCTCTCCATCATCAATTGCTTCATTCTTCGCCATGTTTTTACACCCTGCTTCCTCTGCTTCTTTCTAGTGTTCTGCAATTTATCCCACCAAACTGCAGCAGTACTCTTCAATCTCCATGCAACATGCTTAACCTTCTTGTGTTCAGGAACTTCCATAATCTCAAAGAACCTGTCCACCTGAAGCTGCCAGTCTAGATAATCTTCTACACCCAAGTTGCCCGAAAAGAAAGGAATTTCGGCCTTGACTTTGTAATCTTGGTCAGCTTGTCCTTGAGGTTCATCTTGCACGATCTCTTCTTCAGACTCAGATTCTGAAGTATGAACAACAACATCTCTACGTGGAGCCCTAACTCGCTGGCCTCCTTCCCTGCCTCTATTCCGATCGTTGTTGTTGTTGTTGTGGTTGTTTCTCTCTCCCAACAACCCACGAATTTCTCCAATCTGCTGCTCCATCCGATTGTTCATGGTGTTGATGGTAGCGGTAAACGCTGCCGTGAGAGCTTCGATATCTGATTTTGTAACTTCACCCATTGCTACCAAGGTAAATAGGAGAGACAGGGAAGACCTGCTCTGATACCACCTGACGCAGACGGATTGATAACTAGGTTTACCAGCAATAAACCTAAGCAAAGGATTCTGGAGTCCACCAGAGATAAAAGAGAATAATCTCAATTTTTATTGAATAAAGATGATAAGATGCCTCCTGCAGCCTTTAGGCAGCTTATTTATAAGAAAATAAACCCTAGGGCGACTAACATTGAAACCCTAAAGCCCATGGGTAAAAACGAAAACAATCCAAAAACAACTAGAAAAACCAAAACGTCATAAAATAGAAAAACGCCATTTTGAGGCCCTAAATGACCCCGAAAGCCCGAAAAAGGTCACAGGTCGTGGCAAAGAGACTAGTTTGATTTCTGGCGCGATTCCCTTTCCGGAAAGGTAAGGTGCGTCCCAATCGGACTCCGGAAGCCCATTTCACGTCTACTAGTCACTTTTCGTTTTCCACCTTTGGCACGATCCAATTGTTCTTCAAATTGGATTGCCATCTGTTCTGCATAAGATCTTCACATCATCAAATAAACATTAAGGACCAATTTGGTGAAATTGGAGAGTATAGGAAGTTTTTAGGTGAAACTGAAATGTCAGTGAGTAAAACGTCGACTCCCTATAAGTATAGGGAGTAAACAATATTTTGTAGTAAATTCTACTATGGGATCCCCTTTTTTGGCCATTTTAAGGGATCCCTTGTGGTACCAAACTTTTGATCGCATTTCGGCATCTCAACTATTCATTTTTTTGGTCCTAATGTATAGATCAAATCTACAAATTTTCAGCCAAATGGAGGATCATTAAGGTATCTAACTAGTTTATATCAATGGACGAACCGAATCTGTCCAACCTAAACCGTTCATGTTTATAATTTTAAATCACAGTTTTGAATGCCTTAATGATTATCAATTTGGTTGAAAATTTGCAGAGGTGATCTACTCATATAGACCTAAACACTGAACGGTGAAAATGTGGATATGTGAACGAAAAATTGGTCTAATAAACTATCCCTTAAAATGGCAAAAAAAAAGGGACCTCTCACCAAAAGGGCATGCGCACACACACACACACACACACACACACACACAGACGTCCGTATTGTCGCTAAAGTACAGACGTCGACGCTGCAGCAACGTTTAGGCTACACACACACACAGACGTCCACACTGTCGCTAAAGTGTAGACGTCGACGCTGCAGCAGCGTTCAGGCGGTTACGGCAGCACGAATAGTGCCGGAAGGAGGTCAGAGGCATCTCAGACTGTTTCTGGGCAGCGATCGAGGTCGAAGGTTCTGGGCAACGACCTCACCTCCAACTTCAAGGTTCTGGGCAGCGCTGCAAATTGGTCGCCGGTGACTCCACCCGACTGCAGACTGGTCCGGAATGCCCCTGGCCTCTGTTCGACAAGTGGTGTTGCGTCGTCAATGCTTGATCGAGCAGAAATCCCGGACGTCCTCTTTAGAACGTCTCCGTGTGTGTATGTGTGTGTATATATATATATACACACACATTTTTATGAGGAAATGAGATCGACCTAGAGATGGCAAACAGGTCACCTGGCCTGACCATGACACGTTTAATGGCCGCCTGACATGGCGTTCTTGCGGGTTGGGTTGGGGTATATTGGCCCATGAGTCAGGCTAGCCGAAGCTCGTTATAGGCCTAGCACAATCCGAGCATGACATATTATGGGGATGGCCCATTAAAACAATAAAATTCATATAACTTTTAACATTATGAAAGAATTACAATGATAAGATTTGAACATAAAACCTCTTTAATCAAAATCATAATTTCACCATGCTATTCCACTGAAATTTTCAGTTACAAATGACAAAAATATAAACCAATATGTTTAATTTGGGGACCGTCGGACCACGGCCAAGCATGATATACGCTCGAGCCTTAGGCCAAGTTAGGCCTAATGTTTGAGTAAATGACTAAATGGGCCGGTAGGAGCTTGAGCACAAGACGAAGCACAAATGGGCTTGTTTAAATGGACCGGACCGACTTGTTTGCCACCTCTACCTCAACCCAATAAGCTAATGATTTGAACCATCTATATATATGTTTCCCCTTCAAGAATCATTCATACAAAAAGATCATTCAAATTGGAGAATTTTTAACCAATTGAATACCATAATTATCACTTTTTTATACGCCAGACAATGTTTGTCAATACAATAATGTATTCTCAAGATTACCCTTTCAATATTATAATTGTAAATAAATCAAATTGAAAATTATTCAGTCATTTAATTGAAATCGGGCAAATGAATAATTTTAGTAATATTCTCATGATGAACCGCTCATATAATTGATAGTACAAACTACAGAGTCAATCTTGAGATGCGACAGAAGGCGGCTACTTAAGGTAAGACCTTGGAATATTAGGGCTTGTCCGGTAACGTTTTTAAAAATGATTTTTCAAAAACCGATTTTGAAAATAAAAACGAGAAAACAAGATTTGATTTCTGAGATCCGAAAATGTGTCCGGTAGCTTATTCCGAAAATAATTTTCAAAAACGAGAGAAGATTGCGACTAGAGATGAGAGAGACCTGAGAAGAAGACAGTGACGTGAGAATATGGAAGAAGAGAGCACATTCTTTTTTTTCTTTGTTTTGGAAAATATATCTCCGTGTTTTCTAAAATATGAGACTGAAAAGGTGAAAACGTCTATTTGTCGTTTTCCTGTTTTATGAGTAAAATAAAAAATTATTTTCAAAAATTATTTTCTGCATTTTTGAAAACAGACCAGCGAACGCATTTTCAAGCCATTTTCATTTTATAAAATGAAAAAGAAGACTTGAAAACGTTACCGAACGCCACCTTAGATTTCATATATACTTAAATGATTGTACATATACTATTTTTGCGCAATTAAATCTCGAGAAATTTTAAATTGGTATAATTTCTTAATACACATCCTATTTTCACCAATTATTTTGGGTAAAAAATATTCCAACAATAACCTTACAAAACTTTGGGGAAAAAAACTTACCAAGTACATCTCGATGATGGAGGGAGGATGTTGAAAATAATGACGGAGCCGGTGAGAGAAAGGCAGAGAAACACTCCTACAAACCAAGGACTCAGGGAGACGCGAAACATATCGACAAGGAATGGTGACAACGCGACGAAAACTAGAGAGGTTGACCTGGGTTTGTTGGAGAGAGAGGAGGAGGATTAAGAAGGAACTGATGTGTACTGGTGTTTTCCGTTGAATACCAGTACCAAAAAGAGAGGCATGAATTATAAGTTAGGGTTCTTTTTTCGAACATTGATAGTTTGGGGTTTAATTGGTTGTGATTGTTGTTTTGGAATTTGGGGTTAACTACTTAATTAAAATATTAATGCAATTTGATATCATTTTGATGTCTGCAGGTGTGATTCCGTAAAGTTTAATAATAATAGTAACAAGTGGTGAAATTTGGATAATAGCTTCTGGTTCTTGAAGGTTGTTGTATATTATAAATTGATGTTAATTGGTTGTTGCAGCTTGCAAGAAAGAAGATATCTGCGTCTAAGAATGTGAGTTCAGAAATAAATTGCGTACTTGTGAATTGACATTTTTTTGAGAATTAAAAATTACTGAGAACTGACCTTTGTGGGTGTAATATTTGCATTTAAGAAAAATTGGTGGTGTGGAGAGTGGTTTCTGAAGGTGGAGGGCGTCATGGGACAATGAATATTGAACAACAGCAATACTGGAAGTTTATGTGAAAAAATGAAAAGAAAATAATTAGGGATGTGTATTAAGTAGAAAGAGGTGTGTATGTATAACTACTCTTAAATCTCATAATGTTGTTTTGCAACAGAAGTGCTGTTCTTCTCATCGAAAAAAAAATTCAAAAATGTTGTCTTTGCACTCATTTTTTTGCCGAGGTTCGATTGTCTTTAGATGGTTGTCTTTTAATCTGAATCCTATTTTAACTTTTTCTATTTTTTTAATACAGAGATTTTCTTCTTGATTTTTAAGTTTTAATTTTATAAATCATTAAATCTTTTAGTTTACACAAACCATTAATAAAGAAATTTTACAGACTGGTGGTGTCATTCGAAACTTTGATGGGAGTTGGATGAAAGGTTTCCAAGCCAATTTGGGTAATGGGGAAGTTCTTCATGTCAAATCTTGGGGCATGTACTACAGTCTAAAGCATGCCCTTAACTGTGGAATTATTAGTATGTTGGAAATCGAAACTGATTCTGCGATATTGGTTATGTTTGGCTTCGACATAGTTTGGGCTAGCAAATAGTCTCTTTTGCTGATGCGCGAGCGTGCCAACACTGAGGTGTAGTCGTCAGAACGTCCCTTGACCTGACTTCTGCTCAAACGCTGTGGACGATGAGAGCACCAACCTCGTCACAAAGTTTTTTTCTATGCCTTATGGATAAGGACTTTGGTTGTGATCTCTTGAGTCACTGAATCGATATATATTCAACGTTGTAGGCTGAGCAGAGCAATCACCGGGAAATAGGAGAAAGCAAGAGTTTTGCTCAAGCGTGACTTTAGCTTCGCTAAATTGTTAGGGCGTGACCCTGGCTTCGCTGGTTTCAACTAGGTTGAAGGTAGGTTGCTACGGAGAGACTTTGGATAATCTGTGCGATTAGTTGATTGAGAGTTCCTTGCCATAGAAGGATTCCTCGATCAAAATTCCTGATTACACGCATTTTCCAGCGCGTAATTGCACTATAAATACTAGAATTAAGCTAATCTTGAAGTCAATTATTATGTAATTAATATATTTTTATTTATTTTATAGGAAATAAGTGAAGTTGCAAAAATGAGAAGAAATTACGCGAAAATGAGAGCAATTCGTGATTTTCGACAAAAGGAGGAAATTATGGATGCCATAATTAACCAATTAATTAAGTATTGGTTAATTTGCTACTTAATTAAACATGCATGTGGCATTGAGCATTCAAATTATGCAAAGACCAATCACATGGGATGCACAGATCAGAATTCAGAAGCATTTTTTTTTTCCTTTGTCTTGACTTTGGAACCGTATCATCCCAGACCCCTTATCCTTTTCCCTTCTATCTAAAACAGTGGCCACCGCAATTAATATAAGTACCCTCTTCATCTCATTCTTTGGGGGGAGACACGCCCTACACAGCACTGCACCACCAAAAACAGGGCAGCCGTTTGGGCTGCTCTCACTCACTCTTCTCTCGTCCTCCTCTATTTTCTATATTTTTCTTTAGTTTTATTTTAGGAATTTGAAAGATTACTCACCCAAAATCTTCAAGGATTAATCAAAGGCTTCAATATCTATAAGATTCAAGACTTTGGTAATTGTGAAAGTTGTAATTCAAAGCTAGTCATACTATCTTTTTAGCTATTTGTGACTATTCTTGTTTTTTTCTACCCTTCTCTTATTTAATCTAGTTGAATTTTGTAATTTTGATGTTTATGATTATGGGTTGTGAATAATTTCCTTGTTGGGGGTTAGGGTTGTGTGCCCTAACCCAAATCTTATGTAAAATATGCTTATTTTAATGTAATGATGCAATTTTCATATGATGGATGCTTATATATATTTTTGTTGGATTAAAATGCATGAATAGGAGCCTAGTCAAGTCTAGGGTGTGTATTTTGAGCATGTCTAGGACGGAGGTAGAGGCTTGACCCCCTCTAATTCCTAAGCTAGAAACCCTCAATTTCGTATTCAAGGGATTAAAAGCATGGTGATCATTTACATCCGTTGCGTGATTGTGCAGGCGGGTCGTTTAGTAGTCTAATTCCTCGATCTCTATGTCTCTTGATGTGACTTAGTGACCTTGAATCGGCTCTAATTCATGTCAAGTAAGTTCCTACGACCCTTGAACCAGAGTAAGAATACAATGAAAGGGAACTTCGATCCTTGAGCCTTGAACTGCCTTGGATACGACGACCGCCAAAGTAGGAAATTTGCATCTACATTAGATTAGCTTCCGACACATAAGATTTGGATGAAGGAACCTCCCTAGCACCCGACATTCTCATTTTTTGTTGTTTACATTTCATTTTTATTTTTATTTCTTTACATTTCATTACTTTTTGTTAAGTTAAAATCAAACCCCAAACATTAAATCTTCCACTCATCTGTGCATGTCCACCTCTAGGCTCTTAGTTTTGATTAGGCTTTGGTTTTCACCAAAGCCGAGCATTGCTAAGGCTTGGTGCCTTAGAGTAGAATTTTTGTTTATTTAGTTCTTCTTTTGCATGCTAAGTGACTTTATTTTCGATCACCCAAGGATTGTGGGTTAGTCACTAATCCCCGAGGTACGATAATTTTGGGCTTAATACTTCCCTATTTTGACACAATTCGTACGCTTGCGAGAGTTTATGTATCAAGTTCCTGATTGGTCTCTACTACTTGAATCCTATTGGACTCGTTTTTCCTCACGGATTCTGGAATGGGCGAAGCTATAACCCAAAACCATAGTAGACTTATTTTTTTGCCGCAGGTATGGGCCCGCTGACAGGACCCGCCCCGGATTTCACCCTGAAATCTGAAGAGGCCCTGCGGGGCCCACTTTAGAAGAAATTCTACCAAAAATTTGACAGAATTTCCCCTAAAAATGGACAACCCAAAACCTGTAGAAAAACATCCACACTTCTAAATCATCCATCCTTATTCTCCTGGAGCCACCCTGCTCCCTATATCACAACATCTCACATCTCTCATTTCATAAACAATTCTGAATTTAAGAATATTAATCTCATAGGTTATCAGAGCAATCTAATGTACAGGCGTACAAGAGAATAGAAAACAAGATAAATGACCGATGCTTTTATAATGCGGAAGCTATGACAGCTATGCCTCAACCCCAAGTACGCTCGACCTCAAGCTAAACTGGCATGCAAACTGGGCATTTAAAACCGAAGGGCCCAGGGGAAAACATTTAAAATCCGTTAGAGTGAGTGGACGAAAAATAAGTACTTTCAAATGTATAAGTAAAACTTAATGTTTTCTCAAGTTATTCTCTAAAATCTCGCATGCAGTAACAATCTTAAAAACACTCTTAATCATCCTCTTTACTGAAATCTCAATCACGTAACAAGAACATCTTAATCTCATCCTCAATCCTTATAAAAACATCCTTTTCATTTTCATGAGGCTCGTTTGATGACTAGAAAGGACTGCTGTCTAGTCATCTCATGCCATCTAGGAGGGACTGCCACCCAGATGACGCATCGGAAGGGACTGCCAACCGGAATAGGAGGCGGTGGATAGAAGGGACTGCCAACTAGCCACAAGTAGTAGACGGGACTGCCGACTAAACACAGGTAGTAGACGGGACTGCCGACTAACTACCTCATGTCATCTGGAAGGGACTGCCAACCAGGTGACGCATCGGATGGGACTGCCAACCGGGCTGTAGTCTGGAAGGGACTGCCAACCAGACTATTACCTAGAAGGGACTGCCAACTAGGTAAGATACGCATGCGTCAAAACTGGCCTCCTTAATAAACTGAATAGCCTCCTCAAGAAACTGAAAATAACCTCAAAATCTCAATAAATCCTCGAAAGCATAAAATCAAATACTCTGTAAATCAATAAATGTTTTCGGAAAGAAAACTCAATCTAACTTCAAAGCTGATAAGTACGGAGCTCAAAGCTCAATAAATTTCGATAAATCAATCATGCTCAAATATTCGATGAAACATTCGTACTCGTGAATCCTCATAAAAACCGATATTCGAAATCCAAAATTCTCATAATATTTTCTGAATCAGTCACTTCCCGAAAATCATTCCTCAACTCAATAACTCATGAATGACTATCTCAAAAATCTACTAAAAGCCCTCGGGAAGGAATTTCAATACTAATCTCGTAATTGATAAATAAATATCGATAAACTAAATCTCATAAAACCATAAAACTCAATAATTCAAATTATAAATTAAATCTCAATCGGAAAATGCTAATATACTGCATGCACAATTAATTTAAAATAAATGTCCACTCACAGTACTATTTAGGCGACCATGCATACGAGTTCCTTCGTCGAGCAATAGCTCGGTACGTCGCCCTGTACACAATTACTTGTATATAAATAATTACCAGACGGAAAATAATTTTACGATAATCAATAATTAAGTCTCAAAACCCAAAACCTCAACTTCTCCAATTCTCTTCCACATCCAACCAAACTTCACCAACACTGCCCACTCGTCGATTTCAGACTATATAACAATTATGGAGGAAATCCGACAACCGGATTCACGATTAACATTAATCGAATCCAAATCTTTAGAAATTTATAACAGATTCAAAACTCCACCAATCCTCACCAAACTTCATATATAAGCTCTAAGATAATTATAGAATTCAACTAGTCAGAAATTGAAATTAAAAAGCTACCCTAGCCGCCGCTGCCACCAACTCTAATGGCCACCAAAATTTGGCAGTAGCACCTTCTCAACACACACATTAATTCTTTCAACTACAACAAAGCCAGAAAATGCCTAGAATTACCTCAACAATTAAGGTGAAGATTATACCCGAAACGTGAACAGTGTCAAGAATTTCAAACCTTTGATTCGTTGATTTTTCCTTCGATTCGTGGAACAAGGCTTGGAGGAATATCATCCACGTCTCGAGGTGCATCGATCAAGCTCAAAAATGCCGCCGGAGATGGCCGGAATCTGGAAAATTTTCCAAAAAACCCGAGCTGCTACAGTGAACTTGTTGGCTTCGATTCGTCGTCTATGGTGAATGATAGGGTGCAAGGCATATATAGATAGAAACCTTGTTTCAAAACGAAGAGATGGACACCAATTTCATGGCCATAGGTGGCCGGACGAGGCGGTAGCGACGCCGGAAAGTTACGTCGGCGAGAGGAAGAAAACTGGAAATTTTCGGGGCTTTCCCGAAATGGAAAGTCCAGAGTCCAGACTTCCATTTATAGACATAAATTCCACAAAATTACAAAACTGCCACTAACTTAAAACCCTTATAACTTCTTCGTTACTACTCCGATTTTTACGTACCACATATGCATGCGCTCGGTTTAACATCCTCTACAACTTTCATGAAGGAAATTTTCTCAAAATTTTGACCCGAACAAAAAGTCAACTTTTAGGGCCCCCTAAAAGCATTGAAACGACGGTAAAAGTGAAAGTAAAAGTTGTTTACCGTCCAAATGACTAGTAAACCGGTGAATTCGGGTTCGGGACGTCACACCCGCCACGTGCAATCCTCTAAAGGATATTCTAAACATACTTTTGGGCTCAGACATGTTAAACTTATTAATGACAGTGATATATCCTCGCATCCCCTTAGCTCTCTTATCTCTTGCTTCAGAAACTTGCTTGCTCAGTTTCAATCTGTGTCTCCAAAACACATTTATAGAGAATGCAATGTTGTTGCTGATTGTCTTGCAAAGAACAGCATCACCCATGACTATGGAAATGCTGAATTTGTAGACCCTCCCTCTCATGCCTTGCAAGCTTATTTAGATGATAGGGACTTTGTTGCTAGAGTTAGAAACTGTTGATAGGTCGTCTAGTTAATTTTCTTATTTTGATCTTTGTTTTTGCCTTTTAGGCCACTTGAAACAAAAACAAAAACGAAAATTACATATGTTTATTAATAACAATTCTTTTTACTTTTTTAGACGTGGTCCCAGCTCAGTAGGATTATAGTTTCGAGGTGACCTCCTCAAAAAGCCAAAACCATTCATGGTTCAAAATCAAAATGTGATTCATCATTGGACGCAGTGTTCTAAAACTCGGCCGCCCAGGCCGCCTAGGCTCTGGGCGGTGGGTGACCGCCGCGAGTAACACCAACTCGGTGAGGTAGGCAGCCTGGAATTTAGGCGGCCGATTAGTTGGCCTGGGCGGGTGATTAGTCGGCCTGGGCGGGTGATTAGTCGGTCCGGGCAGGTGATTAGTCGGCTTGGGCGGACGATCTTCATCTTCACTTCTCTTTGCATCGCAGATGAGAAACATGGAAATTAGATAATAAGAACACAGAGATATACACAAGTTTATAACCAGACATGAGAGAGAGTGCATCATTTCTGCTGCTACTATTGAGAAAGAAGCCATATATGTAGAGGATTGAGAAACATATGAAACTGAAATTCAAGAATCAAGATTTTTGATCCAAGATCCAAACTTGGATAAAACTTAAAAGAAGAGGATATAAATAAAAGATGCTGAGATGCCACCCTTTTGCGTTGAAGAAATTAGAAAGCAGATCTGGGTTTTAAGATGAAGATGATCAGAGGCTTGGTGCGAGAGAGAGAGAGAGTAAAGCAACTAGGTTTTCTCTTTTAGAAATTAAGGCACGGTTTACGAAAATGATGGAAAAACAAATTTTTTTAATTCTACAGTGTCAAATGCAATAGCTACGTTCTTGCCACTTAGACATTTTGCAACATTTGGTGATATTAATTGACTAAGTCAAAGTTGGGATGATGAATATACTTGGATATTATTACAGTTGTTGTCAATCATGCCAAGCAATCCTCGCTTTTACCAATGTTTTTAGAGTATCTCAACTATTTTGAGTATCAATCAATTTTATTATTTATTCTTTTTATTTTTATATATCCTTATTTATATATGACAGGACCCGCCCCGAATTTCACCCTGAAATCCGAGGTGGCCCTGTGGGACCCACCTTAGGGATATCTCTACCAAAAATTCTGCAGAGTCACCCCTAAAATGGACTACCCAAAAACCTGTAGAACACACAAAAACACTTCAAGCAAACCAATCTTATACTTCTGGTGCCATCCTGCTCCCAATTACCAACAAACTCCACTTTCACAAAACACAAAACTCAACAATACTAATCCCAAAGGTTATCAGAGCAATACTACTATACACAGGGATATAAAAAGAAGAGTAAAGGATCAAGCGATCCTACACTGCGGAAGTAGTGACAACTATGCCTCAAATGTCATGTACGCCCGACCTCTACTAATTCGCCTGCAAACTGGGCATTAGAAACCGAAAGGCCAAGGGGAAAGTAGATGAAAAACGTTAGCGTGAGTGGACAAAAATAAAAAAATTAAAAGAAAAAGGATTTCATACTTTCCCACATTTATTTCATTAAAAACCGATGCATGCAACAATTAGAAAAACACATTTAGCTTTAAATCCAAGAATTCCAAAACGATAAATCGACTAGCCTCGGTAGTCACCACATTCGAAAACTATATCGTAAAACCGAAATCTAGTTTCTCAAGAAGATAAGACCAGCCCCGCTGGCTACAGTGAAAATCGGACTAGCCCCGCTAGTCAAGCAAATTAATAAAATATGGGGAAGAAGTTTCACCATACGAAACAATGGAGCCTCCCAGGCTCGGGTCGGAGTGTCCCACACTCTAGAGCATCCCATGCTATGCTCTTACTCACCCACGAACACATAGTAAGCAGGGAGGAGTACTAATAGGCTAGCTAGCAATAACTATGACGACCCAGCTATGGTGGGTTAAAATCATACGAAAATCGAAAATCAGTAAGGCTTCCCCATAAGTCCCGCGAATAAAGAAAACACGGGTACGATTCCCAACCGTACCCGGAAATTCTCGTAGAAAGTCACGTAAATCAACAGCGTGTCCCACACGCTAAAAGAATAATTAGATCATCAACAAGACATTCCCAATGCCAAAACCGAAAGTCGATAGATAAACAAGAAATAACTTCATCGAAATCCCATTTCGAAAATCTTTCCAAAAATCTCAAATCAACGAATAGAGAATATATTTAATTCTGGAAATTACCTCGGAAAATAATTCGTCGAAAATCATGCTTTCAAATAAAAGTCATATATCGGAGATACTTATCGAAGGCACAAAATCCATTTTCGAAATTAAATCATAAATCCAATTTCGAGCATAATAAGTTCATATCCGAAACTCATGAAAAATCAATGTCAAATTATAATCCAAGACAAAATATCATGCTCGATAAATAAAATGATAATTAAATTAATTAATAATTTCAAGATAAATGCATGCATCATTATTTAAAACAAAAGTCCACTCATAGTACTATTGGGCGACCACACAAACGAGTTCCTTCATTTAACCATAGCTCGCGGCATTGCCCTGTACCCAATTATATTTCCGTAAATGACAATCCGATAAAATAATTACGAACCTAAACGAAACCTGAAAATCCCTATCTCCATTACTTCTCAAATTCAACCCAAATCTCTCCCACAACACCAATTCCTCAATTAACATATTCCACAACGAAAACGAGGGAAATCCGACGGCCGAATTTCCAACAATTCAATCACAAAACTTCAAACTTCGGAAATTCACAAATAATTCCAAACTCCTCCAAAATTCACCAAATTTCACATACAAGCTCTACAATATATATACAATTTAATGGGCTAAAAACAGAAATTAAAATGCTGCCTTACACGCCTCCACGCGCCACCAGCAATCACCTCCGATGGCCACCAAAATTTGGCAGCACCATCTACTCAACAAACCCAACCTCTTTCTCAACTACAACAAGTTCCAATTTTACCTGGAAGAGCTCCAATTTGGCCGGTGGAAAATTTCCAGAAAATTCAAGAACCCTATTATTTGAAATCGTCGATTCGACCTCCACACTGCAAATCGTGGCTCAAGGATAGGGGCGAAATGATCCTTGACAAAAAATAAACCTTCGATGCCAGTTTGGTGACCGGAGACTGCCGAAATCGAAAAACATCGGCGTTGACTCAAAACTGCTACAGTGACCGTCCTCTTCTTCTCGTTGCTGCACCTTCCACAGTTCATATTAAGCTACGAAACGAACCCAGAAATGAAGAGAAGGAAGAGAGCTTTCCAACGACATCTTATACGTCAAAATCCGTCGCCGGATGGAGGAATTGTTTGAGCCCAAAAGTATTTTTGGCAGGATCCTTTGGTGGGTTTGAACCAGTGGGCCGATACCTGCGGCCCAAAAATAAGCCTACTCGGGTTTGGGGTATAGCTTCGCCCATTCCGTAACCCATAAGGAAAACGAAACCTTATTGGGATCGAGTAGCAGAGATTGAATAGGAAACTTCAATTAATAATCCTTCTAAGGCAAGGAGCAGTCGAAACCCTAGGTGTATAAATACAGGGTTAAGCGGCAAAGTTAAGGACCTCTCTCGAATCAATCAATCCCAGCGATTACAAAGCCTCCACGGAGCAAACCTTCAACCCTGTTGAAACCCAGCGACCGTACTTCCAGTCCTAGTCTCCTCGCGAGCCGACTGCCAATACTACTGCCACATATACTACCAGCGAAGTAAGGGTAACGCCCTCGCAACCCAGCGAAGCTAAAGATACGCTTTAGCAAACCCTGTGCTTTCTCAGAACTTCCCAGTGATTGCTCTGCTCAACCTACAACGTTGAGTATCGATTTGGTGACCGAAGAGATCACACCCAAAGTCCTTATCTGTAAGGCAAAAGTCCTTTTCCGAAAGGCTAGAGAAGAACCCTGTGGCGAGGATGGTGCTCTCCTCGTCTACAGTGCTTGAAGAAGAAGTCAGGTCAAGGGACTACCCCGACGACTGCACCCCACGGTGCTGGCACGCCTGCGCAATCATACGCTCAAAAGAGACTGTTTGCACACCAACTGGTTTTGGAGCCAAACATTTTGGCACGCCCAGTGGGACTAACAATAGTGTCTCCTTGTGAACGCAGCCATTAGGAAGTCTAGCGAAAACCCTTACCAAAAGGTTTACGCTAACTGCTCAAAGCATAAGACCTCCAGTTACAGACCGCATCCTCGCGCGGACTGTCGTGGTCTTTCTGAGGAACAAGTCACGCAAAGATTCTCTCGTCACCCTCAATCACCCAACATGTCAACAGGACAAGGTGAGAATCACCCGACCACTACTGAGGGTCAGAGTGTCAGTGTTAATCAGGCCAGCGAGCCTGTCATCCCCGCCACTGTTAACGCTACAATAGGGAGCGGAGAAGGAGAGGCTTTTGTTCCGAAGCCTATTCCAGAGGGAGCGATCTCCGAGGTCAGGTTCGCAATCATCATGGAAAATATCGAAAACCATCGCAAGAAGATGGACGCTGATTTTGCCAGAGAGGCCGCAAAGACGGATAAGCTCATACGCGAAATAGATCAACGGATTATCCGCCATGCAGAGGAAACTAGGCAGCAGATCGCACAATCAGAAAGTGCAGTGAGGGAGCATGCAGCAAGCGTTGCTAGCGAGCAGAATAGGTGTCAAAAAGAGATCTTGGAGGCTATCGCGAACCAAACCAAACAGACCACGTCAGACATGGCAGGTCTTCGCAAGGATGGTGCTAACCTGGCAACCGAGGTGGCTATGTAGATAGCAGAATTGAACCAAGCGAGAGAAGTGTTGAACAAAGATGTAGGGGATCCTAATGCTATCCTGGGCTCTCTTGGCCAGCCATCCGGTTCAAGCAAGTACGTGCCACCAAATCAGCGCGAAAAGACTAATAATAATACTGTTTCTCCCTCAGCTACTGTTGCCGCTACATTGCAGAGAAATAAAGAACAAGCGTTGGTTATCGGTGGCAGCAAGGAAAAGCCTGCCTCGTCAGGCGGACAGGCCACCAGACAGAAGCATCAGGCTTCGAAGGGTGCAGGAACTTCATTTGACCCCGCTACGTTCGTTCAATACTACAGCGACAGGACAGAAATGGTATATCAAGAACTGCCAGGGAGTTATTATGAGCTTAACCAGACCGGCACCCCCATCAAGATAACAACCTTGTCAAAGGAAGAGATTAGGCCAGGGGTGACTCTTCAGCAACAGGCTACTACCCGTGTTGTGCACGTCGGAGAAGGGACGACCACTGTAAATCAAACGATACCTGTGCAGGTTGCTCGCCAGACTGTGGCAACACCACCTCCTCCTCCGGGCCCAGATTATGTAAGACGTGATGAAGTAGAGGAGATGATCAGGTTGGCTAACCCTAGGGCCCAACCAGATGGGGCCTATGAATGACCTTTCCCGCCACATATCATGCTAGCACCTTTTGCCCGGGGATATAAGAATATCATATTTTCTACTTTTTCAAGGGAAGACACTGAAGATGCGGCGACACATCTGGCCAGGTTTAGGGTACAATGCGGCCAATACCAGAACGATGATATCCTCAAATGTAGAATTTTTGGCACTTCTCTGTCAGGCGCTGCCTTCAGATGGTTTTCCAAGCTACGACCAGGAACAGTGGAGGATTGGCCTGCAATGGAACTGCTCTTCCGAGAAACTTTCGGAACTATCGAGCCTGAAGTGGACCTGGCCTCTCTCACCCAAATGACCCAGCAGCCTACGAAATCAGCGGTCGCCTACCTTCAGCGCTTTCAAATCTAGAAAGCCAAGTTAAATGTCATCCTGCTCGAGAAAGAGTTAGTCAAGTTGGCGGTCAAGGGTTTGGAACCACGTCAACGAAAGAAGCAGCATGGCAGCATGATTCAGTCGATGGGAGAACTCATCACAGAGGTGGGCAGCTTCGAGCATCTCCTTAGAGAAACGGACGCAAGGAAGAATGCGTCCAGAGGGACATATGTGCCAGGAAAACATCGTACAGTAACGGCCCTGAGTTACCAGCCGGCTACTTATGACCCTTATTACCATCATAACACTGAAGAGCTGGTCCAGGAGGACGATGAGGAAGAAGAGAATGACGTCGCTACCTACAAGTTAACAGGCAAAAAGAATCCAGCCTTGAAGCAGCTTGAAAATTTCCAAGGAACCTGTTAAGCTCAAATCGGTGGCCTTCACCAAAACTGAATTCGCGACATACACATATGATGCCAACAAGGCGCATGAAATTCTGGACGAAATGATTGCTGCGAAGATGGTGAAGACTGATTTTGGACATTTTCCTCGACCAGAACAGCTGAAAGGGAAGAAATACTGCAAATTTCATAATTTGTGGAATCATAACACCGCAGACTGTGTGAAACTCAAAGACCAGATTCAGGTATGGCTTAATAATGGCAGTTTGCAGATGGAAGCTCCAGTCACGGCGGCGGCGCTAGTAGATTTGGATCCTTTTCCAGACACTGGGATCAACATGGTCGATGTGAACTGGACCAAACAGCAGCAACGGAAACCCACTCTGGATTTGGGCTCGAATGAGAGAGGTGAGAAGTCCGCCGCAGACGAAACACCCGCGAAGGGCAAAGCTAAATCAATTAGTCAGGCTTCGCCCGTGGTCTTATGTTCACGATGCAAAGAAGAGTGCGGTATTCAAGTGTCGCACAAAGAGTCGAGCAGACATTTCGCTTTGGTTCCCTACCACCGATCAAGTGGGCTTCGTCATCGTGGGACTACCAGCCTTCTAGCCCAAGAGAAAGAGAGAAAATGGAGTCACTATCACCCCCAAAGGACTCCAATTTGTTCAGGAGGTTGAGAGCGGCCACGATTGATCAGAAACATGAAGAGAAATTCATAAAGAAGGGTAAGGATGTGCTGACTGAGCCGTATATCCCGCCAGCGCCAACCGCCACCATCAAGGAAGGAAGGTGGTACACCAGAGAAAAAGGGAAGGCAGTGGAAATAAGCACCTCCAAAAAGAGGAAATTGCAGCGCAGGTTTGGGGAAGCCAAGCTCGCGTTAGAGGCTCTGGACCAGGGCCTGATTAAACCTTCCCAGCTGGTCAAGTCGCCTGAGCAGTATCAGCGAGATATGGAGGCTTTAGCTGCTGAACCGTTAAGGACCCCCCGCAGCTTTAACAAACAAGCGGATTCGCTGACAGGGGCACCTAAGCCCAGTGTTTTTTGCAGGATTACTGAGGAACGGACACCTCCGAGTGTGCGAAAGGAGGGCTCGCCGACTCGGCGACCATATGTCAAGCGCAGATTATTCCGCGAGGAGCCAAAAGTCAAAGCTTCAGTCTTCGAGAGACTGGGGGGCAAGGACAGGACTACTAACACCTTGCAGTGGAGACCCAAGAAGGTCCAGAGTATCGTCATCTCTACCGCAGATGAGCACATGCAACCTGAAACTCCTAAGCCGGCTTCCGTGGTACAAGGGCTTGAACATTGCGAGGTGAAGGGCCTCACAGAGGAATCGCTGGTAGATCGTTTGGCTAAGCAATTCCAAACCGATATCCCAGCTACGGAACCTAAGCTTAACTTGGAAGACGACGTAGAGGAGGCAGGGACGAATAACGTTTCTTGCAATATGGTTTATCTGCTCCCCGCGAGATATGCATTACCAGTCGTCGCTCAGGACTGTGTTGAAGTCGAAGAAGAAAATGCGCAACCATTGCAGGTCACGTCTGCAACCGCGACTCCTGTGGAAGAGGCTTTCCCCCACGGAATAGATGAGGTACCTAACACAGAGCCATTCATGAAGTTCTCCAAGCCAACGCCAGCTATGGTCCAACACATAAGACCACTGTATATCACAGCGGAGCTTAGCGGTACCAAGGTCAGTAAAATCATGATCGATACCGGAACTGCCGTTAATGTCGTCACCACCAGGACCATGCACTTGCTCTAAATCAAGAGGGAGAAGATCCAGTCTACGTCCCTTACGCTCAAGAATTTCGCGGGAACTGTAATGAAGACCTTAGTATTGCTGTTCTTACGCATTAAGGTAGGCCCAGCAGAAGGGGTTTACGCTTTCTTCGTAACAGACTACTATGAGGCCTACAGTGCCATTCTGGGCAGAGACTGGATCCACAGGAGTTATTGCGTACCATCCACCCTTCACCAGGAGCTGGTGATGTGGAACAGAGAGACAGACACAGCGGAGGTGATCAAAGCAGATCCTCGTCCATTCCCAGTCTCCGCAAACTATGTAGATGCCAGATACTATTTGGAGCCTATCACTCCATTGCAGGTTAGTGGCATTGATGATAAAGGCCGCCCCACAGGGGTGACGACCTCTGAATTGGCACAGTGGGGGCTTACGCTCTCAAAAGAAGGCTTAGAGAGGCATGGCCACGCTGTGCCCAAACCCGTAAATAATTAATGGATTACAACCTCTCGGAGGAGGGGATAGAGGCCTTCCACTCGATATACGAACGGCTATCGTCATACTTGGTGGAAAAAGAGGCTTATGATCGAATCGCGACCTTGGAGGTCGTTAATGAAGAACTTTCTGATCAGGAGCACGACGATGAAATAGTTATTCAGCTTGCCCCCGCAGCACTGGACGATACACCTCCTAAAGTCAGAGACCCTACTGAAAAGTTAAATCTAGGAACAGTGGATGAGCCTATGGAAGTGGCTATCAGTGCTTATTTAGAGCCTAGCGAGAAGCAGAAGCTCACTGAATTGTTACTGGAGTTTAAGGATTGCTTTGCGGAGAAGTATGAAGACATGCCCGGCCTGTCACCGGATTTGGTTTGTCATCAACTACCAACTCTCCCTGACAAGAGGCTCGTGAAACAAGAACCTCGAAGGATAAATTCAGAAACCCAGGTTCTCGTCAAGGAGGAAGTCGAGAAAATGCATAAGTCAGGCATTATCAGGGTTGCCAAATACAATCAGTGGCTATCTAATATAGTGCATGTTCGCAAAAAGAACGGCAAGATGAGGGTCTGCGTAGATTACAGAGACTTGAACCTTGCTACACCTAAAGAATGAATTCTTATGGGAGCCTAAACATCAGGAGGCTTTTGACAGAATCAAGGCCTACTTAGCAAGCCCGCCAGTGCTGGTTCCTCCCAGGGCTGGAATTCAATTGAAGTTATATATCTCAGCGGCTGAGGCTTCCAATGGCAGCCTACTCGCTCAAGATGATGAGGGAGGTATCTAGCACGCTATATTCTATCTCAGCCGAACACTGACGGATTGTGAGACAAGGTATACTCCTATGGAAAAGCTATGTCTTACTTTGTACTTCTCAGCATGCAAGTTGCGGCATTACATGTTATCCTTTACTACCTGCATCATCGCTCAAACTGATCTGGTCAAATACATGTTGTCACGGCCTATTCTGAGAGGCCGCATTGGTAAGTGGGTATTGGCCCTTTTAGAGTTTTCACTGCAATACGTACCTCAGAAAGCTGTAAAGGGGCAGGCCATCGCGGATTTTCTGGCACATCATCCTATGTTGGAGATACCCGTAATGAAAGAGCTGGAGATAGCGTCTGCTACTAAGATTCGACCAGATTTGGCCCGCATCCCAGAATATGCAGTATGGTACTAAGCCACAGTCTCCTTGCAGCCCTGGGTATTGTTCTTTGATGGTTCAAGAACCGAAACATTGGCAGGAGCAGGGATTGTTCTGGAAAATCCAGCGGGCGATCGTTTCTCTTATTCGTTCCAACTAGAGTTAAATGTACGAACAACCAGGCTGAGTATGAAGCTCTTATTATTGGATTGGAGGTCTTACTGGAGATGGGCGTGAGGGACGTTCAGGTTCGCGGCGATTTTCAACTCGTTATACACCAGCTTCAAGAAAAATACAGATGTGTAAGTTGGTTGCACGTACCATATTTGAATCGTGCCATCGAGCTTCTGGATCAATTTAACGATGTCGATTTGGAGTATATCCCTCGCGAGCGCAATTTCGCAGCCAATGAGCTCTCTCAATTGGCCACAGGTATTACATTGAAGTATGGGGTTCGCGAGCGTATTCTGAAAGTGGAGCGTCGCACACTACCTTCCTAGCTTGCACGGCCCGATCCACCGGACGATCCAGTGGTCGAGGTGCTAGAACCTATTGATGTGGATTGGCGTATCCCGTTGATTAATTACCTCAAGCGACCAGACCCCACAGCCGACAGGAAGATTCGCTTTCTCGCCTTAAATTACTTCCTCAAGGGAGATGAACGGCACCGACGTGGGGAAGATGGCATAGACTTCCGATGTGTCTATGGCCACGAAGCCAAACGATTGATGCGTGAAGCACATACAGGGATCTGTGGGGCTCATCAAGCGGGACCTAAAATGTGTTGGCTTATTCGGAGACATGGTTATTACTGGCCCAGCATTTTAAAGGACTGCATTGCATTCGCCAAAGGGTGTGAAGATTGTCAAGCACATGGTCCAGTCCAACACGTTCCTAACATTCCCATGCAACCTATAATTAAACCTTGGCCTGCGCGAGGCTGGGCATTAGACTTAATTGGGATGATCCACCCCCACTCTTCTCTCCAGCATAAGTTCATCATCGTGGCTACTGACTTCTTCACCAAGTGGGTTGAAGCTGAACCTTTGAAGGAGGCCTCTGGTACCACCATTCGCCAGTTCATTTTTCGTAACATTCTTTGCAGGTTTGGTATTCCCGAGGTGCTCGTTTCAGACCAGGGGCAGTGTTCATGGGCGGCCCCGTCGAGCAACTTTTCAATGATTTTGGCATCCAGTTCGTCCACAGCACTCCATATTATGCTCAGTCCAACGGTCAAGCGAAAGCCAGCAACAAGATTATTATTACTCTGTTAAAGAAGATGCTGGTAGAAAACCCTCGACAGTGGCACGATACTTTGTATGAGACACTCTGGGCTTATCGTACGTCCAAGAGAACTCCTACCGCTACGACACCATATGCACTTATGTTTGGTCATGACACTGTTCTACCTTTAGAAATCAACGTTCACTCCTTACGCGTACAAGATCAACATCATTTGATCGGTGAAGATTACGTTCAGGCGATGTGGCAAGAACACGAATATTTGAGTGAGCAGTGCTTAGCCGCATTGGACAATCTGGTGATGGAAAAACAGCGTATCGCCCACTCCTATGATAAGAGGACACGTGGTCGTAGTTACAAGGTAGGCGAACTTGTTTGGAAGGCTGTTCTGCCCCTTGGCAAAAAGTTAACCGGTCTCGGTAAGTGGACCCCTCGCTGGGAGGGTCCCTTTGTTGTTCACCGTATCTTGGAACGCGGGGCTTTTCATCTCAAAGATGTGGATGGCGACCTTCATCGCAACCCCATCAACGGGCGGTTTTTGAAGAAATACTACCCTAGTGTTTGGGAGTTCGAGGATCCACCTGATTAACCTCCTGTCCAGACTGGGGGGCAACCGTAATCTTCATCGGTCCGCTTCAACTATCTCTACTATTCAGGCATTTTTCTTGTGGCCTTCGATTTGTGTCTTCACTCCACCGATAAACATTGGGGGGCAACTCTACCTCAACCTAGGCCTTAGTCGAGGCCATATGTACGTATTAGACTATTCATGAGGCTTTATTATTGCATTCAGATTTTAAGTCTATATTCATACTTAATTATCCTTGACAGATTGTGGAAAGAATATGCATGAAGGCCTATACAAGAGGCTTTATTTTTTCAGATCAATTTCTTACATTTTTCAGTTGCAATTTTTGCTCAAAGAAACATTTATTCATAAAGTGGCTTTGCGGCCAAAGGCATACAGAAACAGATCAACACGGTTACATTTGCGATGATAAGGCCAAATGTGGCTTTGGAAAGCATTGTGCAGAAACACAAATTTTAAAAGTGGCTGGATCTGGTTGCAGCAGGAGGATCTGGGCAGTACCGCTGGCACTATTCCTCTCTTCACCCAGATCCTCCTCTGATCTGAGTCGCCGCGGCTATCGTCTGTACCGGAGGAAGAGGGAAGGGAATAATCCATCATACCCTTCCCAAGAGGTTATCCTCCGGGTTGGAGATGGTATCCAGAGCAAGCGCGACCCACAACCACATCTACCTCCTGGGGAAAAACAGAAACCTCGTAGCCTGGCCCCAGAGGTAGACTTCGGAGGCAGAACAATCAGCCTCAAAGTGGCCTTCCTCCTCTCCGCCTCCTGCTCCACGTGGACAATCGGAGGAGACGGACTCCTCAGAATATGGCTCTGCCGCATTAGGAGCGCGACGTGTTCTTCGGTTTAACTGAGACTGGCGGGTTCATCCAGAGTCTCAGAAACCAAAGACACGCCGCTGGACCTGAGATTAGGCCATGAGGCCTACCCAGGTCTTGAGATTAAGCCATGAAGCCTATGGATTTGTGGCGAGGGGTGAAATCACGGGAGGAAGATCTTAGAAACTGAAGGAACAGTAACAAGGCCCGTGAAGTTATTTCTGGAGAAGACATGGTTGCTTGGCTTCATGATTTCCCTAAGTACAGGTATTTATAGCCCCTTTGACAGTCATTTCAAACGCGTGATGGGCAGTTGAAGACTTTCAACGCCATCAAGGCGAGAATCAATGGAATTGAATGCTAGAATCTTGGAAATGAAGGGAGTCGAAAACGCGTGGGAAGCGGAGCAGTCTTCGAGGAGATAACCGCCCAATTTAGGATTATCTCTTTGACAGTTTCGATATCAATAAAGAGGTAATAAATCACCTAAGTTTGAATTAGTATTTGGGCCAAGTAAAGTGGGCTAAATATTAGATTTTAATTATAATATTGTTCATGCAAAGCAAAACGGGCCTAACATAAGAGACCTAAAGTTTTCGGCCCGCATGGGTCAAGCGAAGTAGGTGTTCATCCAAACGGAAACTAGCATCGGCAGCAGCTCGCTCTGCTTCTCGAGCTGCTTCATGAGCCTGAGCTAAATTTTAGGACATTGCTTCAAAGGCCTCTAGGGGCTGCTCTAACAAGGGCTCTGCATGTTCAAGTTGGGCCGTCACCGCAGCTAATTGGGCTTGAAATTCTTGGATTTGGGTCTGAAGGTGATTCTGCGCAATCCGCAAGTCTCTGATGAGGATGGCCCTGTCGCCCAGAAAGTCGCGAGAAGCATCTGTTTGTTGCACGAGACCTCGATAGTGAGCCTGAGCTTGCCTGGCTTGTGTGGTTGTGGTGGTTCTTTCATTAATCCGCTCAGGGAGGTTTTGTAGCAGCTCATATATTTCGGTGAACTCGGCCTCAGTGATGGTTCGCTCGCGGCGAAGAACCATCAAATATTCCTGAGCTCTAGCAGTTACGCCCGGCAACAAGATGTCGGGGCTCAGGAGTCGTTGTAGCCCATCCCTCGCTTCGTCTATAGCCCATGGGGGGGCACTTCGAGTACGCGAGCGAGCCTTTCCAGTCTGGAAGGAGGCGCAGGCGGTGGAGCATCAGCAACCACATCAGCGGCAGCGTGGGCCTCCTGAGGCTCTATGATGGGGGCCGCTTCCGGTTCTGGTTCAGCATTTACCCCCGCTCCTATTTCAAGAGCATGGGGGCAGGCTCTTGAATCACTATATCGTCATCAGCTGGTTTAGCAGGATCAGCGACATGTACCTCCACAGCAACAGCGGCTTCCTCAGCAGGACCAGGACTCTGCGTTTAAGGAAGAATTATCAGAATATATAGAGATAAACGAAAGAATAAGGCATTTGCTTTGGAACGAGCGTACCTCTGCAGCCGGAGGCTCGTGCAGGACTGCTATCGGTGCAAGCTCTTGGGCTGCCTCATCTGGAATGGGATCAAGCGCTACCTGCGCTAAAGGTTGTGCAGCGATCGGCTCCTCAGATGTTGCGTCTGAAGGGGCTATCCTTTCTTCCAGCTCAGGTGAGCTGTCGTCTATGACCTGCACCAGAATTGAGGCTGATTGCGCATCGCTCGCAATACTGGCAGGAGGTGGAGGATTACCGGAATCGGTGGGCGCTTGGGCCTGAGAGGCAGAAGGTCCTTCCCCAGCAGCCGAGGAGCCTTCCCCAGCGTGTCCGGAGGACTGGCGACGAACCTGCTAGTGAAACAGTTATAGGAGTTGGGCTAAAAGATGAATAATTTCTAACGTGAGTTTTTCATTCTTACCAGTCGATCAGCGAGTGGTTCATCCTCTTCCCATGGGTCAGTGCGAGGGTCCGAGCTGCTGCACTTGTGGGCCAAAGCAGCGGCAACCTGCCAAGGTCATAGAGTTAAACTTAACTCTGAGAATAGAGAAGGCATAAGGCTGAGAATAGAGGTTGCTTACGGTTTGTGGATTGTCGTCATCAGAGGAAGAGTCTTCAACTTTAGGCTCCGCGATCACCGCTTTCTGCTTTCCGGACTGGCCAGCGGCCTGGGAAGCACTGATTGTGCGACTGCCAGAGCGTGGCGCACTCCCCTGATGAAGTGAGGGGTGAGTGAGAAGAAAGTAATGTAGAAACATTTTACAGAAGGTGGGAACTAAGATACTCACCTCCGGGGGGGTTCGCGGATTACGATTCCAGCTTGAGCTTGGGGAGGGGCTCGCGCCGGTTGTGTTGCTGGAAGAGGCTGGGATTGTGGGGCATCCTCGGAGAAGCGAGCGAGCATTTCAACATCGGCAGGATAGGGGCTTTTCAATTCTCCAAAGATGGCTGCAAAGAGTTCGTCGTCCCGTTGAGCCCAGCAATTGACGGAGACCTCCTCCCACCAATCTTCGTATCCTTCTTCAGTCCCGTCAACGGCGTCAATAACTCGAGCCTAGTCAGGGAGATCAACCAGTGCGAGCATACTTTGTGCCGGTACAGGCCCGAGGGGGGGCCCTAATCTGCGCCAAGATGTGTTGTAGTTCCAGGCATCGTACAAGGGAAATGGCACCAATTGGACAAGGCCGAATTGGTGAGCAAAATGGTTAGGGGCGTAAAGCTCGTAGCTGAGTTCCTCAGCAGCGATCTTGATGTCCAAGCAGGAGATCGCGCGGCGAAAAGCCAAGCGCGCGGGATCTGTGTAACGAGGATCGGCAGGAAGGAAGCCATACTCAAGTAGAGGTGGGAATATTCTACCCATTATTATATCACAGTACAGCATCTCATCCAGGAGGTACAGATAGGAAAAACATTCGGAGTAGGGAGGGGATGAGTACCTCTCCTTGCGGCTGAACCACTGACCCAAGAGTTGGTCGGCCGACGGAAGCAGTGGAATGTCATCGCGGCAGAAGAATGGGAAGTAGGTTTGAATCCAGAAATCCAAAATCCAAAAGGGGCCAGACATGCTGGTCTCAAACGGATGCATGGTGGCTTGATATAACATGCGGTAGAGGGCTCCCAGTACCGGTTGCCCGAGCCCCACGTTGCGGCCGTTATAGACGGCCGTCGCGAGAAGGGTCCAAGTACCAGTGGGCATACAGGAAGAGGTGCAGAATATGAACTTGCAAAGCCAATACTCCAGAAAAGCAATTCCGCCGGTCGCAGTGTGCTCCCGGCTGTAATAGGCCAACCATCGTGGGTAAGAGCCACTATGGGTGCTGCGACCATGTTGGGCCATGGTCGAAGTAAAATTGACAGAATCGAATTGACCATGCAGATAGGGCTCGCCATCGATGGGCAAGCCAGTGATGGCAAGAATATCCAGCAAGGTGATACTCATTTGACCGAATCTAAAGTCAAAAGTGTTGGTGGCGGTGTTCCAGAAACAAAGAAAGGCAGCGAGCGGGGAGCGATTGCTGCCGCGAGGAAGATGGAAACATAGATCGATGGTATGTGTGATACCTGCTGCGTTCTAGAGAGCTAGATCTCGCACGCTCGCGTTTCGCGATACCAAGAAGTCTCTGCTGAACTGATGGAGGACGGCCAATGCCCTATTTTGGCACAATGGTTCTGGGCGTCCCAGCTACTGAAATCTCCAAGGTTCCTTCGAAGGACCGGAATGGGTCGGCAGACTAGTAGGCCATAGAGAACGATAGCGTCGGCCGGAATAACATCTTGTGGCGCCGGCCCCAGTCCGGTTTGGTGATCAGAGAATCGAAGGAGCAGGGGTCGATGGTTGGATGTTTGGAGGAGAATGCGAGCACCGATGTTGGTTCCCCAAGTGTGGGCAATTTTTTCGTTTAGCTCTTCCTCTTGATCGACGACTATTTTCTTCGGGGGAGCCATTTCTGGGTTTTTGTGAAGGAGATATCGGAAGATATGGGTTTTTCTGGGTTTAAGAGACTGGAAAGGCTTCTAATGTGACAGGTCTTGCGGCTGTGAGTTTAAATAAGGAATTTTGTGAGGGAAACAATACGACAGAAAGGCGTTTTGCAAACGAAAGGACGCGACCTTCATTAATGACATCGTTTCCAGCAACCGGCGCGTCGTTTTAGTCCCCTTCAATCAGTTACATCTTCATGGGCCTGATTTCGGTTCCTGGGGGGCAATGTTTGAGCCCAAAGTATTTTTGGCAGGATCCTTTGGTGGGTTTGAACCAGCGGGCCGATACCTGCGGCCCAAAAATAAGCCTACTCGGGTTTGGGGTATAGCTTCGCCCATTCCGTAACCCATAAGGAAAACGAAACCTTATTGGGATCGAGTAGCAAAGATTGAATAGGAAACTTCAATTAATAATCCTTCTAAGGCAAGGAGCAGTCGAAACCCTAGGTGTATAAATACAGGGTTAAGCGGCAAAGTTAAGGACCTCTCTCGAATCAATCAATCCCAGCGATTACAAAGCCTCCCCGGAGCAAACCTTCAACCCTGTTGAAACCCGGCGACCGTACTTCCAGTCCTAGTCTCCTCGCGAGCCGACTGCCAGTACTACTGCCACAGATACTACCAGCGAAGCAAGGGTAACGCCCTCGCAACCCAACGAAGCTAAAGATACGCTTTAGCAAACCCCGTGCTTTCTCAGAACTTCCCAGTGATTGCTCTGCTCAACCTACAACGTTGAGTATCGATTTGGTGACCGAAGAGATCACACCCAAAGTCCTTATCCGTAAGGCAAAAGTCATTTTCCAAAAGGCTAGAGAAGAACCCTATGGCGAGGTTGGTGCTCTCCTCGTCTACAGCGCTTGAAGAAGAAGTCAGGTCAAGGGACTACCCCGACGACTGCACCCCACGGTGCTGGCACACCTGCGCAATCATACGCTCAAAAAAGACTGTTTGCACACCAACTGGTTTTGGAGCCAAACAAGAGTTATGGCCGGAAGAAGGTGGAGAGGTCGGAGAGGAAGAGAGAAGGGAGGGGGCTCGGTAAGTTTCTGAAAATGGAAACTTACCACAGTAACTCGGCTATTTATAGAAAATTATCATGAACAGTAACTTTAGTATTTTGGCCATAACTTTCGCATATGAACTCCGATTTTTACGTACCACATATGCACGCGCTCGGTTTAACGTCCTCTACAACTTTCATGAAGAACATTTTCTCAAATTTTGACCCGAACAAAAAGTCATATTTTAGGGCCTCCTAAAAGTAGTGAAACGACAGTAAAAGTGAAGGTAAATGTCGGTTACCGTCCTAATGATTAGTAAATCAGTAAATTTAGGTTCGGGACGTAAAAATATAATTATATGATACAAAATAAAATAAAAATTGAAAAAATAAAAACTGCCTAGTCCCCGCCTAGACGTCTGGGCGCTAGTCCCCTGGTCACCGCCCGACTAGCGCCTAGCGATTTTTCGAACCTTGATTGGACGAAATGTATTCGGAAAAATTCTTACATACGGCTGCCCAATCAAAACCCACCAAACTTTACATGTATTCCAAAACTGCCCCTGTTTTTTAAAGTGAAATACCCAAAATACCCCCTTGCTAAGAACCTAATTGGGTAGCCCTACCATGTGTCTTTTACGCCTGCCCTGCACAAGACTTTCTCATGTATTCATCTACATGGTTCAAATGGTCAAATAATTGATGGTAAACAACTCTTTCCAGAGATAACCTTTAACGTGGGATCTAAAGTTGAAAGAATGGCTTATAAAAAAAGTTCTACTAATAGCCATCACTTTTTGCAGAACTAAGAATCTCAACAATCTACAGTGCCCTCAAAATGTAGTTGTCTGATCATGATTTAGCTCGGGGCTATTATCACCAACTACAAGGGTACATCTACACAGGTTAGGAAGCTAGAAATAAGGTGAATACAGTGGTGTTATAAAAAGATTAAACACACCTGGAACGATCATTATTCAGTAGAAAGGTTGACACACTATCAAACTCAAGTTACAACTTACAAGTATCTGGGCCTGTTTTTCTATTATTGCCTATTTAAATTAAGCTCCCCAATCACCTCCGAATTCTAAAGTTGAGCCATCAGAAATCGGATTATTTCAGATTTGAATGAGAGAAAGGAGGAAGATAAGAAAATAACAAAGGCCATCCCACCTCTAACCAAACACCTACTTGTACTTCTAACGCATCTTGAGTAATTATTTGTTTAATCACCAAACCCAGGGTAAAATTTATCTCTGAGGAGGATCCACTGTGCGAACATTTGCACCTGTCATTCCTTCAATTCGATCTTTGGTTATCTCCACAAAATGACCCACTATTTCATGGAACTGTTTGAGCCCTGACAGTGGGAGAATTATGGATGACCTATCAGAGCCTGCAACCTGCAATTTAAATGGAATTTGAAATTTATAAAAGATTTTGATCTGGTATCAAAAACCTTAAATAAAGATCAGAATGAAAAAGTGTGTAACGGTTATTTGAAGCTTACCTCCGATATTCTTAGAAAATGTCCCCTGTTATTGTTTCCAAGATCAAAGAAGAATCTCTTTTGATCAGCTCTAATCACTTTAGAAACCCCCATGTTACCAATTTCATCTTGTGCCGGCAACTCTGTGGATCTGTCAATATTCAGTTCAGAAGTTGGCACAGTTTGGCTACTGTGGCCAGATATGAAGCCAGCACCTACATCGTCTGAAAGCCCAACAAGTCGCTCTGAAGATTCAGAACTTTGCTGCTTTGGCATTGGAAACAACAAAGTGGAAATTAAACACACATTACACTCCAAGAAGAGAAACTTGAATTAACTAGACAATGGGAAGCACTGAACGCATGAAACACTAAGGCACCTGATTAGGCAGTATGAAAAGCCTTGATGCTTCATTGATCTCAGCCAAAATGTTCCTAAATGCTGCCCACCCTTCATCCCGGGTGCTCCCTGCAGGAACAATGATAGTACTTCGATTTCTACTAACAGAAGCTTCGGATACCTGCATCAACAAACCTATAAGAGCGGCAACAATTCAAGAACAAGACACTGGAGTTTAACCCTAGCATCACTTCCTTAAGAAAAGTGACAATCCATGCCCAAAAAAAAAAAAGAGATAATTATCCAAGCAACACAGATAGCTTCAAAAGGATGTTGCTCAACTGACAAAAGTTATGGGATAACACCCCGATCTTTTCCAAGGGCTCACGTCAAATAGGAAGTTTTGGCACCTTGATCTCAGCTATGCACCATTCACCTTGAAGAAAAAAATCGGAAGTAGGATAGAGTTCCATGCCCAAATTTGGAAGCTCGCTTAGAAACATCATTATTCAAAATTTCTACCCACTTCAGTTCACTAGCATCAATTTTATTTAAAACTCTTCAAACTGCAGCCACTGCATAAGGGTTACGATGCTTGATGTTTTCACCGGTGCCTATTCTCAGGCGCATAGGTGAGCTAACGATTGTTAATATTCCATGTGAACAATAGATAAGCAGGCTTCAAGAAGAGGCTTTTGATGAGAAAAACTTGAGTTTATAAATTCTTAAGAGTGGAAAATTTATAACTAGATAAGTAGCACATTTAGCTGGATTTATAAAGTATGGCTTCATCTCTACTGAGCATGCATTCATGAAACAAGACAACCATCAATTACAAGCAAAAACACTTACTGATTCCCTCCAATTTTCCCTTTCTTGGTTGCAAATGCAAAGATGAGAATTTAAAATGAAATTGCAGGAAGTGACCATGTCATTGGTTAAAAGTCTAAAAAAATAAAAAATAAAATAAAATAAAAACCTTCCAACACAGAGGATGTGGCTGTGTAGGAATGATCAAAATTTCGACCGACATTATGGCAAAAAGAAAATGGAACAGCCTAACATGTGAAAAACAAAGAAAGAGGAAAAGAGAGGGAAGAAAAATGCAAGAAGGATTTTGTTTGTTTGAGCTATTTTAGGTATTCAGATGGGTTGAGATGTTAATGAAATTTGGTCTAGACAGGGATCAATTTTAATAAATACAAGAAATTCCTATGGAGGAACACCAATTTATGTTTCAATATGAAATACAAATGAAGAATGCACAAGCAAATATATGAAAGAAATATCTTTGGAGGTTTTGACTTATGTCTCAATATGAAATACAAACACAGACTGCACAACTAAATACACAAAAGAGATCAAAACATCAGCTAAAGACAATAAAGGGAACATAAAGAACATAAAATGATTGCATACGGGATCATACTTAAATGATACCATCAACTGTGATCCGCACATACACTTATCTCCAGTATTGTTTTATAACTGTAAGTTTTTCCTTTAAATCTACCCTAAGTATTCAAAGGGTTTTACATACACCAACTACAAACCTACTGTTCACACCTTAACTTCTATAGCCCATCTATTACCACAACAGTCTGTTGGACATTACCCTTTGGAGCTGTATATATATCAAAACTTATGCAAAAAACTCTGGGCAAATGAAAAAACTTCAAAGAAAAGTTAAAATAGAAGAGTAGTCCCCATGAGATAAGTGAAAGAAATACATATGCATCGGAGAGGAGGCTAAGGAGCAGAGGTTAAAGATCAAATTCTGCTGCAAAATGATCTCTTTTGACTCCAGTTATATGGGCTAACTTCCCACCACCAAGAAAAAGAAAAAAAAAGAAGCAACTTCTGAGGCGTTTCAGTAACTCAAGCTCTTGAGATTGCATACTAATTGAAGAAAAGAGCGTTAAAAACAGGTGTGTATGAAATCAAGTTAGTCATTTACTCGTTGTTAACAACCTTTGTGCCCTCGTTGCACCAACAAAATATCGTAAGCTAGACCCACAATCCACTTCCATAACTCTGATATATGGTAAGAACAAGCTTTCCTCAAAGCAGTGGTCTCACAATCCAGCATGCAATACACAGTACATGGAAGGAACAACAAAAGAATCAACTCAACATAGATAAACATGCGTACACACATGGGAATGCAACTGTTTAAGTAAGTTTTTCCTTTTTTCTTTTTTAGTAAAAACCAGAAGCTTATTATGGATTTTGGGGTTGAATTTATCAACAGATTGCTGAGTATTAGTATCTGATTGTAAAAGGATGATTGATTTAAGGTCAGGTTAGGCAATCTGCACGCAAACTAAGTCAGATGTGCTCACTTAGGTGGCCCTTAGCATTGTAGATGTTCCTATACGAGGCATTGAATTGACAGGGAGATGCTAGGGAGTAAAGTGTTGGTAATTCATTCTAAACCTGTCAGTAATTCTAAAATGTATTCCGTATAGTATAAACAAACTGAAATTATAGCCCAGTACTGTAAGAAAATAAAGATATCGGATTTAACGGGAGAAAGAAGAACCTTCAAGAAGCGGCCCCTGCGGTTCTCGCCAATGTCAAAGTAGAAGACCTGAAGACAAAGGGAAGATTATGAGCAGAGAGGGAGGGGGAGAGGGAGAGACACAGAGAGAGAGAGAGAGAGAGAGAGAGCGGTGCCTTTGTGTCGAGCTGCAGTTCCTTGCTGAAGACATCCTGATCGTCCGAATTGACATAGTAATTGAAGAGATCGAGGAACCACGAGATGCCGGAGAAGGGAACGATGATAGTGGACCTGGTGGCTGAAGTCTTTTCAGAAATTTTGAGATAACGACCGCGAGGGTTCTCTTTGAGATCGAAGTAGAAAAGCTTGTGCTCAACCTGCAGCGTCTTACAAAGCAGCTCCACGTCATTACCTCCACCGCCACCGCCACCGCCACCGCCACTCCTGCTATTGCTCCTCCTCTCCTCCACCTACGCCCCCCGAATTCCCTTCCATTTCAAATTGAAGCGCGGCACAAAGTTGCCAAGTCAAACCACCTGATTGCTCTCCTTCCCGCGCCTCAGTTTCAGACCAACTAAACTATGGGTGGTAGGTGCGGGTGCTCTGCTCAGATCTCAGGGACGATGCATCAATTCCTCGATTCCTCTTGTTTACTACCCTGCATCTACTAGTACTAATCGAATTGTGCAAACTAGGGTTTTCGGATGTGAGGGGGAAATTGACCCACCCAGCCTCTACTCCACTCTCCTCTCTCAAAAGTCCTACGATCCCATTCCGTATTTTTAATAATAAATATTATGTATTCAGCCTTTTATTTTATTATTTTTGTTTTTTTTGGTTGCTCGGGTTAGGCATGCCAAAAATTTATATCGGGTATTTGACCCTATGTACTCGAAAAAAATCGGATATTGGGGACGGGGTGAAAAATAAATGGATAAAAACTTCAAATGGTACCTGAATTATTGTGAAATGTATTTTTTGATACCTACGGATTTTTTTTTTTACCCCAAATGATACCTGAAGTATTGCGTTGTTGCCAATATAGTACATTCGTTTACTTTTTCGTTAAAGCCGCTTACGTGGCATGTATTTTCTTAAAATAAAACTTCAAATGATACCCGGACTATTGCAAAATGTATTTTTTGGTACCTTTTTACCCCAAATGGTATCTCAAATATAGGCCCAAATCTTTTTTGTTGATAAAATTTTCAGCTAAAAATAAATAGTTAATTTGATGAAATATTAGATTTTCTTATACCGAAACTTGTATTGTTCAACCTATTTGTAACACTTCTTCCGATGAATGAATTTCATATTATGATGGAAAAGGTGCAATCTTTGAGGTACCATTTGGGGTATAAAAAAATTTACAGGTATCAAAAAATACATTTTTGCAATAGTTTGGGTACCTTTTTAGAGTTTTTTTCTAAAAAAGTACAGGCCACGTAGACGATTTTAACGAAAAAGTTAACGAGGTACTATATTTGGTAACGGTGCAATACTTCAAGTACTATTTGGAGTAAAAAAAAGTTCGTAGGTGCCAAAGAGTACCTTTCACAATAGTTCAGGTACCATTTGGAGTTTTTACCCAAAATAAATTTGGAGACAGAAATGGTATTCTAATCCCTAGCTCGGGCCCTTTTATTTTTTCAATTATGTTCTTTACAGTTTTTTTTTTCAAATCATGAGATATAATGTCACTTTTACTAACTATATTATTCTCTAGGTCAGATGATCTTTTCATCCCTCAGAAAGTCACCAAAAAATCAATAATTACAAAAATGTCACCACATTTTTAATTATCGATCATTATTTATGAAAATATCACCCTTTCTAAATTACAGCTATTGTCGTTAATTAAAAAGTTATTGCCAACAAACAAAATAGCTATCGTCAAACAGCCAAAAAGCTACTATCAACTAATCAAAAAGCTATTGTCATTTTCAGAAAAAAATTTTTGTCATCCGTCGACACTTAGTGATAGAAATACATGGTGACTCAATTGATAGTAATGTAAGTCCTTTTTTAGGGGAATGAATTATTTCGAGGGGCGATCCTTGGTCAACGCTGGTTCGAGGGGCGAACCGCTACTTGTGATATCCTTATTACTTCTGCTATCTGTCAAATGAAATACAAAGGGCGTCAAAGGGAGACCGCTGTTGGCGGTCGTCTCTTCTCCAATGCCTAAGTCAGTCAATGTATTTGTTTTGACAGAATAACGTTAGGTAAGTAGTAAATGCGTAATTAATTAGGAGAGAGGAGTGGACCTTTTATAGGTGGGGAAGAGACTGATCTCTTCCTTGTTTTCGATGTGGGACTGATATGTTTTAGTCCCCAGTTTCTGATGCTTCAGCGAGTTGATCTTGGCGCGGCACTTCAGCGGTAATCTCAGGATGAGCCGGAGCTCAGGTGATAGCTTGTTTGGTTATGTTTCCGTAGGTCACACCCTCGATAGTTGTTGGTGCCGCTGGCGGCAGTATGAGTGGGGCTCATTGTAGCTAATTATGCTTAGGCAAATGCCCATGTATGTACACCTTAATTGCATCAATTGCTTTCACCGGTAGGAGATTAGTAAAAGAACCCAAGTTTCATGAATCAGTCTGTCTATCAATAACCTAATGGGAAATGATCATTTACCCAATGTTAGCTTAAAAATTTCTCACTTACCCAAACACTCTAAGAGATTATTTCCCTAATACCCAATTAAGTACTTTTTAATTCATTTTTATTTATTTTTGGGACGATTTTTCCCTCTCCTTCTTTGTCACTTTGAGAAAGAAGTCATTAGAGACCTTGCTTGACTCCGGTGGCGGACTCAGGCGACCAGTGACCTAAATCCGGCTACCGGACCGGTGATCGGATTCCTGCGTCTGAATTTATTGTCCCATAATAATACTCAGTAACCATATTATTTCTCCCCAGTAATCATATTATTGCCCTCCAATACTCATATTATTGCCTCCCAATAATCATATTATTGCCCTCCAGTGAATTGCATAAACTCCCAAAACCAAAATGAATACTCTACAGGCACAATTGATCAATTTATATGCATATTATTGCCCCCCAATACTCATATTATTGCCTCCCAATAATCATATTATTGCCCCGCAATAGACATATATAACTACTCAATAAAACTTTTTTTTTCATTCTTCTTTCTTTTCAGCAAGAAAACACTACAAAAATTGCCTCCAACTGCAATGTTAACCTGCTTCTATTAACAAGATATTATCCAACTATTGTACTTGTTTTCTCAAAAAAAAGAAAAAGAAAAAAAAAAAAGCTATTGTACTTGCAAATCATACAGAACCAACGGGGAAAGCAAGCTCTAGAAAAACTTGTGCTTAATATTATGAGGCTACAATACTGTAATGCACTTTCTCTCATTAGATTTGGTAAATGGGGTTAAAAAACTCTTAGTGGAGCAAGTGGGCAATTTTTAGACTAAAATTGGGTAAGTGGTCACGACCTCATAACCTAATTAACTGACACAATAGGCGCCACAGTAGGCATGTGGGAGAGAAGGTTGAAAGAAGGGCACCTTTGTATCCAATTGTCTCGCCAAAAATCTACATTTTGGCCAGAACCAATCTGCCAAATAGAACTCGGGCTCAGAATAGCTCGGCCTGCAAGGATGCTGCCCCAAGCCGAGGAAGGGGATGTTCCCCGAATAGCTTCAAGGAAGGAACAATGGGGAAAGCACCGACGTTTAAGAACAGACACCCATAAAGCATTCAAAGTAGAGAGAATGCACCAGCCTTGTTTGGCCAAGAAGGCTAGATTAAAATCAGCTAGACCGCGAAACCTTATACCTCCTTCAGATTATGGAAGAGACAAAGATCCCCAGTTTTTCCAGTGGATTCCCGAGAAGAGGCACTGCCCCACCAAAAATCAGCAAGAGCATAATTGATCTTGTTACATAAGGTGGTGGGAAACTTTAAAACTGACATCATATATGTGGGAACTGCCATTGCCACATATTTGATCATAATCTCTTTCCCAGCTTGTGAAAGATGTGAATTGTTCCAGCCCAATTTCTTTTTGGCAATGTTGACTTTAACATAAGCAAGAGCATAAACTTTGGATCTTCCCCAAATGGTGGGAAGGCCGAGGTATGAGCCCGGATTATGAACAGATCGAATGCCCATAACAGAGCTGAAAAGGTACACAATATCTGGAGGGGTATTTGGACTAAAGAAGAGTGATGATTAATGTTACTCGGATACCTTGTCAAATATTATTTCTCCCTACCAGTGTATGTGTACGTACCAGGATGTTTGATCTCAAGTAACGCACTGTTAGCATTCGAGATCATCTACTTTCTGAAACAGCGAAAGCGAGAAAATGTAGGACGATGTGCCGCCTTAAACTAGACATGAGTAAAACGTATGATCAGGCTGAGTGGGACTTCTTAGAAGCAGTAATGCTCAAGCTAGGTTTTTGTCAGCAATGGGCACAATGGATCATGGTTATGTGAAGACAGTTTCTTACTTCTTTATTGTTAACGGTGAGCCAAGAGGCTCCATTATACCTTTGTGGGCCCTTCGTAAGGGAGACGCAATTTCTCCTTATCTTTTTCTTTTATGTGCTGAAGATTTATCCAAATTGATCTCTCATGCCAAGTCTCAAAGACAACTAAATGCGCTAAATGTGCGCAGTTGCAATTTATAGGAGAGCTCATAGTATTAATCACTTATTTTTTGTGAATGACTCATTTATCTTTTTCAACGATGTGATATAGGAGTGTAGTGTTGAAGACCATATTGGGAGACTATGAGCTAGCTTCAGGACAAGCATTAATAAATTTGTTTGGAGTAAATTAAAGGGGTGGTGGGAAAAACGCTTACTATCGCTGGAAAAGAAGTGCTTACTAAATTCGTGGTGCAATCAATTTCGATGTATGTGATGAGGTACCCTGTAATTCCCAATATCTTTGTCAAGCAATTCATGGTCTCATGCATGACTAATTTTTGGTGGGGTAATAAGAAGAATGTAAGGAAAAAACATGAATTGGTTGGCTTAGAATAAATACGTTGTGCTCTAAGTCGGAATGAGGGATGAGTTTTCGGAACCCTCACACGAGTTTTTTGGATGCCGTCTTAGTGGGGTGTGAATCTTACGCTTGGCAGAGCATTCTGGCAGGCGGGAGGTTTTACGGATGGAATGCGATATCAAGTGGGGGATGTTGCCAGCATCCTAGTATAGAGAGATCCATGGCTTCCACTATCATATAGCTTCAAACCATTTTCACTACTTATGGAGGATACAGAGGTCATGACTGTGGCAGACCTTATTAACGAACACAGCAAAGAGTGGTTGACAGAGTTAGTGGTAGAATTATTTAGCAGGGAGGAAGCAGATATTATTGCTCGGATCCCTCTAAGCATAAGGCAGGCAAAGGACTGGGTTGTATGGCACTTTGACAATAAAGGTTACTTCGGTGTCAAGAGTGCTTACCAAGTTGCTCGATCAACTTTAAATTTGACTGGTATAGCTTCATCTTCATCTTATCTTTCTGATTCTTTAAGGTTTTCTAGCAGAATATATGGAAGTCAAATATCTCTCCCAATGTGATACCTTTTGTTTGGAGACTAAAGTCGCACTTGGGAGAAAGGTCCAACCACAAGACAAGCTATGTGCTTTCTGTGGTGGAGTGGAGGAGAGAAGTTTGCTCGACTTCAAGGACAGCCCAGTTATTGTGGTTATTAGTTCCATTGCCCACTGAACCCGAAAACTAGGGACTAGAGAGCATGTGACTGCCACAATTCAAGAGTGGGTCTGTGAGGTCTTTAATTCGCTCCCTAACCAGGTAACTTCAAGGTCTTTTTATATATCATATCTATATGGACTATTTGGCGGGAACGTAATAACATTGTGTGGAGAGGGAGTTCTTTTAATCCAGTTCACATGGCAAGTGTACATAATATCAAGCATAAACACCACAAGCATTGAGGCTTAGACAACGAGGCTAGAGTCAAGCGGACATCACTGGGATAAAGTGTGGGTGTGGCTTTACAACATAGACTGGCACAGCTACTGTGAGCCCCGGAAAATTTATTAAGCTTAAATTGAGATCGTTCGACAAGTTACATATTTACGATCTCGGTAATTGTCAAAGTGCTCGAGAATATTTTCAGAATTTTACACAAAGTGAAATCCTCAATTTAGGAGGTGGATGATAAAGTATACGGCACGACGAGTTCATGGAAATTTTCAGTTAAGTTCGGAATTAAAGATTCTTGTTGGGCTTTAGTATGGTCTGGTACAAGTTGAGTTTTCGATTTCAAGGTTTTGAGTTAGCCCACGTTATTGAACATAGTGAGGGAGCTTAATTAGAACAATAGCCCACTTGGAGTGCATGAGCTACCCGTGTATAATTCTCAGAGAAACACGTTAGTATTGAGGAAGTTTATTCAGCTACCTGAGTGCATGTTGTAGATGAAGTGTATAGCTGGTAAGGAGACACACGTCTAGGCTTCTGAACACCCAGTCACCCACCGACCCACCGACTCCCTCCTACCTATTTCACCTTCCTCTCTTCTAGACTTCTAGTCTGTCCCAAAAACCACGCAGTGAAAGAAAACTCCAAATTCCAGAACCAAAGTTTCCTTCACCGAATCAATTACCCTCTCCTTTATTTCATTAAAACCTTCACCAGTCTCATTCTTCTTCCTGTGTAATTTTCATCACCCACCATAGAAACCAGCCATGATGGTTATTACCTGAAGGGAAATATGGGTGTCTGACCCATCATTTGAGATTGATCGTCTTAGGCTTGGATTCTGGATCGATTAAGGTAAGCTTCTTGAGCCCAGAAAATGTTCTTGGTGAATTAGAAATCAGGTTGTGCAATTTTGATAATTCTGGCATTGTTGGTAATTGAGGTGGGACGGAGGAAGAGGAGGATGGAGAAGTGGGTTCTAGCGTTCATTGCTGCAATTGGAAGTTAGAGGCGTTGGGTGTGGGCATCAGCGAACCTAATCATTAAATTGGTCAAGAAAGGTAAGCTGACAATGATTGGTATTGTTATATGTGGGTTTTGGTTCATGCTTGTTGAAGTGTTGACGTCTTTGTGAATGTTTGGGTGGTTGATTCTGTGATTAATTAAAGAAGGATGTGGGTCTGCTTGTTGACAATTATAGTGCTATGAGTTGATTTAATCATGGATGGGTATTGGCCATAAACATTGTCTGGGAGTATAGCCACTCCTTGTTTGATAGCTTTTGTCAGAAAAATGGAAAGGTCTTTGAACCATGTTGTTGTCAATACTTGAATTAAATTGGGTTAGCTTGATTCCCGTTTCTCGTTAAGAGATGAGTAATTGATTTGGTATTGTTGGTTTATGCTTTGCTTAATGTGGGTGTCCAGAGTAAATTAGGTACACCCATTTTGAGTTGAAATTATGTTGGAAAAACATTGGGTGTGTTTAGTAATTCTGTCGAATTACTATGCGACAAAACGGTTAAGTAAATTTGAGATCTTTCGTTGGTGAGATCGTTATTGGTTTGTTTGCGTATTTTGTGGTTTGGTAATAAGTAAAGGAGAGAAATTAAATATATATCGAGTTGCCTTAGTAAATTGGGTGCACTTAATATATGTTTGGTCGATAACGTAACTTCAGGTAAATGCTCGAGAATTTAGGTAATTATCGAATCTACCTCAATTGGTCAAACATGGTCAAATGGTCAAAGTGGTCAACCCTTGGTCAACTCCTGGTCAAACCAGGAAAAGTTGGTTTGGACGATTATTAGTCGTCGAGATTTCGTATAATTGTTCAAAAGATATTAACTATCGAAATGTTGGAATCTAGGACTCCAGTTACCCGAGGAACAGAAGGTTCGTGACTCTCGGAGTACGTGAGAGAAAGCGTCGGAATCCAGGTAGGGATTCAGGACTCTCCTCGGTTAGTTGTTTTCTTATATCTTGTGTTAAAATATGCATGATGGGTGGTACGGTTTGGTTATGTTAAAATGCCATGCATACTAACCAAATTGTGAGAGATGTGATGGCTTGAGAGCGAAAGGGGCACTGACTTCCTTGGGTTCGATCCCCTAAACCTCCGGAGGGTTAGCTATACCGGTCGTCCGAGTATCTGCAATCACGGACTCGGTACGTGTGTATAGCTAGGTAGTGGACGTTCTCGCTACGCTTTCCTGGTGATAAATTAATTTGAGGTAAGGTCGTGTAGTGGGTCTATGGGACCGGCCATCAGGTAACACTTGGATTTGGCGCCGTATTTATTTAAGCATCATGCATCAGTTTTCAAGTTGAAAATATTAAAGTTTGTCGTTCATTTTCAAATACTTGGTTTAAGCCTATTTTCATACTGGAGCTCCAAAATCTACTTATTGGTTTCAAACCTAGTCGAGATAGAGTTCCTGTTGAGCTGCGAGGACGAAAGCTCACCCCTACAACAGTGTGGATGCAGGTACTGTGCACTGGTGACGGGACAGTAGCGGACGGAGCTGGGTGTGCATAACAAGTTCGGTAAACCCTTGTCTGGAGTTGTGCTAAATCTCATTTCTCAAACTTTGTGCTTCGGAGCTTGTTGTTATCTAGCCTCGAGTTAAATTTAGTTGATTTCTCTTTCATTGAAATCCGTACCTCGTGTGGCTTTATCCAAGTTCTGAACAAAACAAAGTAGTTAGCAATCCAAGTTTTCACCTCAAAATTATTGGTAGCTTCCGCTGTGTTTTACAAAAAGTTTTTCAAACAAAATGCCTAGCGGTTCTCTAGGATATAAATCGAGCGTTCGATTTATGTTTTAGAGACTCGCGGCACTGTGACGTGCTTAAGCTGGTGAGGTGCAGCTTGGGGCGTTACAGCTACTAACTGAGAGTGCCTCTAAAGATCGGTCCAATAGGGGTTCCGCCTCACTTAAACATAATAATGGACAACATCCTGTTCCACATCGAAAATGGAATGGAAGCAAAATACCCTACTTATGGGATAATTAATTAGCATTAATAGTAAGCAACTACTTCTTTCTAGGGCTCGTCAACAGGTCCGGTCAGGCCCATTCATGGCGGGCTCGGCCCGGTCGGGCCGGGCCTTATTATCTTTTGTAGTGACCCTAGAGGGGTCCCACAGCGCCGCGACCTCGAGCCAATGAGAAACCGACATGTCACTAATGACATCCCGATAACTCATCAACCCGAAATCGCAAGGCCTTTTCTGTTCAAACTGTTGGTTTACAAAACACTTTCTTGGACAAATCGTTCTAGCAACCAAACAACACATTTTCAAAATCGGAATTTGAAATGGGCTAAGAGTTTTGGGCTTGCAATAGGAGCCCAATTTGGGAAATAACAAATCATTAGGTAAATACAAGTATGGGAGACACCAAAGAGTTGTTGGTCTAGCGGTCAGGCCCTTGGTTTGCTCCCAAGTGGTCTGGGGTTCGACCCTCTCCCAAGGTACCCACCTAGCAATTGCTAGAGTTTCCAGTTCCCCAAATGTTGTGGGGTCAGGCGGGGGACCTAGGGATTAGTCGGGTCAAAGACTCGGATACCCTAGTCTCAAAAAAAAAAAAAAAAAAAAAAAAAAAAAAAAAAAAAAAAAAATACAAGTATGGGAGACGCGCCCAAGGGTTGCGGGTCTCCCGAGATTTTGTAAACGAGTAGGAAATAAATAAACAAGTAAATTAGTGAGAAAGTAAATAAACAAGTTACTTCAAAATCCGGTAAAGGACCAAAACCATTTCTTGATAAAGTCAAAGAGAAATGCGCCAAGCCGAGCCATGTGCCTCCTCTGTATGCTCCCCGACCACATACTCGAAACATGCACACTATTGTAGGGGTGAGCTTTCGTCCTCGCATGCCCAGTAGGGGCAGACCCAACCATGCTAGGTTTGAAAATAATTATAATAATAATCGAAAATACTTTATAAAGAGGCAACCACAAACATTTATTTCTTTTATAAAGCATATGCAGTATGCTTCACACAATTTAGAGCTCCGAGATACTTACCTGCCGGCTAAACTCAAACAAATCGGTGACCGACCTGGTTCATCATCCTTCGAGAACCGGCCAACTACTCTGTAGTTCGTGTGACTACAAGTAGCGAAAGTGTCCATTTCCTGGCTCTGAGTTTCCTATGACTGGTTCACTGTCTGTACTTACCTTTTCTCGACAAACATAGGAGCACAGCCCCCTCTGGAGGTTCACGGTTATCGACACCGTGGGATCCCTAGGAATCTACGCGTCTAGGTCCCATTCACTTTCAGGTCACAAGTACAAACATATAACGGGTACAGTATCTCAACATGCAAGTCTAGTCTCGGTTTTTGCAATAAACAATTATCAGTTATGGAAACACGGATATCACGAGGCATCGACTAATGATCAACCAAAAACGTACTTGCAGGCAACATATTATGATACTAGAGCATTTCACATATAGAAAAGCCTCTAACAAGGAATGGACAGCTCACCCTACCTGGATATGGAGTGCTCGCCCAAACTTAGCTTCGTTTCCGACGTTTAGTACTTCGTCCAATTCCATCCGCACAAGCTCAAGTCCTTTATTATAAAATCGAATCAATGAGTAAGTTGATAACATTACAACTCAACTAACTCAGCAACCCAAATCTTTTACTCAATCCCTTTTTAAGTCCATTAAATTATCTTTTGATCAAAACAATGATCTCAAACTTATGCTTGAAGGAATTTCCTTTTAGTAGATTTTATTACCCATTCCCAAACAATCCAAATGATGTAACATTTGATCATTTGGGATATGGTGATCAAACTTTACACTTGTGTCCATTAAGCATAGTTCGGCTCAACTCATTTGACCTTTCTTTGTGTAATATTCTTTGAATAGAAAAAAAAACAAAAGGGGTAGTTTACCATTCCCAATTGATTTTGCTTATTATGTTCATTCCGGGATATGGTAACTAAGAAAACACTTTAATTGTAATGTCTCCTTAACTTTAATCGAATAACTTAATCATGTGGGATCCACCATGTTCTAGACCAACTGCTTCTCAATATTAACATCAATCATAACATTTAGTTTACTGCATAAAATTGATCCGATCTCAATTACCAATCTGTTTAAGCATTAAAAGTCATCTTAAATCAACCTTCCTTCAATTCATACACCAAGTTACATTTAAGCATCTTTTACTCAACAGAACACATCCACAATAATTTCAACACCAGCAAGACCAAAAATCTAGACCCTTACCATTCTTCTTCTCCAACAAGGATAACCTATTTATGCTGCTGTGAACCTGCTGCTCTATCACCACTCCCTTCTCAAATTCCTAGCAGCATAACATAATTAAAATCAACCCTCAACAAATTTTGTAACCAAAACAGGGTTCAAGAATCCTTACCAATTTCCGATATCAATTTGACTGGACCAACAGTTTCTCTCTTCTCTAACATCTCAGAATTTTCACAACCTCATCCTCCAAATTAGAGTTTAATTCCTTGTAGCTGCAATTCCTCCATCAGCAACCTTTCATACCTCTAACAGACAAAACAGGATCAAAAATCCATTCTCAACCAATTCATATCCAAAACAAAGTCACGGGTTTCTTACCATTCCATAACATCAACTTAACTGACCCCTGCAGCTTCTCTCTTCCAAAACTCCAAATTCCCGAGCTCTTCAGACCCGAAGTCCTCCAAAAATGCAGAACTCCTCCAACCTCAATTCTCAAATCAAACAGCAGTACATTAGGGTTTCTCAATCCACATCGAAATTTGGGGTTTTAACCAAAAGAGGGTACGATGATTACCTAATCGAAACCGTGTGGAAATCCGGCATCCATGATTGGCGAAGCAGCGGTAGCTTACGCACCAGCGGCGGCGCGTGCGGCGTCTGTGGTTGGTTACAGAAGTCGGAGCCATGGGGTTATGGTCAAAGGGGAGGTGCTGATTCCAACTACGGTAGGTGGTTTAGCCCGATTCGAGCTGGGAACAGGAAAACTTAGGCATGCAGAGATATGGATTTCCGGCGAAGCTCGTACGTCGTCATCAGGCGTCAGCGGCGAAGAGGAGTCTCTAGGTTTTTTCTCTGCTTTGCTTGCTGAGTAGAATGACAGTGGCGGAAGGGCGAGGAAATCGCAGGAAACCGGCGAGGCTTGAGCAACAATGGCTTCGCAGTCATTGTCGAGTTGGAGTCTACCGGCGGTGCATGTCGGTGATGCCAGGTGGGTTTTGGTCGGGTTTAAATGTAGCGTCGACCGGTGGAGGCGGTGTGGTGAGATGGTGGCCGGAGCTGGGATTGCCACCACTGGCAGAGGGAAGGAAAAGAGAGAACACGGGGAGAGGGGGAGAGAAGAGAAAGGCTGAGAATGAGGGAGTGAGTGTTTTGGAATTTTTTTGGGGGGTTTTGTTCCTCTTTATACTTGTATATGTGAAATGACAAATATACCCTTGTGACTAATTCAACCAATAATTGAGTCGGGTTTTGAGCTCACTTCTTTATTCGTTTTTCCTCACTAATATTCGTAGTCGACTCCGTCGTATGCCCAAAACTTGAATTACTAAAAACTCAATTTGTATCCTTCCATAATAATCCCGACAATCTTTTGCTTCAACAAACCTTAGTAATTCTTTAGGCCCAATTGGAAGGACATTGGCCCAAACTTAATTCAAATAGCCCAATTGGTAGCTAGTCTCGATACCTAAAACATCCAGAATCGATTCCTTCACTAAAATCACCTTGTGCAAAAATCTTATTTTTGAAAAAAATTAGCTTCTAAAAATTAAACAAAATTTTCGGGGGCTCACACCTTTTCTAAAAATAGCCGCCCGGGCCGAGCTTTATTATAAATGGCAAGATCCAAGCCCTGCCCTATAAGGTGGGCCTTGCGGGCTTTTTCAGGTCGGGCTGGGTAGCCCTCGTATTTATTGGCCGGGCCGGACTTTATTAAAAAAAGAAGTTTTAAAGATATGATATTTTTTTTTAAGGGGTTTGGAACCCAACCTAGTTGGGAGGCTCATCCCCACGCCCGATTTAATGTATTGAAATAAAAAGACGGTGAATACACAGTATAGGAACATTCCCAATTACAACTTAGAACAAAAGCAAATTATTAATACAACTTATATGCAGCGAACTTGGACTTCAATGCTTCTCTAAATGCAATGAAAGCTTCTTTACTCTTCGCTTTTATCATATGCCTGCAGCCCTACATAATTGGTACAGGGCGTTAAAAATTGTCCCTTGGTTATCAAACATAAATAGAGTAAGATACTCTCCGATCAAACATCTAATTTCCACCAAGAATGTATATCAAAGCACATAAAAATCGTTAAAAAAAATACATGGGATTCAACTCAAGGCTGCTGCCTGCAGATTTGTTAAAAAAATACATGGGATTCAACTTAAGAATGTATGAGAGTTTCTGCTTCTCTACTGACCTTGAAAATTAAAGCTGCAGATTTGTTGATAACTCATGGGATTCAACTGATCTTGGTACCTACACATTTATATAGAGATTTAAAGAACCAACAACTAGATTGTTACTAAGAACTAGTACTAGTTATTCATTGTGACAATAAGAACTCAAAACATGCATAAAACAACATCTAATCATTCTGAGCCCAACATCTAATCAAAGGAACAATTGGGTTCTTCAAAACGCATAAAAAAAATTAACTCTTTCAACTCCTGTCCAATAAATCAAAACATGCACCAACTTCAAAAGAAAAATAAAAGGAACAAATAAGCCATAACCTTTATTCAAAAGCCATCATTTCAACTTGATTCAGTTTCGTTTTAGTCCCTGCTAGATTGCAGATATATGTATTCTGAAGCATGAACAAACAAAGAAATAAAACTCAAACTCGTCAGATTTTCCTTTCGCTCCATTACCATAAACTGAAAATGAACTAATCAAAAAGAGAAGACATGATGTACTCCATTACCAGCTTCCAGGAGTTCCACAAGAATGTCTACAAAACTGGAGATGTGTTCAGGGTATCCTTGCAGAAAAGGGGAAGCCCCCGAATAGCATGCACTCGAACCTGCACATTACAATGATAAAAAAGTCAAACATAGAAATGGGTTCTTAGTCTGAGATTAGAACCGATCTATTTCAAGACAAATAGAAAATTGAAGAAACAGGTTCTTAATCTGAGATTCGAACCTCGATCTGAGAGAAGATGCCGCGGTAGCCGCCGGATTTGAGGTGATCGACGACGTCGTTGACTAGTTGGGATTGCCGCAGAATCGCAGATCTACCAAAGCAACAGAAGAGGGATGGAGGAGCGATGGACCGATGGAGGATGAAGGTACGAGCTAGAGGGAAATCAGGGAACAGTCTCACAACGGAGGCAGCGGCTAAGAGAATGAGAGAGAAGAGTTGAGTTGTTTTCGAAATAGGTCAATTGTGAGTCGAGTGGTGAGAGTGTGAGAGAGACAGAGAGTGACTGACCTAGTGGGGTTGTCAGTTGTGGGCTGGTGTGAGACAGCTGGTCTCCACTTTCTAAATCCAACGGTAGGATACTCTCATTCTAGCCTAGGATTCCCTTTTTTTTTTTTTAAATAACGGTAGGATTCAGTTTCTTGAAATTTGGAATATATATATATATATTATATATAATTCTATATAATATTTATTTATTTGCTGGCTTTTACGGGCCGTGCTGGGTTTCTAACCCTTAAACCAAGCCCGGCCCTCTACCCACCGGGTCGGGCCTATGGCGGGCTCTCCATCGGGCCAATAGGCCCCACGAGCTAAATGATGACCCCTACTTCTTTCTTCTATATCGTTAATCTGTCAATATTTATACACAAGTATATGACTTCAATATTAGGAGATTCCAAGTTATTAATGGATTGTGTTCAAGGCAGATGCTAGACTCCTTGGCGGATTAAAACACTAATGCAGGATATAAATGCTCTCACCCTTCAGTTTTCCGACATGTCTATCGAGAGGCTAATTTTGTTGCAAACCGCTTAGCTTTGGCAGCACATACTTTTTTTTTTTTAGGAAAATAAATAATTTCATTCATTTATCCATGGCCAGAAGGCACGTACATCAAATGCTGTCTTACACCAGAGTCATAAATGGTATAAGCAATCAAGTAAAAGACAGGTGACCCCCACTGCTAACACATTTGCTCACTTATTGAGCCTAACAACAAGAAACAAAATCCTCCCTACCAACTTCCCATGAAGTAGTAACCTAGCCGCCTAGAGACCTCAATTGGTGTACAACTAGAGAAACTAAGATGAATGTAGTAGAAGACTCAACTTCTAGTATTAGGCAAGGAAACCTGGAAAAGCCTAAAACTTTCCCTTGCCCTTGTCACTAGGGCTGGGATCAATACCAGTAATTGCAGGGTAAGAGAGTCGCAAAGTAGCGACATTCGACTTCTTGCTAGGGCGATGATTCTTGTTCATACTCCCAAGTAGCTTGCCCAATTTCTTCTTCAACATCACCTAAGTGACATCCATCCAGGTACGGAGGAAGTGAGCCTTGAAGGCCGCAGGGTTGATCAGTGGGCGGGTCAGAGGCTTCCCAATCAAAAAAGATTTGGAAGACCAATGAACAGGGCCACCACCAATTCTCCCTAGATCAAGAGCACTACCTCCATTTGCAAGCGCAAGGGAGGCAGCACTGCTAGCGGTGATAGCATCAATGGAGGCCATGTGATTGAGTGAGGGTTAAGAGTGAGAGTCGTAGAGAAGAAATCTAGGAGAAGAGGAGGCGAGGGCGCCGTAGAGAGCTAGGGTGAGAAAGAAATCTCTCCTAGGGTTTTTTTTTTTTTGATGGGGGGTTGATGTATCAAATCATTAATTGTATGGAGGATTGATGGCAGCGCATACTTCTAATAATCATTATGTTTGGTTTTTCTGGTTACTCCTTTCGGTGTCCCCAGCATTCCATTTAAATCAGCTGGGAGGAGGTGTTTGTCGAGGCTTTGTGTTCTAATTTCTGTTTGTTTTTTTCTATCATCAAGTCATCAAAAAAAAAAAATGACTTCGACATTAGAGAGTATTAGGCCGGTGCGTCAGCTTTTCTCCTTGATGCCTTGTGCATTAAATCTTGATATATATATATATATATATATATTATATATATTTCTATTACAGCTGCTAAAACAAAACAGCAACGACGACTATAACTACTAGGCTACTGCGACTACGAGTGTGCGACCACTGTGACAGAAAAACGAATGTTTGGACTACTGTGAATCGAAGGATAGATCTTTGGGTAAATAAGTAGTTTGAAGTTAAGAAAAGAGTGCAACAGCAGGACAGGAAAAAGAATGAAGGAGGTGATGTCCTTTCTGGTGAGGAGGTGCTACAGCCTGAAACACATCCAGCAAGCTCATGGGTTGATGGTACCCCGAGGCCTTGACGAGGACAACAGACTCCTTTCCCGATTCATCGAGGCCTGCTCTTGTCTTGGCTTCTCGAACTACGCCTACTCCGTCTTCACCCGCATTCGGGTGCCAAACATTTATCTCTACAACACCATGATCAAGGCTCTACCTCCATCCGAGGCCATTTCTGTTTACAACAAAATTCAAGTCGCCGCCTTGCGCCCCGATACCTACTCCATCCCCTTTGTGCTCAAGGCCGTCGTTCGCCTCGGCCTCGCCGCAGTTGGGATAGGCAGACAGGTCCACTGCCATAGCATTGGCACTGGGCTAGACACCCATGTCAGCGTGGTCACTGCCCTCATTCACATGTATTCCTCTTGTGCATCTGTTTCCGATGCTCGCAGACTGTTCGACGGAGCTGCCTTTAGGGATGTCGCTCTCTGGAACGCAATGATCGCCGGATATGCCAAACTGGGTGACGTAGATACTGCCCGCCATCTGTTCGAAACAATGCCTCTCAATAATAGCAATGTCATTTCCTGGACTGCCCTCGTTGCCGGATATGCCCAGGTCAACCGCCCCACCGACGCCATCATGGTCTTCCGGAGAATGCAGCTTCACAATGTTCAACCTGATGAGATAGCAATGTTGGCCGCGCTTTCTGCTTGTGCCCAGTTAGGTGCCCTCCAGTTTGGGGAGTGGATTCATAACTACATTCTGAAACATGGATTTCGTGAGCTGGTTTCTCTTAACAATGCTCTTATAGACATGTATGCCAAGTCCGGCAACATAAGAAAAGCCCTTCAAGTTTTCCTTAGTACCAAATATAAAACTGTTATAACTTGGACGACCATGATAGCTGGACTTGCCCTGCATGGTCTTGGAACACAAGCCCTTGACATGTTTGCTCAAATGGAAAGGGCTAAAATTGCACCCAACGACATCACTTTCATTGCCATCCTTTCTGCTTGTAGCCATGCCCGGTTGGTTGAAACGGGCCTTTGCTATTTTAACATCATGGTTTCGAGGTATCGGATTGAACCCAAAATTGTGCACTATGGCTGCATGGTTGATCTACTTGGGCGTGCCGGTTATCTTCAAGAGGCAAAGGAACTTGTTAGGCAGATGCCATTTGAAGCAAATGCGGCTATATGGGGCTCTCTTCTTGCTGCTGCTAACATTCATGGAAATGATGAGCTCGGGGAGCATGCTTTACAGCATCTATTAATGTTAGAGCCCCAGAATAGTGGAAATTATTCACTTTTGTCTAATATATATACTGCTCTGGGTAGGTGGAATAAATCTAGGATGCTAAGGAAAGTGATGAGGGACAATGGTGTGAAGAAGATGCCAGGCAGGAGTTTCATAGACGTGAATAGCAGAGTTCATGGATTCATTGCAGGAGACAAATCACATTCCGAGGGAGATAGGATATATGAAGTCCTGTACAAGCTTTTCAGGCAGTCTAAATTGGCTGGCTGTCCGCAACAAGATTGTGGGGAGCTGCTTGAATTCGATGAATAGCCACTGGCCACAATGTCATTGATACTAATTCAATCCGTGTTCGAACCACGTTCAGAATCTGAGCTTACTTGGGATGTTGATTGTCGTCGGAGGAGGTTTGCTGCACCAGCTTATCTGTACCAGCCTTTTCATCGCCCAGAAGGTATTGTATTTCCAAGTTTCTGACTTCTGTTTCTTGAGCTGCTGATAGAATAGACACACCCACAATACGCAAGCATGCATGTACACATTCACTCGCGCTACGCAAGCACTATATGAATGAATTTTGCTAGCCATCAACAAATCGTAGCAGAAAATAAGGGCATCTTAAACTGGATCTACTATATATGCTGAGTACTAAGAAGAGGCTTATGATGGCAGGGTGAAGCGCGCTTCACTGTGCTGGATTCGGTGGCTTTCTGTGTATATATATACATATCTGTATGTACCATGATTAGTCCCCATACTGTTCAACGTTTCCTTCCATCTTTCTATTTCACCTCTCTTTGTCCTCTACTACGTACTAAAACCCTAAAATCGGTATCAGAGAAATAATCGAAGCAGGTCTGAACAATCTGGATACAGAAACTGAAAGAGCTTCAGAGAATTAATTAAGATATTTCTCATCAAAGGAACAACCTGGTTTAATCAAACTGATATGATTTGCACATTTTTCAAATGAATGTCACTTTATTTCATTGATTTTTTACACCTAGCGACTGGACAGGATCATCAGAATTTTGATTAAATTCCCCTGGTGTACCTGCTTTAGAGCATTAAACCAAGGAAGAATTCCTGCTCAAGTCCCAAGTTTTGAAATCCTAATCCTAGAAGAGCACCGGCCCATAATATCTGAATTTTCTGTTGAAGAAGATGGCATATTCCTGATAAAAAAAAGAGCAAGAGAGAATTGTGAAGACATGGATCATTGTGTAATCATTAGGAGATTAGTTTTTTGCAAAAAGAAAAGGGTGAAAGTATTACTCAGAAAGATAAAACAAGATCAGTAAATTTTTATACATGTCTCTTACCTAAGTGCACATTATTGTCTTGTGATCTTGTCAGTTGTTGTGGCTTGACTGGTTCCTCTAGAATTACATTTTTCATTAATAAAGCTCTTTGAGATCTCACTTTTTGTAGGCATGTACCTTCTCCAGAGCTCTGAGATAATTTTTCCAAGTCTTCCTTTTCACTATCATCCACACCTATTACAATGGGCAACCGTCGGCAGCCTGACTTTTGTTCAATTCTTGAAATTGAGATATTAGAATCTTGTCTTGCGTCCCAAATACTATCAGCTAAATCAATGGTAGAAATTTGACACCAATTGCTGCTGTTAGACAAGGAACTGTCTGAGCATTCTGTTTCACCAATACCGCCTGCATTGTGGATAAACAGTTGACTCCATTATCATCTTGAGTTGAATTGAAATTGCAGCACCAAATATCAGGTGGATAGATACTGCTGAGCATGTGTTTCTCTGTCAGCTCGTCATCTAGTTTGTGTTGTGCATTTATCATTGTCTCTTTAACTATTCCATCCGATAAAGAATCAGAGTGACATTTTGGGTCAATATTGTCATTGACGTTCATATTAGCGGGAGGTTTGCTAATAATCACTTCTTGCATGAACATTTCCTCCACATCCACATGTTTCCCCGATTTGTTGTGGCTGACAATCTGTTCCACAGCAAGCTTGTAATTATTGACTTTCTCATCCTGGAATTTTTCTGTTTCTTTTTGTCCTTTACACATTAGTTTCTTCTCTGGGGTAGGAATAGCTAGAATTCGTTTGTTCCTATAAACATGACTCCTGCTAGCAGGCGCATTCTTCTGGCATAGCCACTTATCGACCTTCAAATGTTTTCCAGAGCAAGCATTACTTTTATCACCATGAACGACGTGATTCCTGTGCTGATTCAAGCATTTTGATGATGTTACCTGGTCTGGGGAAACAACCTCTTTAATATCACATTCTGATAGATCTTGACTGTAATTTGTCTCAACATCTGCACTTTTGTTCACAGTCAAAGGCACTAAACAGCTATTTCTGGAAATACTGCCTTCTGAATTGTTTCCCGAAATACCCTTTACAGGGAAATTCACGGATTTAGCATAATGATTGAATGGTCTTCTCCTTCTTGCAGGGAATTCCAGTTTTTCTTCAGTAGTTAGGAGGTGGTCTGATCCAGATTTTCTTCTGCTGCAAACAGTAGGTCTCATAAACCTTGGTACCTGGGATAAGGGAGGTGCTGAAATATATGCAGTATTGTTCCTGTTTGTTTCAAGATTAGGTTGGGGCACTTCATTCATTAACTGGTAAGCATCCACTGAGTTATCCAGTTGCTCAGTGGAACAGGCAGCTGTACTCAGAATTTGAAGTTCCTGAGTTGACTGCTTGATTCTCATCCTAACATCCTGGCGCTCAACTTCAATCTTGTTCATTATTTCTTGCAGATTCATCATTGCAACTTCCTTCTCCCTTTGTTCCTGATTTCAGCTTTCCAGTCATAAAGGCATAGGATTTCACAAATTATAACAAAAACTGAAGCTGAGATGAGGTTCTGATTAGTTACTCATATTCTCATGGCAAGCTAAACAGGTAGTACAGTTGCATTATGATTTTTTCATTCTCTTTAAAAAGACTTTTACTTATTTCTCAAATTGGTGCTTTTTTTTTTGCACCAATATGCTTACTCTGTGATATTTTTACAGGACTTTTAGCGTATGTATCAATTCAGGTCTATCCACTCTTAGCATATTTATTTTTACATAAATAAATTTGGATAAATCAAAGATTGAGGTCTATTCATTTCACTTGTATGTCCTTTAATTGTTTATATGTAATAAAACTTGTGTTTCTTATTAAATTACAATAATTTCATCATAACAAGATATAAATTTGCGTAATCCATGAAAGTAAGTTTAGATCTGAAAAACAATCTGATGATGAAAAGTATCTCAGTAGTAAGTCAAATCTACAGTTTGTTGCTTGGCCAATAAAAGGGCGAAAGAAACATCTGTTAAAGATCCTAATTCTATAGAAAGAAGAAATGTAAAGAATAGAATGGCACATGTACTTACAGTCGAGTCTGTATTCCCCAGATGGATAGTTCTCGCTCTTGTTGCAAAGTTCAAAGAACATACTGTTTCACAGAGATCTTCTTCTTTAGGACTTACATGGACAAGCATCAGAGTTTTTGAGTCCCTTCCTGAAGACAAAACAAAATCAAGGGAATGAATGATATTTACACCAGAATGATGAATAGAAAAGGTGAAGAATAAATTATAAAAGAGCAGGCATAAAACAGCTTGGTACATTGATGAATTAATTTTTGTACATCCATGTTACATAATGCATATAGCAATTTGATGCATGCCTGGTTCTTTTTTCTTTTTTTTTTACCTCCAAAAACTAATTCAGTGGCAGATCTTGTAAAGTAACAACTGAACAACCTCATATATATAGTAGAGATTTGGACTAGGGAATGTCGTTACTTGGTAGTACTACATATAAGGATGTTACTAGAGTCCAGTGAGGTAAAGTGATTACCAAGGGAGTCTTTAAGAACTTGTGTCAGCTTGCTGTTCCTGTCATTAGTAGAGAAAAAAAAAGAAGTTATTCAGGTATTTGTTGATAGTACTGCAGCCTCCTTTTCATTACGTAAGTTTACAATTAAAGTAAATCATAGCGCGCTGATGGACGCTTACATGCTAAGAAGCTAAGCTTTTGGATTTCACTAACAAATAGATTATGCTGCTGATTTCAAATGGTAGGATTAATGACCAATAACTCATTTAAGTTTGAGTTACCTATAAGGTACATGACCCTTTCTGAGTTGAAGGGCATTGATGACATCTCCCAGAGAGGAAAGGGACAAGTTAATGGCTTTTCCTTCTTCTAGTCTTCTCCCGGATGCCTTTGTCTTCAGCAAACGCTCACTTCCCCCTAGATCGACAAACCAAACTTTATTTGTTTCCCTTCGCCTCTCAGGTGCTCCGCTACATGTGATTGATATGCGAATCAAGCTGTTAAAACAGAAATGAGAAGGATGGTCTCAGAACACAATTTTTTGTTCTAAATTTCCAAAATCAGTAACCAAAGCTAAAGACATATCTGAGGCAGCCAGTTCCTGGGAAATATTTACCAGTGGGATCTGCTGGAGGTAATGTTACAGTTTGTCGATGCAGTTGACCTGAACTGGCACCCGAATCTGTATAGTTTTATAGCTTGGGTCAAGCCACTCACTCGAATAGCCACGAGGTTTTCAATTTCAATCTCACCCTTTGGATCTGTGTGGATTGAGAGGCTGTTCAAATAAAAGTAGGATTATTTTGGAAGGCAAAGCTTGGCTTGAGACAGGACAACTAACAAAGAAAGCAAGGGAGGTGCTGAGCCAATAACGTTTCATGTGTAAGTAGACCATGAGAGGATTCATGTATGTAATTTTCTGGATCTTTCAACCTTTCTATAACTATATTCTTACCATGGCATTGGATCCATTGGCTTTGTTGGTTGAGAGATTAGCAGGTCTCTCAGATTTCCCATGTAAATCTCAAGCATACTGAAACTAAAGAGATACACATGGTTGCTATCCGTGGCTTGCTTAAACAGTGCTTCAATTGCACGGGGCACCATTCCAGGATCTTCTGGAATTCCTTCCTACAATTTAGACCAGAGCAAGTACATTCAGAAGTTCAGAACTACCATAAAGATCATACTAAGTCACTTTAATTCCGAATATATCTCGGAAAGCATGCAGGCAATTGAGACGGGTAGTGAGCCCTAACCATGGTGAAGGTTTTCCCTGTCCCTGTCTGTCCATATGCAAAGATGCAAGCGTTATAGCCATCCAGTGCTGATTTGATAACTGGTTCAACTTCTGAAAAGACTTCATCTGAAAATTTTCAACAGTCATATTCCTAGTCATAGACAGAGAACTAGACAACTAGTTGTGTAGGTAGGTTAACACATGAATGATTATATGAAGGCTAGAATAGCCAAATTTACAACCAGAAAGCGTTGATGTACCTTGCGATGAGCCATGGTGGAAAACCTTGTCAAAACTGTAACTTTTATTCTTATTATCCGAAAATCTTAGAAGAACATTACTTGAATCCAAAGCTACAACAGGCCTAAAACGGCCAAAGTTCTCCCCCATTTCAATGGGTCTTATACGACAAAATACTCGAATATTACCTGCAATGACAAACATACTGAGCATATTCTGCAATTTTGGTTCTTTCATCAAGTTCTGCACCAAGTACAATTACTCTCCTATCAAACTAGTAAGCAGAATTGGTTCTTTGACAGGAGAGTAAATGTATTTGGTGCAGCATCATGCTTCCAGTCTACATTTCAATAGATGTCCATTGAAGATAACAAACCTTTCAAATCCAGAAATTCATTTAAAAACTGCTTTCGCTGTCTGTTCAATTCATTTATCCGGGCAGTCAAGATAGCAAGTTCATCTGCGGTGAAGAGTAGAAGATGCAGAATGTAACAGTATAAAATGCATCTTATTTGTCGTTTGGTGCACACAGGAAACAAAAAGAGATGCTGCAGATATAAATACCAAGAATGTACCTGTAATCTTTGAGGTACGATTGCCTAATTCATCATCAGGATTCTCTGAAGCACTCACTGTGTCTATATTTGTGGTTCTTAAGTCGGCTGATTGCTCTTCAGAAGGTAGGTTATTATTATATGACAGACAGATTTAACCCAACTGGAAGTAAGATGCGACTTTTGTCCTAGCAGGGAATGAATTGTTTCAGCAAGGTTGTGGAGAGGCTTTCTTGTTCTTGATGCCATAGTTTTCCTTCTTCTGGAACTGTAAATGTAATGGAAGCCCCTTTGTGTATATGAAACTGAACTCTGTATAGTAAACAAATGAATAAGTTTAGATATCTTTTTCAATGTCTGCAGCCATAAGGAATTGGGGGTTGAGAGAGTGCAACCAAACAAACACAGAGAGATACTATGAACAAGTTACTTACCTGAATCACTGAATGCAGGAGCTCACATCTTCAAAACTCCTGCCTTATGTGAAATTGAATTTCAGCAGTCATTCTGGACTCCCAAGCCTCAAAGACTGGACGAGGTCATATGTTGCCTTCCATACAGTCAAAAGCTTTGAATAAGAGAAAATATATTCCCATTTCAGAGTTCAGACCAACAATGTATTTGCAACTAAGAAAAGAAGGAAGTCCATATATGGTTGTTTATTAAAAAAAAAAAAATCAGAAGAATAGCTGGTTCAATGCTGAAGGAAGAATTTATGTCTCTGTTGCACATAGGACCAAAAGCCTGTTGAAGTTTTCCACACGTAGCGGGAACTGGTTTTTTCTATTGAGCTAACCTTGAGCTATCTCTGGAAGCTAGCTCATCCTCCTCATGAGAAAGAAACCATCAAACAAGATTGCATTTGTTTCATTTGTTAAACAGGTCCAGGTAACCAGTATTGGATTTTTGGTTCTTGACAAAACCACTCCAATTGCACAAGAGCATCAAAAGCTGGTTGTTGGCGAGGGGCCCATTTTCAAGTTTGCATATGATTGATGCATTTTCACTCTTTTCTTGTGGATGGTTGGGGTGAAAAATTGCTCAGGAATGTAACAGAGCTGTCATTACCTTATAACTTGCTATTTGATCGAGTTGATCAATCAAGCAAATGATTTATCTGTGTTTGCAATCTACGCCAGCAAATTCCAATCAATAGGCTAAACAACAAACTAGACTAAAATAGACCAAAGAACTACCTTTGCAACTTGCGATGATGACCCCAAAGAAGCAGACAATGTCCAAGGTTTTACTTTATTTAATGATTTATTAAACTCGGTGAACTTAGAACGGTATAATTACATTGACAGAATAATGTGCGAGACTTGAAGTATTTATTTATATATAGTTCAAGTCTCAGTTGGGAATAGTTATGGTATTTATATCCAGATATAGTAAATAAAAAGTGTTACGTAGCACTTTTCTATAAAATTTTGGATTTTTGCAAGTGGTATTAGAGTCCAACTCTATTCCAGTCTAGTCGACAAGCAAGATATCGTTCTTTTTAAGTCCTACCTATAGAGTTTTGTGTGTCTACACGTCAAACAAAGCGGACGATATTTTGCTATGCGAACTGAGTTGTGAAAAACTCGGCCCATTGCCGTTGTGGAATTGTGGGCGTTGGGGCAACGGTGGTTATGCCAACAACTTTCTGATAATAAAGATGGATCCAGAGATGTAACCCAGAGTATGTAGGGTTGTAATAAGTACCTGGAATGGTGAAAAACTGAAGCTATTGTGATATGTATCGATCACTGAAGGCCTAGCATGAGGAGTAGAAAGAAACATGTAGCCAAAGACAACTTGCCGGCCAGCCTCAGTTTCTAACTTCCGATAGATAAATTCTTGCTACTTGGTAGCTAGCTAGAATATTAAAACGTACGGACGGCAAGTCATCCTTGGCTGCACAATACCTTGTACACCTTAACGCAAGGCAATAGATCGAGAGGCTGCTGCGGCTAGCTGGATGCATGCTTCCAAATCATTCATGCGGGCATTATGGATCATATTGATCGATTAGAGATTGGAGGACTATATAGATGGATGAAGAAAAGATTGAGGATGGTTTAGTTGGGGAATGGAATTGAAGCATTATCTTCATCAATATATAGGAGTAAAGGGTGTGCTGGGCTCAAGGTAAGGATAAGGTTCCATCGTTGCAAAGGAAATGATGATGGATGTGACTAAAAAAACCCACTTGCATCACTAGGAGCCATTTTTCGAAAGACGAAGCCGTCAGATCGAGCGTGCAGAGTACCATAATCAACGCCGGAAGTTTTACTGTTTATTTACTTTGGTTGGGGTGTGTGTGATGAATTGATCAGAAAGATGTGTAAGCTGGAAGGGGCTCTTCTCTTTGTTCTCTGCCAGACTAATGCCATGTGTTTCACTACACTACGCCGAGACTTGGGATCAAACGAGCAATACTGTCTTTGTCTGCATTTAATTTGGTTACACAGCTAGCTTCCTGTCTCTCTCATGAGTCATGCACATTTCTGCAATCTGCAGATACATATAATGGTGTGGTAAATTTCAGGTGGCAAAAAAGAAAAGTAAGAGTGAAATAGCACAGGAATTCCCTTATCCTAAGTCCCACTCCGTTTGAGCAAAGAAAGAAAATGCAAACCCAACGGAAGAAAACAAACCAAGGACTTCAAATACCTTATTCCGGGATCTCTCTCATGTAACATTGCAACGAGTATTACCAAGGAGGCCAACCCTTTAAAGTCGGGAAATGCAAAAATCATTAGTAAATTAAGAGATTTGCTCACCTAAGGAACAGTTCTAAGTAACTGTGAATGACAAATGCATCTCAACCACATGTATTCAATATAAAAGCAGAAACTATAACAATTTAAAACTGTGCATTTATTTTCAGCTGTCAGATTCACTTGTCCTTGTAATATGAAGTCTTTGGTTTGAACCTCAGCTTGTGAAAAACATCTCTTGAGGAGAGATCATACCCACTATTATTTTATATAACAAAAAAAAAGTGTCCAAGCAACAGAGTGAAACACATCTTCACTAGTCCACCGTTGAAATGTGATTAGATAATGGGTATTTAGTTGGGTCAAGTTTGACCTAAGAATGTGCGAGTAATTTTTCGATTCTCTTTTTTTTTTTTTTTTTTTTCCAAAAAGGAGGTACTGGGAAGGACCACAAGGAGGCACGCAATGGCCTTTTTTACCCGAAGTCCAGCACAGTGCCGCGCCAAAGACGCAGCGACACCCCCCCTCCGGGCATCGAGTACACCAAATAGGTGGGCTTGCCCTCCCCGCATAGTCTTTTCCATACACAAGGCTCGAACTTGAGACCTCTGTCTCAAGTCCCTCAACTTGCTTAAGGAGCACAGTCAACTTGCCAACTGAACTGGACCATGTGGGTAATTTTTCGATTCTCTATTAGTAGCTTTTCAGTTCATCGTCAGTATTTTTAATAACAAATTACATATAAGTTATTGACAAAAGATGACTTAACAAATAAATCATCTAAAGATTGAATTAAACATATAAGGACTAAATCTTACAAATAAGGACAATGTGCTCTCCACTTGCCACATGTCATAAGTTAATTTACCTTTTTATCCTTATCTACTTCTTTTGACTTCTAATCCCTTTAAGGTTAAATATTACAAATAAGGACAATCTGCTCTCCACTTGCACATGTCATGAATTAATTTACTTTTTATACCCTAACTAACTACTTTTTTGACTTTTTTATTTATTTCTAATTCCTTTTTGTTACTTTTTTTTTATTTTGAATAATCACTTTATATACTTTTTTTTATGTTACTTTTTTCGTAACTTAGCTTTATCGATATTTTAAACTCTCCAAAATATCTTCAAAACTAGTTTTAGATACGAATATTTACCACATATATCAAAACTTCCATCAAATTTTCTAAATTTTAATTTAAGCAAAATATCCATTGAAATTTCCACAATTTTGAGGTACCAAAATTTTCTAAACTTCGTCTCACTAGTACATTTCCCAACACAAATCCCCTCTTCCGGTAATGCACTCGTCATCGCGTAATCCTGCTACTACACTTGTACTCGTGTTCTGCTACTGCACTCGTCATCGCCTAATCCTGCTACTGCACTTGTCAAATCCTAATCCTGCTACTGCACTCATACTCGTCCAGTTCTGCTACTGCACTTGTCATTACCTAATCTTGCTACTGCACTCGTTGCACTTGTACTCGTGTTCTGCTACTGCACTCGTCATCGCCTAATCCTGCTACTGCACTTGTCAAATCCTAATCCTGCTACTGCACTTGTCAAATCCTAATCCTGCTACTGCACTCATATTCGTCCATTTCTGCTACTGCACTTGTATTCGTGTTCTGCTACTGCACTTGTACTCGTGTTCTGCTACTGCACTTGTCATCGCCTATTCCTGCTACTGTACTCGTCCAGTCCTGCTACTGTACTCGTCCAGTCCTGCTACTGTACTCGTCCAATCCTGCTACTGCACTCATACTCGTCCAGTTCTGCTACTGCACTTATACTCGTGTTGTCCAGTTCTACTACTGCACTTGTACTCATGTAATTTCACAAAAAAAAATCTTGGGCACATCTCATTGACAATATATTATTATTACTTTGAAAATTGCCCCATCAATTTATAATTACTTATCATTTATCACATTCTTTTTAATAATGTATCAACCTAAAGTATTGCTAAAGCAATCACAAATTGGATCATTTCAGATTCTTCATACATCTTTTTAATAATGTATCAACCTAAAGTATTGCTAAAGCAATCACAAATTGGATCATTTCAGATTCTTCATACAAAAGATATTCACATGCCACACTCACTCCACTACTTCACCTAATAACTAAGAAAATAAACAACATCATAGGTTCTACAAATCCAAGTCCTATTCTTTGATCTATATCCTGCACTCAAAATTTGAATCCCAAACTTGATCCCAACATAACACAACAATTATTGCACATTTCACTACCAATCTCACTAATAATCATCGAAACAACATAGCACAGAAGCAGAAATGACAGAAATGAACCGAAAAAATGAATCACCTGAAGGCAATAGCAATGTCGTTGCCGAATTTCTCAAGCGCCTTGTCATGATCTCAAGAAGAGAAGCACTCTCAAGCTCCTTAGCCAATTGCTCATAGTCCTCTGCCTCCACTTTCTCAACATCCTCTGCAAAATTCAACCCAAACATAGCACAAAACACTAACACAACCTCTCAAAAAGCAATTATCAAAATAAAAAACCAGGACAAGAAACACTAAGCAAGTAAACGACTAGGCAATGCAGGTGAAATCGGAAGAGAGAGAGGACTGACCGCTCGCCCTTCGTCTTATTCAATATATTCTTACTCCCCAAATAGATATTATAGCAAGTCCTCACTATCTGAAGCAAGCAATCGCCGTGAATCTGCAGCGAAATCGATGCCACTACTGACAGCAACGTCTTCAACACCAGCAGGTCCATCTGAACATCCTTCAAATCGTGGCATTTACAAACGGACTTGATTAATTTCGTCAGCAACTTTGCTTCGCCGCGCAGGTAGCCATGCCTGATTAGCTTTTGGATGCAATCGACGGCGGGATCGGTGATCTTCACCACTCCCGATGCGGCGGCTCTGATGATAAGGCTGAGAATCGACTCGACGTCGGCGAGGAAGTACTGATCGGAGGCTTCGTCGTGGAGCGGGCCGGGCTCGGAGGCGCGTCGAGTTCGGAATGATTTGAGGCGTTATGGAGCTGGTCGTGCTACTGCTTCGGAGAACTGCAAATTGGGTTTTGGGATTTCAGTTTTTGCGTTTTGGGATTATGTCAATGGCATGCGCGTAAATTGTTATAAAAACTGTGCATTTTAGTCATTTTTCATCAAAATAGGAAGCCAGACTTTCTTTATTTGGTTTTGGGCTTGGGCTTGTGTCCTTATTTGTATAAAACTATTTGAATGTGAGTTTTTTGTGTTTATATCTTTTTTTTTTGATGGAAATAGGTCAGCCATTTCATTATAATTCAGCAAGCAGTACAAAAACGAAACACCCCTTTGGGGTCGACAGAAAGAATCGTTCCTTAGAACCTCATAGAACCCTATTCTAGAAGAATAAAACCCCAAAAAAATCCCGAGTACACCCACCTTTTGGTAAATTTACGCGCCGTTATTCTAACAAAAACCAAGAAACCTCGAAGCTTACATAAAAAAACCAACTAAGGCACTGGTTTTTGCGACCAAAAACAAAAAATTAAACAATAATAGGAGCGGATTGTGACAGATCACCATCCACTCCCTTAACCAAGATAGCCCAAAACCTGATACTGAAGGCCCAGCCTAAGTCGACAGAAAAGAGTGAAGCCCAGAGGGCCCAAGCAAAAATTGCTAAAAGCACCCCACAGGATCCACCCCACCGGACCAGCACGCCGCCGCCGCCAACCAGCAAGCCGCGACCACCAAAGACGTGGTAGGGCCCGTCGTTGCACCAAGCATCCTCACCATCAAAGCTAAGCTTCTCCGATACGCAGAGACGCACCATAATCCCCACCAACGATCTACCCGGGTCGGAGAAAAGCCGATCCTCCCTCAGCTCCGGAATCCCCGGTGCAAATTGACAGCCACTTTTACCTCCGTACTGACCGTCGATCTGCCGATGAGCACCACCAGCAGAAGCAATAGTCCCTGCGTCCGAGCAAACCCGCGCTCTGTCACCGTCCGGGAGATCAAGATCGCCTGCACGCCAGAGAACATCTTCCCATGGACTCGATCGGAATCGACCTTTCCGATCCGATCTTGACCAAACCAAGACCGGATCGCTGCTCAGTTGCCATTTAGATGCCAACTCCCTCCCGGAGGTCGCCTCATTCATGTCACCGTCGAGCTTGGGCGCAGAAACAACAACGCTTGCAACCCCTGAACTCAACACCGCCTCAGCGTCCCACAACGCAATGAAGAACAGAACAAGCAGACCAAGATCTGCCATCACCGCCATTGACAAGCAACAGCAAGAAAACGAGAACCCGCCGCCCAGAGGAGAAGGATTCCGAAACCCTAGCAGAGCGCTAGGTCGTAAGAGAGAGAGCAAATAACTTTTCATTAGGAAGTTATTATCCAATTTTGTGTTTATATCTTTGGTCAGGTGCTACTGTGTAATTTTCTATATTTTTAATTTCTAACAGTAACTTTTGATTTGTTGACAAAAACTTTTCAAAATATGGCAATAACTTAAAAAAATTATCATGGATGACAGTAGAATTTTTTTTTTTATGACAATAATTTTTCAATTCATGAGCAATAGCTTTGCGAAAAATGGTAATGCGTTTATATGATTGGCCCAAAAAACAATCCATCATCTTATATATGATACACATTCTAGTCTTTTTGGGTATGATATACACATTCGAGTCAGATCTTGACGAACTGTAAAGGAATGGGGGGTGATGTCCCCTACATTTCAAGCACATGCCATTTGGACACCGGCATGAAAAATGTTTAAAAAGGCAATGATATGTTATTCTGTTTTTCGTCCCTATCATAACAAATGATAAAAAAAAAAATTCTGTAGTTATTCAATTACAAAGGCAAGTCAAAACCATAACCATGAAGATACACATTCTTCTACAAACTAACCTAAAATGGACATGCAATCTTGACGAAATATTGCATTATTACCAACATAATAGAATGACCCTGAGCAATATTACAAGGCAACAACCACCCGCTGCAACTATATATAACAAGCAACTGCTTTGAGTGATGCTCAAACCAGTGAAACCCAACAATACCCAGCACCACAGCAGATATGAGAAATCATGCACGTGCAATAAGTTAAGACTCTTGGGGTGCCTCAAATCTCGTGGGAGTATCAATGCCCATCATACAGCAGATGCCTGATATTAAGATTATAAGCAGAACAATTGCCTGATCCATTGCAAAAAGAAACAATATCAGAACTCCAGTCATACTATGTATTGTAAAGAACCCCAAAAAAAGGATGATTCTTAAATTCACCGCAGGGGTTAACTTGCTCGCACACTAGCAATTAATGTAGTCTCACTTTAGACTTTCATAATCCAAACCTTTCATGTTGAAAATCATATTGTAAAGATTGTCTCTGCAAAAGACCAATCAAATTGGAGATCTTTTAGTCATCCGTGAGTCAAATACATGAACGGTTCATCATGCTGATCTTAATTGTAGCCAAAACCGTCCATTTATTTGATACAATTGGATGGTGAAGCGATCTTCGATTTGTTTGATATTTGGTAGAGTTGACCCTTAAAAGGTAAGTCCCAAAAGAACTGTTACGAGTATCAAAGTTTAAGGTGAAAATTGTTTAATGACAAGGGGGCGAACAAGGTGAACATATGAATTGTCCCCAGAAAAATCATAGAACCATGCATAGTTGCCATTACCAACCTACAAAGTATGGTCTGTGCACACACATTTATGGCGCAAAGGAGAAAGAAGGAAACAATTATAAGGACAAGAACTAGTTCAAATTATGCATGTACAGATTAAACATTTAGTAAAGGCCAAACAGACTTTTTAGCATAATGATAGAGGTTCCACCAACTTAAATTAGATACCTGAGAAATGCCAGGGTACAGTTTGTCAATAAGTAAGAAATATGGATGAGACAAAAAAAAAAAATGTCATGCAGCACTGGCAACAACAGTGGCAATTTGGTCCATTAGTGTCCCTAGAAGCATTATCTACAAACACTTAACCACAGAATAACCAAAAGAGGAAAAACAAAAGACAAACTTACAACTAGAAGTCCCTCCAGAAGTGATGATTTGATCTGACAAACTTCATCACAGGCTGTCGAATTGGCTGATGCATTTCCTGAGGCACTTTCAGCGAGAAACCTTTCTAACTCTCGATGAGAAGGATATTGGATTGATTTAATGGGGTCTGAAACATACAGAACGGCATATTTCGCCCCAGACTGATCCACAGAACTAATAATCTCAGAGAAAATTTCACCTGCACAGCCACCAAATATGTGTTATGGTTTTGTCCTAGACCAATCTTATAATAAATATCCTAGACCAGTGTGATTTGAGTAAATTAATCACATAAACAACTAGTACAGTTCAACTTAACCTACTCTCTGAATGTGGGTGTTCTAGTTCCTTTGAGGAATCAGATCCTTTGTGGCAGAACACCACCAAATCTGCTTCCCCACTTGATCTTTTCTCCATCCTCGAAAGAAGATAATCCTGTCCAAGTTTTTGAGGAACAAAATATATCAGATCTTTGTGATATATCTGAAAAGTTATAATGTAATACACAATTATCAAGTTGACTTACATGGACCGAATGCAGGTCTGAAAGCTTTTGAACATTCTCACTGTCCATAGAGCATGACTCCGAGAAACGAACATTATTGAATCCAAAATTCTGCCCACAGATCTCTGACATCCCTGACACTAAAGAACTTTCCATAGCATCCTTCTCTGATGCAGCAATATAGGGAAATGCCATGGAGAAATTTGATTGTGTGAAAGAGACCTGTTCAAGACCATAGAATTTTAGCTAATAAAGCAGAAATTTTGAAAAATAAAGTAGTTTTGTCATCTGACTCCTGAATCATAAATTCCAACCAAAGACTAAATGCAATTTAGCAAATTCTACTTACTTTGAGTAAGTCCACAAGAGCTGGATCAGCATGTTTGCTTGCAGAAATATCCGAAGATTGCAACTAAGAAACAAAGGAATTATTTCAGTATCCCCAAAAATAAACAACAGCAAAAAGGTTTTCACTGTATCACAATGTCAATAACAAATCCACATCCAAAAAGTGAAGCTGTCTTAATCATAACCATTAAGGCCTTGTATGGTTCTTAGACAGTGACAGAGTGTAATGGTTATACTCATTGTAAATTGTTTAAGAATGTAATATTCGTTCACTTCCTTCCCCTGGTCTCATATTTAATGCAAAACAAGCAGACTGCTGATTCTAGCAAATCATCTATGCATTAATTCGCCAAATATGAAAACATAAAGTACTTTGAAAAGTAAACAAACATGAATAGCCAGATTAAGTTCGAGCTTAAAACAATCCAGAATAATTTAAGTTAGCACAGGAAGTCATGAATCATATGAAACTATTGACTCAGTTTTGCATATTTCTCCAGCTATAATAATAGGTAGCAAATATAAAAAGGATTTCTTTGGAATTTGGAACACATAAAGAAAGTTGCATGATAACAGGAGGATATCCAGTGTTCTTACCTCTGTACCAATGAAGACAAGAGCAAGGTCCAAAGGCTGATGAACTTCATTGCTAGGGCACTACGGAAATGAAGAAAGATATATATAAGATAAAATTAAGAGTACAAGAGGAATTATAAATATAGAGTGAAAAGGAAAAAAAAATATATATATATATATATATATAAACTCAGAAGAGTGGATTTGTACTTCTAGCAGTTCATTGAAACGAGACGTTATATAGTCTAAGACATCACAAGAACTGCAAAAACTACCACTGAAAACGGAAGAAAAAATTACCAGCAAGTTCGACCAGCCCCCTTCTGAAAGCACAGACTTTGCTAAATCCTTTGGAGAATAGTCTGGTAATTAACGGCTGCCTTGACTCTGTTATTTGAAAGCATATAATCAGCAAATTAAGAACAAAGAGCATTACTTTAGAGAAAACAACCCTCAACCCCTAAGATGGTTGCTACCAAAATGTTCCATTATTTTATCAAATTTCTATGTGCACAGCACACTGCCATCAAAGGAGATGACACGGTAAGGAATATCGATATGGCAAGGCTCTATCCAAGAGTCAAAAGATAGATTCTTTTAATCTTATACTGAAGGGCTAGATTAAAAATAGAAAAATGAATCTCACAGGGTAGCCACCCTGTTGTCTCCCAGGTCATATTTCATCTCCTGAAAGGAGGATTTGCATGGCATCATTGGCGTGAACAGGACTAGACTAATTTTCGGATTCGAATGGATTGGACGAGCTGAAGTTAGCAGTGCCATTGTGTTTGATGTAGAAACTGACTACCCGTATTACTTGAAACAAAATGGACCTCACTTTGATAGGAAGGCAGCATAGGTAAATTAAAGTGACATGGAACACAGCAGCCTGAGACTTGCCAACTTGAGTTGAAATAGTAAGAAAAGGTAACACATACTGATGGTAGTGCGGTGACCAGAGGAAAGCTGGCACTGTGTTGTAAGTGGAGGGCATCGGAAGCCCTGAAGGAATCTGAGAGGCAAGCAACAAAGCCACCAAATATGCTAGCAAAGGTAGAGCAGCCTTCATCTTTGCTCCTGCACTCAATCCATGTTACAGATCAGATTGAGCCAAATCATACCTCGTTCGAATTACGCATCCATATGCGAATGCGAACAGAGATCGATGCAAATATAGATATAAGTAAATAATAACCAATCTGATATAGCGAATCTAAAGGCAACAAGGAAACTAATAGATCGTTTTGGGGACCAACCTGAGGGCTGAGGCTGAGAAACTTGATCAGAAATTCAGAAAATCCTTTTGCTGGTATTATCAGAATTCAGAAATCAGATTCCCAAAACCAATTGAATCTGTCGACGTCTTTCTCCCTTGGCTACTGGAGATTTCTACCTACAAAATGCCAAGCCAGCACCACGCTCCATTCTCATCCAATTACTTATTCAGAACTTTGGGCCCAATAGAGGTCTGAGCATTTTAACCCGAAAATTAGGAAACCCGACCCAACATGTCTCGACCTGGGACCGCTTCGTCCAGCTTTGTAAATAAATTTGAAAGTGTTTATAGGCCCGGACCGGTATGTATATACTTTGGGCCGATCTTGGGCCTTAACATAACAAGCCTCAACAAGGCCATTCTAGTGACGGATCCATTTTTTTTGCAATTTTAAGAGATTGCTTATTACACTAACTTTTCGATCACATATTCACATCTTAATCATTCAGTTTTTAAGCATATATGAGTACATCACATCTGTAAATTTTCAGCTAAATTGATGATCATTTAAGTATCGAACTAGATTAAATAAATGAATGAACCAAATATGTCCAACATGAACCGCTCGTGTTCATAATTGTAAATCGCAGTTATGAATGCCTTAATGATTATCAATTTGGCTGAAAATTTGCACAGATGATTTACTCATATATACCTAAACGACTGAATGGTTAAAATATGAATATGTGATCGAAAACTGGGTCAAATGAGCGATCTCTTAAAATGACTAAAAAAAGAGATCCCCATTAGAAGGGTCAAGGGTAAGATGTTGATGAATTGTCTCAAAAAACTTAAGGGCAATAAGACAAATAGCGTATGAGCTAGGGAGTGCATGCTTCTTCGTCTCTCCCACGCTGCTTGGTCAGAGTGTTAGCTAGTGATGCTTTTGGCTATCCCCGAGGAAGAAAAATTCGTTCATGGATCCGCCACCTCTGTTTGTTCATGCATGTCAACATCCGCAATCTCATTGGACAATCTCTTAAAATTAAGGTATGCACAAGAATTCCACCGGCAATCAAGTATAAAGGTAAGAGGTCATGCACCGCTCATGCTATAATTAATCCTGTTGGTGCTGGACTCTGGCGGGCATTTGATGCATTAGCTAGTTCATCCTTTTCATTTACCTTCTTAAACAGGTTAGCTAGAGAGTGAATGTTAATCATGCACCTCAACCGATTCAAGAGAAAACAATATTTATTTTGTACCAATGGATTTATTATGATTTATGATCGAGACAGTACTAACTACTAGCTATAATACTAGTACGTGGATTGATTGATGGAAAGGGTTTTGCAGAGTGCAGGGGGAAATCTTGTGAAGGCTGGCTAGCTCTCGTTTGTCATGTGAATGCTATTAATATTAAAGGTTAGATAACTAGCCTGAGCTACTTCTATGCAACTAGTATCTCTACACCGCTCCCATTCAGCTAGTTTGTATGTGCTAGCTATCTAAAAAACAGCTGCTAGTTTAATTTGTATGTGCTAGCTAGTACCTCTTCGATCTGTCTTCAGTTCATCCGCATCCATCTCCTAACTAGATGCTCTGGTGGTGGTGCGTGCTCCCTTTAGCAATCAATGAGAGACGTGTCCTTATTTCTCCTGAAGAACTCTCTGGGATCGAAGATGAAGAAAGGCTTGAGAAACTTCTGCAACGACGATGGCTCAACCTCTACCCTCAACCAACATGGCAGTAGCCGCCCCAGCCCCCTTGGTCTTGCTCTTAGTCAACATGATCATGATCATACCTCCCCAGTAGGTCCTGTCAAAGTCGACTCTGGCTTTAATAAACATTGGCAAAATGCTGCTGCTAATACTGATGATCATCAATATCGTCTTCAGGAAATGGAAAGGCAGCCAACGTTGGAGGAGATGATATTGAAGTTGGATTTGGAAGAGGAGATTGCAAGAAAATCAAAGGCGTTGCAGCTCATGAAAGAGGGCCAAGAAGACGATGACTACAATGTTGATATGAATGGACTAATAATGCGAGGACCGGGTAGGATGTCTTGCGTAAATAATTCAGATATTTTGCGGTCTGCAAGGAATGCATTGAATCAGTACCCTCGTTTCTCTCTTGATGGCAGGGATGCCATGTACCGCTCTTCCTTCAGAAACAACTTACATTTGAAGCAGGATCATATTGGTATTGTAGGACAGGAAAAGCTGAGGCCAACTCATCGTGATCACAGAAGAAGCTCAGATGTATGCTCATCAATGGGCCGTGATGCAAGCAGCAGTACCACGAGGTCTTTGTATCGTCGTCGTTTGCCAGCAACTTTAGCAGGGGAGAGTGTCGTATGGTGCAAACCAGGTGTAGTAGCCAAACTGATGGGGCTAGACGCCATGCCAGTACCAGTAAGTGTTAGTGGCAAATTCAAAGGTAGTAGTAATGAAAAGTTGTGTTACATCTTGAAGCAGAGTCAACGAAACATGATCACTATGAGGAGCAAAGGTGAGCAGAGACATGAAATGGAGAAAAGATCAATGATGCACGCTATGGATCGTAGTATTCCTGTAGCACGTAATTGTAGCAGATTTAATAATTGTAAGAAAGGCAAGGCTGCTGCTGCTGCTACTACTACCGGTTCCTGCAGTACCACATCCAAAACTACTCCAGCTGGGAATTACTGTGTTGTTAAGCCATTAGTCACCATACAGCATTCAGATAATAACTAGTAGATCGAGGGAGGGTACTTAAAGCCAGTTTTATGACTGACAATGTATACGCGGTCAGAATTACAATCACCATCACTAATACTCTTCTGATTTGAAACGAGTGAAATCCATTGGTAATAGTAATTGTGGATGACTCTTGCAGTTTCACCTTCAAAATGCTAATATCGATCAGTAAGGAGATTTTTCCTTATATGTGTTGGTTATTTGTTTATAATACTGCATACTGATATTTGTATAGTTCATATCCTTCTGATTCTATCTATGTGCAAGAAAATCCAATGTTTTTTGCTGATATCTGTTGGTAAAGCCACATATTGTCTCCATTATTATTAATTAGGGAAATTGCAAATTTCACCTCGACTCTAATTTTGTCTTAAGCCACTTAGATCGATCGAATTTCAGGATCAACATACAGTTAGCTAGCTTTGATGATTTTGAGCAGTAAGAGTTTTGTTAAAATAAGATGACTAACCTTGAACCATATATAGGTGTGATTGCTCATGATGCAAGTAAGTGTCTTGGCCAAACTGAAAATCATAGATACCATTAGTAATTATGGTAGCGTGCAACAGGACTTAAGCTTTTCGATTATTACATGGATGCTAGGCAACCAAAAAGGATATATATATATATATCCTAGCTAGCTAGATACTACGTACAGAAGTTATGTTCATTAGCCCTGTAGGGCATAACCGCATAATAGGCTTTGTTAACCTGTAAAGATTGGACATTTGTACTCAAAAAGTGGCCGGGGTGGCATCATGATTCACAAAATGGATTATACGTATGTAGCAGATGGTTACAGTTAAGATTGCCCAATAAAGTGCAGAAAAAGGTTCTTAGTTTGTACCAGAAAGGAGTATAGCGTGGGAAGATTGTGATTCTCTCATTCATAATATATAGTTATTTGAGCTTGACAGACGGTTTGCCACATGCTAAGCACTTTTGAAAAAATTGATAAGATCCTGAATTTTTGGTAGTTAAGTTTTCCCCAATCTCTTTAACTTATCCCTCTATATATAAGTATGATCGAGATTCGTTTCTTTGTACTAGTAGTAGCAGCTGGTGTCAAAATTTCGATAGCAGGCATGGCAATTGGCATATAAAGAACTAATGTATCACAAATTCTGTATAAAGTCAAAGTAAAATGCCTGCCCCCATCATCCATTGATTCCATTTCCATGTGCCTAGTTGGGCACCCAAATTTAATTTTAAGTAAATACCAGGGTGTTAGAATATTTAGGTGAATATTCTGCTATATATTCAATCTAAAAAATCATATCAGATATAAAATAATGGGGTTTTGGAGCCTATTAATTTTTATTCGCAATGCAGAAATGGTTAATTATCGAATAATTAGTCAAGTTGAGGATGCAGGTAGCTGATTGCAGTGAACTTCTGAAACAGTTAAGATTCTTGCTAGTAGCTGTAGGGATAGAAGCGGAGGGCAGCATCTGTTTGAATTCAGAAAGATGAATAGATGATCATAAAGTACAAGTGAATTGAGAAGTATATAAATGTACATTATATAATACATAACGTACAGGAGATTCGCGCCGGCCAAGAAAAGCTAGAGAGGAAAAGGAGAGATATAGGTTGGAAATTGGCCCCAGGCTCTTGAAAGAACCTAAGTAATACCAAGAAAGAGTAGCTCATGTTCTTGGAATGCTGATGCTTTCATTCAGCTGACTAAAAGTACTCCAGTCCAAGGGCCATAGATATCATCGTCTGTTACTGTTTTCTCTTTTCTGTTACACTTTAACTAATAACTATATAAACTGTCATCTGAGTATGACTATGGGAGACTTGCTGTCGTCCAAACTTGATCACTTGCCCACTTGCGTATGCATTTCCACGATCAAACATGTTCATAATTTAGCTAGGAAAACCCGGGCACATTCATCCATTATTACCACCATACTTGCGGGTCATTGAAAATAGAACTAGAATTAAATATTATCTATAGAAAAGTATGTAATCCATTATATATTTAGCCCTTCTTATCCTACAATAATCCACAGGTTGTACTACTAGTGGTGCATGGTATAAACTTATCGATTTATATTGTTGGTCATTCTCTATCAGCTTAAGCCTGGTAGCCTAATTAACATGATTCTAATGGTGCAGGAATACAAATGTCATCTCCAACTCTATGTCGATCTTTTTAGCTTTTGAGTTTTGAGACCTGTAATTGTTTAATACACACATGCATACAGCACTCATCGGCAACGCATGGCAATCTTATTACTTACAATATTACACTATCAAACTCTCCGGTCTCTACTGGTATTCATAGTTTCATACTTCATAGTTTGATTGATCATAATTATTTTTCTAGTATTATCTAAGGAATCTTGGTTTATGAAAAGCAGGTCAAAAGTCCACTTGACTGCACTAATAGCCAGCAGGCGCGCAAACTGCCATTTTATATACTTAGAGTCTTTCTTCAGCAAGCTTCGTGTTTGATTTATATATTGGCTAGCTAGTTTCAGTTACTCATGAAGTTAGTTAATTGTCAGTATACTGTTTTGCGACTTTGTCCATGTTTGTTTATCCCAATCTTGGCCATTGATTAATTTACATAGAAATATTCCTTGATCATCTCCCATCTCGTAATCCCTGCCCGGCTGCCCCAGCATTCATATCTATATAAACCAAACAATCCCATCAGCCTTTTTATTCATCATCAGAAACCACTGATCAACTCTTTTCTCCCATCAACGGGAGCAATCTAGCTAGTTCCCGGGCTTCAGATTAATTATGGATGAATATCGTACGTGCATCATATTTGTAGTCCTTCTTGCCATTTCACAGACTGTGAAGAGTTCTGGTAATGGGTGGACAAATGCTCACGCCACTTTCTATGGAGGCAGTGATGCTTCAGGGACAATGGGTAAGTTTATTGATATAAGCTCATCATCATATAGAATCAATGGTGGTTGTAACTTGTTACTTAATTTGGGGTGACTTAATCGCAGGTGGGGCTTGTGGTTATGGAAATCTTTATAGCCAGGGGTATGGAACAAACACAGCTGCACTCAGTACTGCTTTGTTCAATAATGGGTTGAGTTGTGGAGGTTGCTATGAGATTAAATGTGTGAATGACAAACAATGGTGCTTACCAGGATCCATAGTAGTAACCGCAACTAATTTCTGCCCACCCAACAACGCTCTTCCTAATAACGCTGGAGGCTGGTGCAATCCTCCATTGCGTCATTTTGATCTATCTCAGCCTGTTTTTCAACACATTGCTCAATCCAAAGCCGGAATTATCCCTGTGCAATACAGAAGGTATGTATAAAACTCAATTTTGTAGATACCTTCTTAAGCATATGTGTATGTTTGAGATCTATATGTCAACATTATTCATTGATGGATGCAGGGTTGGTTGTAGCAAGAAGGGTGGAATCAGATTTACAATCAATGGGCACTCCTACTTCAATCTGGTGCTTATAACCAATGTGGGTGGAGCTGGTGATCTGGTGAGTGTGTCTATTAAAGGTTCGAAAAGTGACAACGGTTGGATGGCCATGTCCCGGAACTGGGGTCAGAATTGGCAAAGCAACTCCTATCTTAATGGCCAAGCCCTTTCTTTCAAGGTTACAACCAGTGATGGACGCTCTCTTGTCTCCAACATTGTGGCTCCTCCCAACTGGTCTTTTGGTCAAACCTACACTGGCGGCCAGTTCTAAGATTTTAGCTCCTTGGTTAACTTCTGATGAATTAATCCAAAACTAACTTGATCCTCTGTCATTGTTGATATATTTTGGGTCTTTGTAGTGGTGCTCAATAATACACAAGGCACGCAACTGGATCTGAGCAAGCCTAGCTAGCTGCTAGCTAATACATCTTGTTTTTTTTTTTTTTTTTCATGGATATTGGCTGAGGTGAACAAAGGTGGACACCCGGCCGCTCGATGAGTGGTTTCTATGAATTCTATTAGTCAACTTGCTTTCTGAAGGAGATGAGATATATATATATATATTCAATTGTCAAATCATATAGCAAATATAGTTCTGCTCGATGCAATGATCAGGGTAAAATGTTAACTCAAGATTGCTTATCAGTTTATTAGTTACTACTGTTGTTTGCTGAGTATATGTTGTTGGAACTCAGACTGTTATTTCATAGATTTTTTTTTTTTTTTTTGAGAATAATAGTCAACCATTTTATTAATAACAAACATAAGAAAAATTACAACTTAAAGATATAGAAACTACATCAAAATATAAACTAATAAGGGAAATACTAGATGCAATAAAGCATCAGAAATAAAACATAACAAAGATACAAAGTTATGCAATTAAGCATTTGATGACGCCCAAGATAGAGTCCGGGCTATGTAAAACGGTTTCAATAGTATGGCCGACCATACTTCCACGCATATAAATACGTTGAATAGAGAGTAACCTTCTATCAAGGTAACCGCCGGTAGTGTGACCGACCTTGCCTACTCCACGCAATAAAATGCGCTGAATAGAGAGCAATCTTCTACCTAAGTAACCAAAGAAGCAATTCCAGCATGTAGATAAATTTCGGGCCCAAGAAAAGTCTCCTGGATCCCAAATGCGTCATAGCTTTGGGCTCATTCACCAGCTACAAAAGCCCAAGAAGGAAGGCCTAGCCCAAAGTCCTACTTGAGCAATTCAACATAACACAGGCCCAGCCAACCCTAGCAAAGTTCCATTGGGAGCAAAGGGCCCAGGTCCATGGTTAGACACCCAAAATCTCTCTGGGCACCCAGAGCACCTCGCCGGAGAAACCCCGTCCAGATTTGTTCGTACAACTCAAGACATCGCCGCCTGCCTCATTAGTCTTGTGGAGGTGTCCGCGGGGGATCGAAGAATTGCTACTGAAAACCCAACCCCCACTGGTCAGATTTGTGACATAGCAATTGCCGAATCCACTGGTCTCTGATCGTGATTTCGACCACCGCTCCTCCGCCACTCGTTGGAGAAGGAACCTCTTGGCCCCATCAACCCGACAACACCCGCCGCCACCCATGCCATTGACCGCAGTACATAGGCCCCCAGGACCCGATCACTGCACTGCTCCCAACGCCTCTGCCGCGCTCCGGAAGGACGGATCGAACACCAACTGCGCCCTGGATCCCAGATTTTCCAATCACCAACAGTCCCCAATCCAAATGGACAACGAACCGAAGGCGACCTCAAGACCTAAATCGAACCAATCTGAGGAGGAATGAACGAAGTCGCTTTCGACGTCTTGGAGAGTAACAGAAAAAAGGAAGATAAGGCTCGGACCATACTCGAACTCTACGACGCCAGGGGAAGTGCCGGAAATTTGCTCCATCTGAGATGGAGGAAGTTGCAGAAACGCATACCCATGGGCGGCGTTCTCTCAAACCCTAGCAGAGGGTTTTGTTATTGCATAGATAGTTGTGAAGAAATATATATACTGAGTTAATCGAACTCTGCTATGTATTTTTCTTATTATTTTTTATAATTAAGTTTATCATTTCATTGATAATCCAAAAGTTCAATAATTTGAACTTCTAGTTCAACTCAAATGTGTACGTTCTATCTGTTTGGGATTTGTTTCTTTCACGGTGTTTTTTTTTCCTTCACATAGCGTGTATTTTTTAATTTTTTTTTGTGATTCTATTCAAACCTCTCGCATTTGCATCTCCTACCATACTTTTGTGATTAAACTTCCCATATATCTCTATGTACCTCTTATTCTCCACAGTTCCACAACAATGAATACAAAGCAAATGTTTATCGTCATTCACCATTGGCAAAACCTTCGATCACAGCAAACACATATTTAAGAAGCGGCACGGGAAAAGAAAAAGGAAACAGAAATGGGTGTTCTTCAAATAAAAAGGCAAAGATCAAAATTACACTTCATGGTGGGTTGTTTAAGCAATTGATCAAATTGAAAAAATATTTAATCATTGCCCAAAAAAAAAATCTTCCGCAATATATATTATGAGAAATCAAAAGGCACTCTTGAATTGAGAAAAAAGACGAATTAGATTGTTGTTTATATTTTTATAGTGACTTTTCTAATTTCTTGATGAATTTTTCTTTTTTCTCTATCAGTCAACAAAACCTAGTTGCAGATCCCCCTTTTGAGATTACGAGCTCAAGAACATGATCATAGTATTTCCTTAATTAAAGTTAGGAGAGTTAAAGACGGTTTCTCAACTAATCATTGTATAAAATCATATTAGACAGCGATTAGACAATCGACCATCAATGGTGAACAAAAGAAATGCAAAAGATGATGATGGAATTATGGTTCTCAAAGAGAGATAGAAGCTAGAGATGATTAGATTATTTTTAGGGAAAATTGTCCGTCCAGTATGTGACGTTTCATGTATTCTAAACTTTTATACCTCAAGTCTTCAAAATGGTACCCGAGGTTCCGACACCGACCGAATATTTATACCTGGAGCCATTACGGAGACTGCTAGCTGGCATATGTTGAAAAATGAGTTGTTTAAGTAGCAAAAATATAGACGGGCAAAGGCATTTGACCGAGTGGCCCCATAACGCAGAGCCAGAAGCATATCTAGTAGCAGACGCAAAGAGAGCATAGCCGGCTAGAGATTAGCAGATCTATATTCACCAGTCCTGCTGCATTAATAGCGGGGATATTGCCTGTAGCAGAGGAAGCAGTAGATTCATACGTAGTTCGAGGTAAAGCACCACCCGAGATGTACATACCTAGTGTTCTTAGGCACGAACAACAGGGTAAAAAGCAGGAGTAGTAGAATCCTATTAACGTACCAGTTCGAGAGCTAGCCACTTAAGCAGTCGATTATGCTTATGAACTTTAACCCCGGAAGCATAAATTTACCTAGTCAAAGCATTGGTAGCAAACCCTCGAAATGATCCATATCCCCACCAACAACAATAGTTAAGGTAGCACCAGCAGACGCAAAGGTAAAGGCAGTTTCTTCATCATGGCAGGAAATCGTACAGAGGCAAAGGGCAACAATACCCATTGAAGCCTAGTGATCGAGAGCCATACTCTTGGCCTATAGATTCTTTCACCCATATAGACATAAGCACCCATGTCTCAGTTAGAGCTCCATTCCCTCTCTCTTGTCCTTGAACCGCCGCCAAACGTACTCCCTCTTCTGGTGCCCCCAGTCAAATGTATCGACTGGCCATCGGCCGCTTGTGGCAGGCCTCCTCTCAACTCCGAAAGTGTCAACACCCTTAGCCCAAGCTAACGACCAGGAATGCAACGAGAACCATGCCATTATCACATCCTTAAGCACTTGATTTCCCAAGATCCCAAATTCAATCAAATCGACTTGACAATCCCTGTTTTTGGACAAGAATATTGGAATTGCATAATTAAGTGTGAAGATGAGGAAACGAGAGAGGAAGCCCGAAGTGAAAGGGTCAGGACAGGAGGGCATGCGCAGATTGTAGACAAGAATTGTGCCCAGTTCTGTCTTTGTAAATCTTAGCTGCTCGTAGGGCTGGGCATGGGACAATTTGTGCTAATACCGAGCTTGATACTGAAAATATATTTCGGTACGGGATCTTGATTTTTCAAAGTTGATACCGACGGTACCGAAACTGAACAGGTTCAGTTCGGGCCCTGGCCCATTATGGGATTTAAGCTAGTTTTTTTTTAATTAAAAAAAAAATTGATCATGCTCTCGAGCGAGCATCTGCCTAGACCACATTCTTGGCTCTAGCCATAAATTACAGCGAACCAAACAAATTATAGCCAACCAAACAAAAATAAAGCAAGCAATACCAGCATCACCGATATAGAAAAGCATAGACTATCGAAATCCAGATACAACTCAATGATCAATTTTTACGAACCCAGATTTCAAATTTTACAAACCTAGATCTTAAGAAAAGGAAAATAATTAAATTACCCTGCAGATACCATTTCTTTCATAGAACATGCACAAAATGACAAAATCCAGATCTTAAAAAAGATAATTAAAATCAATGGGTACAGATCTAGGAGGCACTCCGTGCCACCAAGGTCGACTGAAAATGGTGGTGGGCCGAGGATGCCGAAGATCCAGTGGTGTGGTGGTGATGTCTAGAGTGCAGAGACTATTTGAAAAAGAAAGGATGAATAAAGGGTGAGGGAGAGAGAGAGAGATAAGAAAGAAAAGAAAGTGGGATAAAGGGTGAGGGAGAGAGAGCCATAGAGGAGATGAACACGGAGGGAGAGAGAGAGAGAGAAAGAAAGAAAGTGGGAGCCTTTTGTGAGGCGCACGAAGGCCCCGTTTCAGATTGCTTCGCTTTTAAAAAAATCAGCTTTTGTACAAAATTTTAGATTTTATTGTGTTTGGTAAATAAATAAAAAGCAGGTTTAATTGAAAGTTATAGGTCACTGACAGCAGATTTTAGAGGCAACCTCTAAGGTTGCTTTAGAAGCTACTGTGGATCAAAACACACTCTGCATTTGTTTTATGTACTGACAGTACTTTTAAAAATATTATTTACCAAACACGAAACTATTATAATTCACAACTGATTATTCTCACAACACGGCAGCATCAGTTTTTTTTTTTTTTAAAAGTCACAGCAATCCCAAACTAGCCCGAAGATGATGATTATGTAAATATTAAAATATATATAAGTCGGTACGGGCCGGGCCCAAACAGTACTTAAAATATGACAACCGAGACCCGTCCCGTTTGTTCTGTTAGGTACGGGCCGGTCCTAACAGTAGTTTTTTATATTTTTAATACCGGCCTGTTTTAGCTGTTTTGCTACGGGCACGAGTCAGGTTTGGTACTTCGGTTTTATATGCCCATCCCTAGCTGCTTGTAGTAGGGATAAGAAATGGTTGCAGTATGATGCTTTTATTAATATTCTAGGCAAATTGTATTCAAAATTTTCTCAACTCTCTGTGGGTTTTTGTGTTCTTATTTTCTTATAATCTGATGATTGATACAACGATGAAAATTGAAGTTGATTTGTGTTTGTTTTGGTCTTGAAATAGAGAGAATTGGGGAATATGAAAACTGGAACAACTCTCCCAATGTTACCAAACATACAAATGAATGACACGTTTACTTATTTGGAATGGAAAAAGTCATGAATTAGTGACAACTGGAATGAAAGAAGTCATGAATCGAAGAAAACTGGAATGAGAGAATAAAAGAATCGGTGTGGGAATCATTTCTAAACCCATATCCCCATTGGTTATCAAATTAAGGGTTATTCAAGAACTGATTCATGATAATGAGGTGAGACACACACCCATTTCAATATCTATATATGTTCATGAACGCAGGAATTTCATACATTGGAATCACATACCTATATATTAGTAAACGCATGAATTCTCATACACTGTAATCATTTCCTTCATTTCCATTCCAATTCCAAGTAAGTAAACATGCTAGAAAAGTTCATGAGACAAAGAAATTACTTTCATTTCCGCGAACCAAATAAGACTTTAAAGTGTATCCCAAATAATTTCAAAAACCTCATTAGTCGAGACAATTTTTTAACAAAATAAGAAAACAAAATTCCCCTTTCAAATGGTACTTTCGACTTGCATCCAAAACGCTCCCGAAAACTCTGAGCAATACCAAAATCTTGTGCAGTAGTACAGCGGTGGCTTCGCGGATCCTCTGATTGTGCATGTTTCAATTTGTATTAAGTAACAATTCTTAAAGTGGTTTCCAGTCTAACCAGAATGTGGGTTCGACACTATGATGAAACTGTTTTAGCGATCTGACTACTCGATCCTAATTTAGTAGGATCATTTATTATCAATGATCGAAACTTCACGGGGCTAGCAACTACTACGATGACTTTGCTGCCTCACCCAAACCCACTGCCATCTAAAGTTCCGCTTTCCTCTCTCCCGGAGACCATTCGCTTACTGAAAAAGCAGAATGAAAATGTGATATTTCATGCTTTAGGCACGAGTCGAATACCTTCTTTTAGGAAAGAATGCCTAGTAGGTTATGAAAGAAAGAAAGTAATAAAACAAAAACCTGTGGAGATAGGAATCTTGCCTTTACCAATGCTACAAAAGCCATAGCTTTTTCATTTTATTACAAGCTGATGAGATCGAGTAGAGAGCAACGAAACGAAAGAAGTCGATCCGCCTTTAATTTACAAGAAAAAATGTGGACCGACTTAACATGACCGGTGGGCAATAAAAATACACAATAGGCGTGTAAATAACAATTCGGAACAAAAACTCGAGTTAAAAAGTTTTTAACTAGAGCGGTGGGCGGTAGCAAGCGGAGTTTAGGGCTGCGGGTCGGTGTTCCCGCCCAAACTCATCATACTGTAAGTGGTAGCCCCTAGGGTATCGGCCAAGAAGTATGACTAAGAAAATAGTTGAACTTGAAGAAGAAATTGAAGGAGATATCGTAGAGACAAACGACTACATATTTGATAAGATCGGCGAGGCCGTTCCAATTAAGAGTGATGGTTTCAGTTTCGATCCCCAAAGCAGTCCCTCCCGGCCACTCGCCGTATCGGAGAAACACGGCCTCGTCTTCGTCGCTCATTCATCCGGTAAGCTTGTTGTTGAATTGCCAACACCGAAATTGCAGCTTCTGATTTTCACTTTCACATAAGCTAACAATAACAATAACTTTTTGGTAGGGTTTCTCGTTGCGAGGACCAAAGATGTTATGGCTTCCGCCGCCGAGATTAAGGAAAAGGGAAGCTCTGCTTCTATACAGGAACTGAGTCTTGTGGATGTTCCCCTCCCCAACCTTCACATTCTCGCACTATCTACCGATAATTCTACTCTTGCGGCTACTGCAGATGCCGACATTCACTTCTTCTCCGTCGGCTCTCTCCTGGATAAGGTGCTTTTGAGCTCGATCTACAATTCTACATCACTTCAATTTTAGATGATGCCTCATGTTCCATCATGATGGATAGCTCAACTTTGTTTTTACTGCCTTCGATTATACTTTTTGCACCATTCTTAAGTTTAGGAGATCAATCACTTGAGGTACACAAAGAAAAAGCAAATTGAACATGTTGATGTCATTGGCGGATCTGCTAGATATGCAAATTAGCTTTCTAGAAAGAGTGCAGTGCCTGTATAACATTTCATGTCTGTGATACTACTTGTTATATTGATTGGCTTCCTAGAATTCTCCCAGACATTGGTGTATTTCATTGTCATGAGGTATCGGTGATTGCTCTTTTGAACTGTTTAATCCATGGGCCTTGCCTAAGGTGGTATTGAGTTGTAATGCTGCTGAATGTAGGAATCATGCTATTCTGGAATATCTTTGTTACTTCAAATTACAAGTTTTAAATCCGTGATTTGCTCCACATTATGCAGGGTCTAGAACCATCTTATTCTTGCTCACTCAATGAATCCAGCTCTGTCAAGGATATTCAGTGGACAAAAAGTTCTGAAAATATGTATGTGGTTCTTTCAAATCTTGGAAAGCTATACCATGGAACGATTGGTGGCCCTGTGAAGGATCTAATGGACAATGTTGATGCTGGTATTTTTTCTTTCAATATATCATATACTGCTGTGAGATACATCGTGGTGATGAATGATGATACTTGTTTCCATATGTATCTGATCATTAATGAACATGATTACTACACCTAACTACCATATGCTATGAACTTGATTCTTGAATTTAGAACTTGAATCTTGCCACTTCCCATTTGGTTCACGTCAGTTCTATAACTTTTGCTCATATCTGTTTCCTAAGAGAGGTCAATTTTTTTTTTTGCATGTTGAATTCAGTATAATCTACTGTACTATACTGCGGTAACATATAAATCGGTTATGAAGACAGTTTTGAAATCTCAGTCCAGAGAGAAACATACTATAAGATATTTTGTACTATGTTCAACTAATGCTTATTTTGACTTGTTTTTTTCATAGTTGAATGGAGTTCAAAAGGAAAATTAATTGCTGTGGCAAGGAAGGATACTCTCAACATTTTATCATCTAACTTCATTGAGAAGTCGTCCATGCTACTTTTGTTCAAGTCCTGGATCGTTGATCCTGACACAAACTGCATCGTAAAAGGTATGTTAGATTTTAAGGTTGTATTTCCATACCTGATTACTTGTTTTCATGCTTTTTATCTTGATATATTTTTCTGAGATGTATTAGGAATCAAGTTTTCTCTTATTCATACACTTAGAAGATTGACCCTTTTATCAACATCTGAAACTGAAGTATTTCCTCAATCATCAGTGGATACAATCAGGTGGGTTCGCAATGATAGCATCATTTTAGGATGCTTTCAACTCAATGCAGATGGGAATGAAGAAAATTACCTTGTACAAGTAATACAAATCAAAGATGGCAAGTTTACTAATGTAAGCAATCTATGATTATATTTTGCTTGCTGATAGGTTTCTTCTGTTCAGAATTTAATCTGGTACATAGTTCTGCAACATATTATAGCTTAATGTCAATATAAGAGTAAATGAGATGTTGTGTAATTGGTAGACCAAGTTAAGGGTGCAAAACAATATCATTCGTATTTTTTTCTTCTCCTTTTAAAAGCCATATTAGATCAGGAGTTAAGGCTCAGGCCTAGGCATGCCTTGCCTTCCTTTTCTCTCAGGTTTCGCCTGGCACAACTTGTTGACAATGGAGCTGCCTGCCTGGCTCGTTTGTGCTGGTCCTAAAACATCTCATTGCAGATTGCAGATGTGATGAATTATCGCTTCCTGACAATAGTAATCCGACTTAAATCATTTTGCTCTATGGCCATAATACTCATTTTTCGAAGTACAAGAAACCGGCTCAAGCGAACATCTTTTGCTTCGTTCTTGAATTTGCTTAAGCTATTTTTCTGTTTTGCAACTAAAGCTTCATCTTTTAGTGGTGCTTTTGCAAATGTTTTATGTATATACACTTTTGGTTGCTGGTGCTTTTATGGTATGTGCAAAGCTGTTCATGGTTGTCTTTTCAACTGCAAGTGAGTTTTTTAAAGATAGATAGGTATACTTGTAAGAAAAGAATCTAAACTATAGTACCAATCAGGTGGGTCCTATTGGGCCCATTGGCCCTTGAAAACTCCAATTTGCATGATCCACGCTTTCAACATATGGATTTGGAATTCATGAAGGTGATGGAATAAAAAACTAAATAAAATAGCATGCCTTTTACATAAGCCTGGTAATTTCATTTTAAGTATATGCTAATGTTATGAAACCTTTCTTGTAGGATTCCTGCAAGCCAGTTGTTCTATCTTTCTATGATTTGTTTTCATGTCTCATTGATGACATTTTGCCGTCTGGAAGTGGACCTTACTTAGTATTGAGCTATCTGGAGGAGTGGTATGCATTCTCATTCAGTCTCCCATTCTTGAGCTTTCATCAGTTGACTGAATGGTGGCTAATTTATTTCCATATAATTGTAATGAGTAACTCATTTTTTCTTTGGCAATATCATTGCAGTGAACTTGCAATAACTGCTAACAGGAAGAATGCGGATCAGCATGTTGTATATCTTAGTTGGTCGCTAGGAGAGGAGAGTAACAAAGCTGTAATTGTTGATATTGTACGAGATAATTTGAAACCAAGAATTGAGCTTCAAGGTTCTCAGAATTTTGTTCTAGACTAACTACTAATGGTTCAATTAAACTAAGACTATTATTGTTCAGTTGATTAAGGTTCATCAGCATATTTTGTAGTCTCCGCTGTCATATTATGTGGTATTGTCTCTTCCTTTTCAATTCATTTGCAGTGCATGTTTAAATATATGATCACTTTGTGATTATAACCCTTAGTTTCCATTGAATATCAATGTGGCTGGCACACCCCATTTTCAACTCATATAATGGTCTCTTATGCATCAGCAGTATTCATCTACTTTGTTTCTCTTGCTTTCTTTATGTTAGTTTGTATGTTAATCGGTTTGATTTTGTTCCTCTTTTCAGAAAATGGGGATGATAATTTGATTATGGGGCTCTGCGTAGACAAAAGTTCAATAAGCCAGAAAGTTAGTGTCAGACTTGGATTGGAACAGAGAGAACTCTCACCATACTGCATTCTGATTTGTCTTACACTAGACGGAAAGCTAATTATGTACCATGTTGCCAGGTAGCCTTTTGTTCTCTCAAATTTCTAATTATGCCTCAGCACATAGTTTTTTATTTTCTTGCTAGCTGTTTAAGTTTGTCACTTGTTGTGCTGCAGTCTTAGGTATTATTGCTTTTATAAACTATAATATGCTTGCCTGTATTAGCAACTGATTTTTTTTTTCTTCTTTCTTTTTTGTAGTGTTAGTGATGTTACAGTTAAGCCTGCTAGTGTTTCTAGTGTTTCTGATGAGGAAGAGGATTCTACTGCATTGGTACCTGTAGGATGTGAACCAGCTAAATTTTCTCCTGAGCTGGGGAAGGAACAATTTGGAAAGCTTGCTACGGATGCTCCTTTGCTTAATAAGAACATAAAGGAACTTGACAGAAAAGTAGGTCTTGATGTCCTTACAAAAGATGACAAGAACTCTCTTAGTGTAAATGAGACTTTGATGCTCAAGGAGAAAGTACCAACAGTAACAAGAAAGTGGAGTTTTCAACAAGTTCTCAGTCATTTAAAGGCCAACAAGAACTTATTTTTTCAAAAAATGGTAAACAAGTGCAGCTTCCTGTACTGGAAAATAGAGATATACAACACGCATCTACTGATTCTTTTTCCCAAGACGGGCATAGTTTTGTGTTCAGGGACTTGAGCAAGATAGGCACTCAAGAAAATGCTGTACTTGCAACTAGCAGTGTCTCTTTTGTTGAGACAGGAGTAAAATCTCTAGGAAAAATGGAGTCAGCAGATTTACAGAGGGTTTCATCTCAGTCCTGGTCAAGTGGAAAAATCATAACTTCAAAGGGCACTGATGTGAAATCTCCAACTGTGCCTTCAACTTTTATTCAAGGTAGCAGTTCTGGAACATCAACTACAGTTAACTTCTCTGGTATGCCGGTTGAGAATAGGGGAAGGAGATCATCAGCTGCGGCTGGAAATATTGCATCAGTACCTCCCATTTCTGGCTTCCAGACGTCATCACAGGAAAATTTCTCAATTGGCAAGTCTTTTAACCACAAGATTCATCCATTGAAGGAAAATTACAGTGAACTCCCCCAGTCAAGGATTCCGAACTCTGAACCAAGTTTATCAAAAAAATTTGGCAATGTAATGTCCATGTCTATGAACCTTCTTTTCAAAGATTTTACACCTGTTTTCTTGATCTCATCCCTTAAGTTCAGCTCAAATCTAACAATTATCTAAAGAAACTTATAAAACAAAGCAATTTGAATGAGTTAAACTTAATAGCTAGTGATCAGACTATTGTGCGAAAAATTTGCTGTGCTGTGCATACATTATTTACAAGTATTACCTACCAGAAAATTAACTACTTGAGAGAATATTATGCTGAACTCCATGTTGTTCTATCCGATGTTAATACTAAATACTAAATATTTTAACATTAATTTCACTATTTGTGCTGTTTACTCTATTTCTTGTAATGTTTCTTTTTCCTTGGGTTTTTGCATCTAATGTGCGTTTAGAAAGGAAAAAATAAATAAATTTAACACTAGATTATAGTCCATTTTTTTATTTAGGACAGGATTAGATTCCTTGCCTCTTTGGCTTCCTTGTCTAAGTAGTTTGAGGATGTCTTTATTCTGCTTGTTATGTGTTTGTAGAAGGCTTTTTCTAAGATAGATTGCTTGTCCTTCTCCTTTTGTATTTTTCTTCATTCTTCCATGAAATTAATTGTCCCCTGTATAAGAAACAGTGATCTGCATATGTTTCTGTATTGCTTGATATTATAGTTTCTCTCTCTCTCTCTCTCCTATAGGCTGTAAGGAATGTTCTTGAGACTGAAGTTTCTCATTGTCAGAGTTATTAATTATTTTGCTTTTTCATTCAGATAACGGAGATGACCAAGGAGTTGGATATGTTCCTACAATCAATAGAGGAACCAGGTGGTTTCAGGGATGCCTGCATTGTTAGTCAGAAAAGTTCTGTTGAAGAACTGGAGAGAGAGGTTGGAGTTCTGTCTGAGAGATGCCGAACGTGGAAGGTGATGTTTCCACTTAATTTCCTGATTGCTTTTTTTTATTTTATTGGATAATTCATTTCACTTTCATAAGTTGTGTGTGTATTATTTTTTAACTCCTTTGTTATCTGATTTTTGGAAATAAAAACTTGACTTGTCATCATGGGCTAATCAATAAATTATCAAATATTGCTAATTGAAACTTTTCTTTTTCTCTGTTCTGGTCTATGACATCTATGTCAATTACTAAGTTGGTCTCGGTTGTCTTTGTACTTTGCAGAGCACTATGGATGAACGACTTCATGAAGTCCAACATCTTTATGACATGACTGTACAAGGTACTTTTAATGCCACAAATGTATAGTTTCATAAGCAGAATGCTTTGTATATATACATGGAACAGTGTACATATCACTCTTAATGGAAGAAATGATTGTTCAATTGGTTCAGTGCTGGCACGGAAAATATACATGGAGGGGATTGTGAAACAAGCTTCTGATAGCCGATATTGGGACTTCTGGAGTTGTCAGAAATTGAATTCAGAACTTGAGCTGAAGAGGCGACATATTTCAAAAATGAATCAGGTCAGACTTGTTCTATTGATGTTTTTTAACCGTACTTACCCATTATTTTCTATTTCATGATTTTGTTATATTTTTTGTTGTGTACCCAATGGCGCAATGTTGGACATTTGGAAAGCAATAATAAAGGTTGCTTCCTTTTGTTAAACGTATTTCAGGATTTGACTGATCAATTAATTAAATTGGAAAGGCATTTTAATGGCCTTGAGCTTAACAAATTTGGTGAAAATGATGGAGCTCATGCTGGTCGAAGCGCTTTGCAAAGTCGATTTGGGCATTCAAGGTAGATTACCTTTTTGGCTGTAATAAGAGATTGAATGAAGTCTACTATGATACCTTCTTTTTATTATAAATAACATGAAGCAGTTACATGAAAGGCATAATCTGAATATACAGGAGGTTCAGTAGAAAGAACACCTTAGAAGAAATACAAACCTAATATTCGCAGGGCTAGGGGCCTACTTGTTAAATTCTTTATTTCAAATTAAGTAAAGAAGAAAAAAGGAGAGAAAAGAGAAAAGTATTTGAAGGAGAGGAGAAGTATATGTTGGATGAGAAAATTATAGAAACGTAAAAATCTTAAAAACGCTATGTTGTAGGTTTTTCTTTTTTTCCTTGTTCACTTTTACTTCATCACCGCTTTCATGTCTTATCTACCTTTTTTCTCCCACATATTATGGCAACTTTTCAAAAATATATTGGACGTGCATTAGACCGAGCTTGCAATCTGTGCTCTAAGCCCTTTCCAAGCAGTTCAATCCAACTCATCAACTAAGATTCTAAAAAGACCAGTATATAGATATGGTGATTTTGTTTTAGGTAATTAAATACAGGTCATTACAACTTTCTAACTTCACTGAGGTATTCTGTTGCAGGCACATTCAGTCCTTGCATAGTCTACAGAGCACAATGACTTCACAATTAGCTGCAGCCGATCAACTTTCTGACTGTCTATCAAAACAAATGGTGGCACTAAAGATTGAGTCACCTTCTGCAAAACAGAAGAATGTGAAAAAAGAGTTGTTTGAAACTATAGGGATTCCTTATGATGCCTCTTTCAGTTCCCCTTCCCCAGATGTGTCGAAGTTTCGTGGTACTCCAAAAGAGAAACTATCGTTATCTTTGGGTTCATCTGCTGCTAAAGATCAAACCAGGAGAATTGAGAGCGCCATGAAGAATTATGAACCAGAAACTGCAAGGAGGAGGAGAGACTCACTGGATAGGGTAATGATTCCTTATATTCTGTCTTTTTGGATCCTTTATTGAAAAAACCACTTTCTGCATGTCTCATGTTGCTTTTGTTTTTCCATGGTCATGATCAAGAGCTGGGCAAATTATGAGCCTACAAAAGCCACTGTGAAAAGGTTGCTTTTGCAAGAAAGTGGAAAGGTAAGTGTGAATAGATCATCATTATCGGTTGATAAGCAACGCATTAGCTCTCGCCTGCTGGAGGGATCAACTGTTACTCGTCCATGGGATCACACAATGCCTGCAACATTCTTTCATCCATCTGAAAACAAAGGTGAGCTCTGGAAAAGTTCAAACCTGAAAGATATCTGAGTTCATTCTTGTCTTTGATAGGTAAAACTTGCTGATTGTTGCTCTTGCATGTAATTATATTTTAAGCAGGCATTCAGGATACACACTCAAAACAGGCTTCGGAAACCCCAGCAACTCCATTTGTTTTGCCTAAAGAATCAGTAAGGCAAAATCTTTTGAGGGAAACTAACATGACAGCAGAAAAATCTGGCAAGGGCATAACATCTGTTAAGAAGTCTGAATCAGTTTCTGCAAAGGAAAAGTCTGTTTTGCCATCAGACACTAGTCAGAAACTATCAACTTTTATGGTACCTACACAGCCGTCCTCATTGCTTAAGAAACCCAATGATATGGTAAATTCATATACCAAAGAGAGTGCACGTCCGACAGAACAGAGTGTGAAGGACAGGCCTTTGAACACAACAGTTCCATCTCTGGAATCTGGGAAAAAATATGATTCTCCATTCTCTCCCTCATTTCCTGTTTCTGTGGCCCCTTCTGCCACATTCTCAATGTGGTTTCAGCATCCACATCTTCAATAGTTAGTTCATCATCAGCTCTATTGTCTTTATCAAGTCCCTCATCAGCTTCTCCTAACTTGTCCTCTGTGATGCCTTCAAACAGATCGTTGGCTTACTCAAACAATACTGCAGATATGAATAAACCTGTCACAACATCCCCAGTATCAGCTTTTCCCTCTCCAGTTGTTCTGCCTTCTGGTTCTTTCTTACTGAATGTTTCAAAATCACTGGTGCCCTCTGACATTTCGCCTGCGACAAATTCAGCATTAGAATCTCCAAAACAAGAGATTCAACCATCCTCAAAGACCGCCGTGAATTCTAATACTATAGTACCACCAGTGGAATCTGGACCTTCCCCTGTCGAAACTAATTTGAATCTCCAACCTTCAATATTGCCTCCCCTTACAGTTGAAACTTCAACAGGACTAGCACCTGGAAATCAGTCCAGTCTCAGCAATTCTAGTCCTGCACCAGTAGCAGATCCTGGAAGCCAAACCAGTTTGAAGAATACATCAGGTCCTACACTTAATGTGACTGTAAATGCTCACATGAACAGACATCTGCTGGACAATCCCTCTTAAATTCAGGGAGTGTTAATAGTAGGACTGTAGATGTCCAGAATGCCCAGGAGGATGACATGGATGAAGAGGCTCCTGACACAAGTAGCAGCTGGACTTAATTTAGGAAGCCTTGGTGTTTGGGCTTGGCTCTTCCCCGAACCCAACTGCTGTTAAACCCAATCCATTTGGTGGAACATTTGGTAATGCAGCAACAAATGTGACAACTTCGCCTTTCCTCATGACTGTTCCTAGTGGAGAGTTGTTTCAGCCTGCATCTCTTAACTTCCAATCTCTACAGCCTTCTCCATCATCTCAGCCAACAAATTCAGGTGCATTTGCTGGTGGGTTTGGCACTGGTACTACCGCCCAATCTTCCAATCCGGGTGGGTTTGGCCAGCCATCACAGGTTGGACCAGGGCAGCAAGCATTAGGATCAGTTCTGGGTGCTTTTGGACAGTCGAGACAGCTTGGTACTGGTCTACCAGGAACTGGTTTTGGATCACCTAGTGGTTTTGGAGGTGCCATTGCTAGCAATAAACCTCCTGGTGGTTTCTCAGGTGCTGCTACCGGAGGATTTGCGGCTGTGGCTTCTGGGGGGGTGGATTTGCGGCTGTGGCTTCTGGTGGGGGTGGATTTGCTGCTTTGGCTTCAGGGGGTGGGGGTTTTGGCGGTGCTGCTTCAGGGGGTGGGGGTTTTGGCGGTGCTGCTTCAGGGGCTGGGGGTTTTGTCGGTGCAGCTTCAGGGGCTTCAGGTTTTGGTGGTGCAGCTCCAGGTGGTGGCGGTTTTGCTGGGGCAGCTCCTGCTGGTAGCGGGTTTGCAGGAGCCAATGTGGCAGGTAGTTTTCTTATTAATTTTTTTTCCATGAATTTTGAGGTGATTTATTTGTTAGGATATTCAGCTGATCTGTATCTTGGAAATATGTTCAGGTGGTGGATTTAGTGCATTTGGTGGCCAGCAAGGATCTGGTGGTTTCTCTGCTTTTGGTAGTGGAGGAACCGGAAAGCCTCCAGATTTGTTCCAGATGAGAAAGTAACTGATTTGGTAAAATCAAACTTGATGTATGCCTACTTGTCACAAATCATATGAATGCTGTTTGAGAAACTGCTTTTGCCAGCCCAATTCCCGGTTCTCATTGTACAGGTCTCCTTGTAGTCTGCAATATTATATGCTTGAGCAATTTTATTCCCTTGCATCCACCGCCTGTTAATTTCTAGCTTGTTCAAATGTGCACATAAGGCCACGTTTGGCATCCAGGATAAGAATGGATTCGGAATTTCGGATAATAATTGGATTGGATTAGGATAAGATTAGATTTGTTTTAGGGCACGTTTACTTACTTGAAAGGAAAGGGAATGATTACAGGGTAAAAATATTCATGCGTTTACTAACACAAAGGAATCGGAATGATTCCGGGTAAAAGAATTCCTGCGTTTACTAATACATGAAGGAATCGGAATGGATGTAGGTCCCACCTCCTTATCAGGAATCGATTCCTGAATACTCAGGAATTCGATTACGAAGGGGGGAGATAGGTTTATGAATTATTCATCCGGAATCAATATCGATTCATTTCTTCTCTCATTCCACTTGTCTCCGATTCATGATTATTTTCCATTCCAAGTAAGTAAACGTGTCATTAATGTTTTCATGTGTTTGGCGTAAGAGGATTAGAGCTGGAATGGATAAGTATAAGAACCAGATATGTTTTCAACTCCTCTACCACCACCAATACTCAAATGCAAACTCACCTCCTCTTCTCTGCCCCAACCTGACCCTGACCCAGGGCCTCCACAGTCAACCCCTTCTCTATCTCACTCTCCTCCAAGCCACCGCCAAAGCTTCATTCTTCAAGCCCAACAACCCGGCGGAGCTTTCTCTTCGAGGTCAAAGCCACGACGTCGCGGCTCTCCGGTCTTTGTTCGTTTTGGATAGCTCTGTTGAGTGTAGGCAAATCGAAGTCGAATTCAGCGCAACTAGTGGGCCGACGCAGTGGAAGAGAGAAACTGAGAAGGATGTCGAGCTCCTGCCGCCGCCACCGGAGACGGAGAGATTGAGCGTGGGATGTGTGGGTTCGATCAGATCGCACTGAAGAGGATACAAGGCTGGTGTTCATATTTTGATTGAAGAAGGATGGTGGTAATTTGGTCAAGATCCAAGGATGCCCATTGTTATAATCTCGTGCATATCCCACCTCTCCAACAGGAGAGTAATATCCTACCTTGACAAGATTTAATTTCCAATCCTTGAGTAAACTGAACCACCAAACACTAGCTTGGATTTTTTGCAATGGTATTTGAACGATGGCAAAGAATTGAATAAATTTATATCTTTGCAAATGCTTAATTAATTGAAGAACTCAAAATCAGTCGGCCATTTTCACCTTTTTATTATACCCTCGCAAACCTGCTCTAGGGATCTTGACTTGAAAGATGAGAAACTCCCCCAATCCTGAACCCTATAGGAAGATGAGAAACTCCCGTGGCAAACAGTCGGAGTGGGTACCATTGAGGATTAAAATGCAGACAACAATGAAGCGAACCATTGTTCCAACTGTAACCCCTTCATACAACGATTAAGTTTCATGACAAAATTAATTATCGTTTACTGTATATGCTGTACTTTATTACAAAACACAAAACAGAACCAGTTATTGCATAACAAACATGAAACAACAAAAAGAGAAGAGTAGGGGGTAGGGAAAAGCACCCCGTGTGATATATAAAAGTTCCAGTCTACATGGCTTTTCAATCTCCGCAAGCTGTCACACTGGAACTCCTAACTCCGAAATCTTCATTATGCGTTTGTCCATCACAGACTTCTGCGTTTTCAATTGTGATGTCATTGCAGCAACCTGAATCAAAATATCATATCCATCAAAATGCCCATATTAGGAGGGGGTGGAAATTAAAGGAACAAATAGTGTGAACATAGTGTCTAGCTTACCTGTGCTCTGAGCTTCAAAGCTTCCCCGCTAGGAATTTCTCGCAGCCCATCCATTAAATCTACGCAAGAAAATGTCATACAATGGGGAAAGTACTGTAAGGTAATGTTGAATCATTTTTCCATATCCAAGTTCATCACAACATAGAAACTTCCACGACCAAGTTGAAGTCTCTCCAGTAATACACTTGAATATAACAAAGGAGAGCAAGAATCAGTAATGAACTCAAACCTGCAGCTTGGGCGTCAACCTTGCGAATAGATTTGGATAGAGATTGAATTCGACTTCCCACATCCCTGCATAAATTTGTTTGAATCAGTAAGAATATATGGGTAACGTACATGGATCACAAGAGTAGTTGAATGGGGGTGTACTTGAGTTCAGTTTGGCCAAATTTCATTTCCTTTTCAGCAAAAGCTGCCCTCTCAAGAAGTTTCTTGCTCTCCTGCTTCATCAGATCAACTGAAAGTTTGAACTGGTTTACATTCTTCTCAGCTTTGGCAAATTTTGCCTGCACAAAAATTAAAGTTTAAGTTGATCAGTTTCAGAAGAAAAGGAAACTAGATGTAGAAGTTGTTTTGAGGTTGAGGTTGAAGTTGAGATTGAGAGAGGATACAACCTCGAGGCTCTGAAATCGACCCAATGTATGGCGAAATAAGAACCTTCTTGGTCCTGCAGACATAAGAAAGTAGAAAATGAGTGCAGACGTTGAGTGAAATCTTGTCATGTGTAATAACTAATAAAGCTTGTACAGGTAAGTAGGAAGTAGAAGGAGGACCTGGCAAAAGAATGAAAGCAGCAGTGAGGCCAATTCCAATGGTTGAGGCTGGGTTCTCTGTTGCACTCTTCAATCCATCTGCAGCAGCAATGTAGTAGTACAAAAGTACAAATTACAAATTTCACACAAACAAAACAGTCATTGATCACACAGGTATGGATATTTTCAATTCTTGACTGACTGGTGACTAGTGAGCCACACTAGTCTAGAGCCGGCAGGCAAAAGTTTGATCGCTACTTAAGCGCATTTACATTTACATTTTTGTTTAGGGAATTAGATTCTGCGCAATGATCACAGTGATGTAAAAAAGAAGAATTGAGTAATTGATTGGTTATTACCTTTGATTTTGTGGAAGAAAGCATGTTCGTAGGTCCTGTAGTCGGAGGCGGCTTTGTCCATATATTCCGGCACATTATCTTGGAGAGTGCGAGCTGAACGAATGGCAGAGTCCCTCGATTGCATCACCGTACGCTGCAGATCCTCCGCCATCGAAGCCATTGAAGCTGCTGCTGCTTCTGCTTCTGCTGCCACTCCCTTATACGTGCCGTCATCGCCTATCACCTGCTTCTCTTCCGGCGACGGCGACGGCTCCTCCTCCGCCATTTTGCTCTCTCTCTCTCTCTCTTTTGCTTTTTGGGGTTGCAGTCGTGCAGGGTGGCCACTGGCCAAGGCCTTTCGGGGCTTTCACTATTATAATAATGTTGGGCCTCTCAGCCCAATTTAGATGGTCGTGAAAGAGAGGGCCCAATGTAGTCGTAGGTGTGAGACAGAGGAAGGGAGGGCACCTAATGGTCAACGAAGACTGACCGGCTCCACTGAATTGTGAAATTGAATTGGGAGGGTCATGGGGTGTAATTATTAGTTTACCAGCAGGGCACCACCCTATACAGATTACAGATTACAGATTACAGTTGAAAGAAAAAGAAAAAGAGAAAAAAGGGAAAGGGGGAAGAAACAGAAAAGCAGCAGTTAGTTTAAGACGGAACGGAAGAAGAAGAAGAAGAAGGAAGAATGAGTTGGCCCCGAGGGGGAGGGGGTTATAAACCCTAAATTGTCGTCGTCGTCGATTTCTTATTCGATTGTGTTATTGGTGAAAGAAAGAAAGAAGAGCGGAGAGCACTGGAGACGGCGGGTTAGGGAGGGAGTATATGATGCTTTGCGAAGCATTGCGTGATCGAATACAGGCATGGCTTCGTGACTACGACAGGCTTCAATATTTGGCGATCATCCTCCTCTACATTCAGGTATATCCTTTCTGTTCTCTTCTTGCTGAGTCATTCATTATTAGACGAGACGAGACGACACGAGGGTTTCAATCAATCAATGATTCATTCATGGATATGTATATACAGATTGCGTGCGCATTGGTAGGATCGCTGGGAGCATTGTACAACGGAGTGTTGCTGATCAATCTGGCGATTGCATTGTTCGCTCTGGTCGCAATCGAAAGTAGCAGTCAGAGCCTCGGCCGCACATACGCCGTCCTTCTCGTCTGCGCCATCTTCCTCGATATCTTCTGGTTCATTCTCTTTTGTCACGAAATATGGTCACTCATCAACTCACTCACTCTCTCTCTCATTTTCCATTCCCGTCCCATCTCTCTATCTCTTCTTACTTTCCCTACTCTCTCTCTTTTGCAGGATTCTTACTACCGGCGATTATACAGCTCTCTATATCTTTTCAGTCAAACTCACTCTCGTTATGCAAATCATCGGCTTTTTTATCAGGTTTTCCTCCTCATTCCTGTGGATTCAGATCTACAGGTTGGGCCTCTCCTACGTAGTAGACCCTGCACCGACTCCTAGAGATGCAGATTTTGATTTACGAAATAGTTTCTTGAGTCCAACTACTCCCACGCCTGCTGTACTTAGACAAACCTCCGATTCTAGTGATGCCTTAGGAGGCTCTATCTATGATCCAGCTTATTACTCATCACTCTTCGAAGAGAGCCAGGTTTGTTCTCAGTTGCTCTTCTCCTTTTCATGTTCAATATCAGTTTTTATCAACTCTTTCTGTCTGCATAATTGTTGCACATTTAAAAGAAGCTTACCTTTATCAATCTTGGGAATTATAAACTCAACAGATTGGAGATTTTAGAGACTGTACTTCTTTTTCTTAATAAAAAACAAGAGTTAGATTCTACAATTGTCTTCAGAAAAGTTACAGTCTACTTCTGAAAGTGTAACATAGAAAGCTAGTATGCCACTTAGAATTCCTAGGGTTGCCATGTGTGTACCTTTATCTATGAGAAAATGATTTCCATCTCAATGAAGTAGAAATCATTGGAAGGTGCTTCCATACTAACAAACATTGTCATGGACTAACCTTTTGAAAACTTGAAGGAGTTCTGATTGCGGCCCTTGTTTTGGGAGGTGATATATCCTGTTGTCACAGCTCTTTTTGTGCTTTCTTTTAGGGGGAACAGCATGGCTGTCACTTCTTGGTCTAGCTTTAATTTGCTTCTTTCATAAAAAATTGACAATAAAAATAGATTAAGGCACCATAGTGAAAAGGCTTTTCCATCTTCTCTATTATATGAGTGAGGATATGGCAGTGTGAGAAAGAGAGAAAGAGAAGATTGTCATCATTCATGCCAAGGAGGTCCCTATATTGTGTTGGCCTGTGATAGTTTTCTGCTTTGGGATAAGAGGGATAGACTCTCAAGTAACACTAGTATGGTGCCTTATAAGATCTCTCTTGTGTTTCTGCAGAAAGCATGTGTGAGACAAATCTAAAGGATTTGGATTTTTCTAGTAAGGTTCAACACGCAAGAGATGAGTATGTGAAAGCCCTTAGGTAGGACAGTCTACACGGTCACATGACAACAATTAATAGCTGAGGACTCATGGACTTTTTGTCTTACAGATCAGACTGTACTTGTGCCTTTAAGCTGGGGTTATAAGAATTTTTTTTTTTTTTTTTTTCATCTAGCATCCTTTTTAATTCTAAGCATGATGGTTTTGACGATAGTCCATACCGGGAAAACGAAATGGACTGGAATTGTGTTTGGAAGTGTGGAGCAGTCTATGTTCTGTTTCTTCAGATGTGTTCGGGAAATTCTATAAATCCATACATACAATTACCACTTTCAGAACTTAATTACTCAAATGAAAACCTACTATACTCGAATTATCTTAACGAGCACTTTTTTGTAGTTACCACATCATCCACATGAGTTGTTGAAGTGATAATATGCGTTCTCAATTGGTAAAATATTACATGAAATAGGACATGTATGAGGAATGTTAACATACCATAATCTTACCCGACATTGTTCTTGTCCATACGAATGTAGCACTGACCTTTTTTTAACAGTCTAGCAAGTTATATAATAACAAAAAATAGCTGAGGTCTTGCGAGTTTTTTTATTTACGGTTTAGACTGTACTTGTGCTTTTAAGTAGGAGTTGTGAGAGAACTTTTCATATAGATCCTATTGATGGTCCTGACAGTAATCCAGCAGGCAAAAATAAAATGGAAGGGAATTATTTGTATAGTAATTGCAACCTCTAGTTTGGAGATCTACTTTTGCTATAATGTGAACTACTAAATTTGTCTTGATGTTTGGAAGTTTGGAGCTGTCTGAATTGTTCCATTTCTTTAGATCTGTTCATAATATTGTTCTTGTCAATCAGAAAGTGGCAATGCACTTTGTCAGCTGTTACTGAATTGAAATCACTGTTATTTGTTATTAGGGAAAATGTTTCAGTGGCAATGGATCTACATCTGCTGCTGAAGCTTGTAAGGTGAAACCATCTGTAGTCAGATCTTTTCAGTTCATAGATGTAAGTATTGATGAACACCTTTTGAACTTTTTTTTTCAATGAACTTAGCAATATAATGTGTGATGATGTCGGGTGTGATCCCCACTGTTCTCCCATGGCCTAACTAACTATATATGATTTGATAGGTCTAATGATTTCTCCCCTACTGTTTTCTCTAATATCAACTTGACCATATATTTGATTAACATTTGAATTGGGTAGCATTTTGTGGTTATGTACCTGGTTTCAAACTGAGAGTTTTTGACTGGAACCTTGTATGATACAATCACTACTTTTCCCAAGACTCATTGGATAACGGTTTGTCATTATGAATCCCATATACTTGTAACTGTTATATGCAACTATTAAAAATATTGTGTAAATTGATTTTAGTCGTCCTGCTTTGAAAGGCTTTCGATTCTCTTCAGTGTTGCTCTCATGCATTTTTTTTGGGCATCAAACTATGCTGCCAATGCATTAAGTATTCATTTGTTTTTGGTGATAGTATTAGTGGTGGTTTTCCTGCTTGAGTTTAATTAGATATTAATTTGTCCAGGGGAGTTGTCAATCTGGCTGCTTCTAACTTGATTGGGTCCTTGCAGGAGGAGAAGACAGCAAGCCAGCATTCAGTTTAATTTTGAATAGGGGTTATCTCTGTTTTCTTTTTGGATCCACTCCCATTATTGTTTAGAGGATCATTCACTTAGTCACTGCGGCCAGTCTGTGTATGGGAGTGGGCTTGTACAGTCAAAACACATTATCAAGCATTTTTTGCCCAGATGGAAGCTGCCAATCAAAGTAAAGGAACCGTGTGGTTTGGTATGTCAAAAGCTTGGATCAAGATTCAATCCCATGCTCCTTGTTATGTGGATGATGTTTCTTGGATATACAATTACATTTGGCATGTTGAATTGTCTGAATTGTTCAATCGGGCATGGTCCATGTAATGTGTATCAACTTTCTGGATTTGCAATGAGGCATAGATTGTATGCAGATTGTTCGGCGGGGAAGTTGAGGTTAAGGAACCCAGGCAATTGCCTCTTGTTCCCGTAGTATAAAGAATTGGTTGACCATTCAGTTCAATGGACCTTTGTTTTTGATGGATCAAACACTCCGTTACTATATCTTTAACTATAATTGCAAGATTTTTTCAAATGTGTATGTTCAGTTGTCTAGTTGTAAATCGTGTTGCGGTTAAAAACTAGATTATGTATAAAAATATCAGGGAGACTGCTAGATGATGATAAACAAAGAAGATGAATACAAGAGTAGGAAAAAGTATTTGGGTTGGGCTTTAAGTCAATCACAGTATCACACATGTATTCTAATAATCCTGACCCAAGGGCAACTCCAACCATAGGGTGCCAAACTAAAATTTTGCCAATTATAAGACTTTGCTTCTCCAACCATGTGTTTTTGGTGGATCTAGTCCTATAAATATGAGACTTGGGCTCATTTGTAGTCTCATATTTGAGACAATTCCAAGACTAAGACTCAGCACAGTGGCCCGGGACCACACTTTCTGATTACCCAGCCCAATAAGTGTAATGACGCATTGGATGACTTGGGTGGCAGCACGCGCAGAAGGGAGAACAGGGGAGGAGGAAGATGCGCCTACTTGTGCTGGAGAGAAAAAAAGCAGCTGCAGGTGGTCTGCTCCAGTGGGCCCCACAAGGCTCAGTTTGTCTGCTGCCGACCGTTGGGACACTCAACGGTCACTAAATGCACGGCTGAGATTGCTCTATTTTGAATATGGACGGTCCAATGTTGTTTTTTTGTTTTTTACTGAACGGATCTATTTTCGATCTGATGGCTCAGATTTGAGGGAAAAAAACTTATCAACGGCTCTTATTAAATGAAGGGTTATTATTTCATTTTTGTTCCAAAAAAATTAAAAAAATACCAGAAAATTGAGGGAAAAAATATACCTGTTGGAACAGTAAAATGTAGGAAATTCTATAAATACCAACCCATTCTTTTCTATTTTCTCACACCAAATATCCTCCATCTCCTTCACAATTTTTCATTCATTAACCCATCTTCTTGTTCTTAAATATATCTTCCTCTTTTTTTTGTCTTGGAAAAAAAGGCTCCAAGAGGGGATTCTTGGAGGCACAATGAAGAAGTTATTCTTTGCCAAGCTTGGATCACCATTGGGGATGATGGTTGCGTCGGAAAAGATCAATCAGTTCTCGATCCCTGTCCTTATAGGTACGACCTTATGAAGAACCACTCCATTGTGAATCCTCATCTTCCAGAGTTTGGATTTGCAAGGCAGCGGCAGACATCCTCAAGGCTCGTCGATGGCTTCTCGTGACGGCCTCTTCTTGATCTTTCTGCAACTATTTGTCAAACGATTCATTGCAGAAATGGTTTGACAAAATCAAAACGGAAAAGAAAGAAAGATTTGTGTGATTTGGATATGAGAAGTGTTTGTGAATTTGTGAGAGATGAGGATGATATTTTATGGACGGTTTGAGTTCATATCATTAGATAAGATATGACATTTGGCAGACAAAGACTCAACCGTAATTTGGACAGCCAATTAGAGATTGACACGTGGCGCTGAAATCACATCGAAATTCGGTTGTTTGGCATATATGCCGACACAAAACATCAAAATATCTTCTAAATAGTTAGATTCTTTGTCGTATATGCCGACAAAAAAAAAAATTAAACCTTTTTTTTAATTCATTAAATAATAAGAATAATTTTTAAATATTATGATAAAATGTTAAATTATTATTTTTACCTTATTTAATTAAATTAACATATTTTTAATATAATATTCATCAAAATTATACTCATATTATATTTTAGTCAATAATAGTGAAAATAGCACCCCCATATAGCACCTCATGGTTGGAGATGAGAATGGAGTCCTATATGAATAGTGCAACAAGGGGGTGCTAAAATGAGAATATCACCCTCAAATGGTGCCAATGGTTGGAGTTGCCCTAAGGAGTCGTTGGCTGGCTGAAACAGAAGTTGCGGAACGTAATCATCTAATTGGTGTGTTGAATGTGACACGTGAGGTACATAAGAATTGCATAATATTAAGAGTTCAAGATGGTTACACGATATACAAATATATTGGATTTGGTTAATTCTTCACTTAAAAACTGAAATGCAAGAAACAAAAATGTGATCCTAATGTGCTGCCCAAACAAACTTCACAAGGGGTAATATGTACATTTTTTAACTTATAACGTTTTTGCATAAATTTTTAGCCTAATTGATAATTGCTAAGACATTCATAAATATGATTTACAATTATAAACATGAATGTTCAGGTTGGACAGATTTGGTTCGTCCATTGATTTAATTTCATTCGATACTTTAACGGTTATCAATTTGGCTGAAAATTTTCATAAGTGATCTATTCATAGAGTCACAAGAATTGATCGATCAAGATGCCGATATGTAACCGAAAAGTGGATCACACAAAGGATCCCTTAAAATGACCAAAAAAAATAAATCCCTTGAGTAAAAAGGGACGTGCACACGTGTTATAGTTATTGTAGTTTTCCTCTTACATACCCATGAGAGTGGTATGAAATTATATACATTGATACATAAAGATATAAATATAAATATATATATATATATATATATATATTTTGTTGCATATTTGTTCTATATATAACGGAAGTTATTTTCATATATAACACATGAATAGAGGCAAAGATAGGTTATTATATATCTGTTTTATAAATAAGCTAATAGATTATTTCCAATTACAACCTAAAAGTCATGATCATTAGAACATTTTTTAATTAATTTGATTTCAAGTATGTATCGGATATATATGAGGTTTATTTTTTGACAAGAAATAGAGATATTATTAGATCCCAAAGCTAGAATGGCAAAAAAGACAAACTACACAAATTAGTAACCTAACCACAAGCTCTGCCTCTCTCTCTTGAAACTAAGGCCGCGGCGGCGTGGAAAATCACCACTCGTCCGATGGCACTCCGACCGGTAACAAGGTATCATGATGGTGTTGCCAAACGGGTATTGAGTTCTATGGCTGGGCCTTTGGGTCGGCTATGCTCGAAGGCTGGACGTGGATCCGGCTTGGCTGTTTTCATTGCTTTGAAGCGGTGATGGATGGGAGCACTAATTTTCAGTTCATCGTCAGGCATGCGTGGGCGGGGGTGATGGTGCAGTGGTGTCTGCTCGTTGGCGGCGTCAAGGTGGAGTCCTCGTTCTGATGGCGGTGATGGCGGTCAATGATGGTGCTACTACCAGATCTACACAGAGAGTGAAGCATGGCTGGATTGGGCCTATTGTTGGGCTGCTTTTAGGCTTGAATTTTTGGGCTCGTAGGGTTTTTGCCTAGGCCCATAAACATTCTCTTTGTTTTAGGGATCCTATGTTAGTAGAACTTACTTTCAATAATTTCATAAGTTTTTGGGGATCTATGCACTTTCTGTGTCTCTGGAGTAGAACTGAATGAGGATTTACGTTAGTCTTTACGAATTTGATGTATAATGAGTGGACCTATTTTTATGTACCACCGTGGATACTACTACACCTTATTAATCTGTGTAGTTGAATGCAGTAGAAGGGTATGTAATGGCCATTCTAGCATGTGATGAATGCAATTGACACCCGTTTTGGGTTTGATTCAAAAAAATCCACAAGCTTTGCTAAGGTTGAAGAAGAATTAGGGTTTTGTCTATTTTTCTTACATTTTCTCTTCTGGTGATGGCGGCTCGCTTTTTGGTGGCTTTGGCGTTGACAGAGGACGTGGTGGTGGACTTTGGTGAACGGTGTCTATTGTCAAAACCTATTTTTATCTGGTGGGGAGGATGATATGTCCTAAGCTTAGGGATGAGAAGGGATTACTAGGCACCCTTGCTGTGGTGTAGTGACTAAAGGACCGGCTGGCAATCACGGTGCAGCGAGACGGGAGATTTCTATTTCATTTTAAGAAGGACGAGTGCAATCGGCCGGATACTACATGGAAGGCCATGACATTTCAATAGCTGGATGGTGGTGTTGGGTGAGTACAATAGGCTCGGGGACATGGCTGGTGTGCCCTTGCACTCACTAGAGACATGGGTGGTGGTGCGACGGTTACCACCGCGTCTGAGAACGGAGGAATCCTTGATTTTGCTAGGATCCTCTATAGGTCATTTTTTTAGGCCGGACTCTTTCACATTGCAACATAGAGATGCTTAACAGCATTTCCGGGCGGTGGTGGACTACAGCAAAAGTTGTGGACAACAGATCTTTTGCCGTTCACGTCGGAGATGACGACGGAAGTAGACCTGCACTACAAGAAGATCAAGGGATTATGCCGTGCTTGTGGTATGTTTTTTCATGGAGCAGAGGGACGCAATCAGTTTTTGGTCAAGCAGGGGCCAAGGCGACTGTGGGGGATAGTAGTGTGTCAGACACGATTTTGTCTACGTTGGGATTCAGCAAGAGACTGAAGATGGTGGGAACCGGGTTGAACCCGACTAGAAATGGAGGAAACTTGAGGCTATAAGGTTTCCAACCCTAGCATAGCAGAAGGGAAAACTAGTATAGGGATGGTGAAGCCGGTGCGGTCTTCGTTGGCCCAATTATTAGGCTTCTCCGCAATTGATTTTTAGGCGATCCTGAGATGGGAGAAGGTGGCGGCGGCTCCTCTGTTGGTGGTGGTGGTGGCTGAGAGTGATCTAGTACCACAAATACTTGGAGTATGGTGTGAGGCACCAATGTCTCTTATTAGACCAAGTAAGTGGTCCAAATTGGCTATAGTCCAGGTTGGGACTTTGCTAGATATGGAGGAACGTTTTTGATCTTCCAAATAATAATGGAGTGGTTCATATTTCTGCTAAGAAGAAAAGAGGAAGTCCGAAGGAGAGTAAGAAGGAGGTTAGGACTGCTAAGGGTCTAAGACTAGAAAAGATGAGGTTCTGACGTAAGCTTGTCTTGACTAAGGCAGTGGGAGTTGAGAAGGCTGAAATAGTTGAAGATGAGGTTTTGGAGACCTCAATGGGAGAGGAGGTTGAAGGAGTTGTTCTGCTACTTGAGATGGCACCTAGCTCGACTCAGACCAAAGATTATGCATGTTGCCAAGAGTACCCACAATATCTATGCACACTTGAGTTTTTTTTTTTATCATAAGTAGTTTGAGTAATTTTAGATGCTCTTCATTGTTTATTTAAAAAGGTTAAATTGCTTATGTAACAGCTCTTTTTGACAACCCTACTAGGGTGGATCGTTATGTGTAATTTCACAGATCTATAAAAGAGTTGACATATTTCTAAAAAAAAAAAAACATAACATACAATATGTGCAAGTAAGGGAAAATGTGCATCATCCCCTAGTACAATGAAGAGCATACATACTATTTAAAGTCATTACACACAAAGAAAAATTTCTTGGATCTCCCTTCGTCAATACACTCAATTATGGTACTTTTGAAAATTCTTCGACTCGGTATTAAAAAACACATAGTATGTAACTTAAGCTAGCCATATGATTGTTAATTAGCAAGAAACACTCTAATAAGAAATAACCTGACAAAGTTAAATCCACCAGGATTCCATATATGAAACCCTATATAATAGGTACCCAACAAGCCTAAAATTGAGCCCACTTCCAATTAGTTTTCCAAAACACTATGGGTACCTAAGACCCTCTTTTGGGTTGTCCAAGGACTAAGGACAATTAGATTGATACCACAATTCCAGCCACCATCAATAGTCCAGAGACCCAACGAAGCTTTGACACCTCCAGCGACTAGAGTTAACTCCGATTCAATTTGCAAGGAATAGAATACACATGGATCTGTAGTTCTATATGTGGAAAACTCCACCCATCTGCTAGTGTTGGAGTGGTAAACACGACTGCGTGTGACACCCATCAATAGACCAGTCTGCCAACTTTCAACGAACCACCATCTCCAGCACCACCAATGTATTGTCAACACAGACACTGTTGTAGCCTACCTAATAACTCCAAACTAACACTGAAACCACAATAATCTAGTCATTAGATTCAAGGTCAGAGTGAAACACACCAAGCCACCGGGGTCCCAGATCCATGTCTTGACAGACACCTCATCCCATCTTTGTCCTAATGAAATCGATAACGAAGGGGGGGCAAAAACTTGAGAAGGCGATCATGAAATCACTGATGGACTACTGCAAAAACATGCATCTGCCATGGTATCTTGGAATAGAGAGAAGAAAAATAAGAGACGGAGACACCCATTTTGACTTGTGCAACACTAGAGGTGCCAGAATATATCTCCAACTGAGTCGCTTAATCGTGAAGGTGCCATTTAGTGTATCCTAATAAGAGGGAATTTATACCGCTAATTTGTGTGTGTGTGAGGTTTATTTGTTGTTTCTTTTCACTTGCAAGCTAAATGTTGATAATTTTCTTATGACATCTCTATATTATACTTATGATTGTGAAAGGTACATATGATCAATTACCTATTTTAGAGGTATGTTATTTGTGAAAGGTACATATGATCAATTACCTATTCTAGAGGTATGTTATTTAATATCATGACTATAAGGTATGTTTAACATCATGGCTATATATAAGATAGTAGGCGTGACTTTCAAGTTCAAAAAATTTAATGCCTACTGACTTTTTTATTTTGATTTTTTTTTTATGCTATGAGCTACATTGCTTACCTTTTCCAAAGGTATGATATTTACTAATGTTCATAAATATGAGTTATGTTGTTTTATGTTCTGAATTTTTTTTCAATGCCTTGTTAAGAGGTATATAGTTTTAGATACCTCATTGTTATGTGATTTATTAGTTATCTATTAAAAAGTCATGTTATATTATAATGTCCTAGCTATAAGGTATGTTTAATGTTATTTAATGTCATGGGCTTATGGCTATAAGGTATGTTTAACTTCATGGCTATAAGGTGGTAGATGCGACTTACAAGTTCTAAAAATTTAATGTCTACGGGCATTTTTATTTTATTTTATGTTACGAGTTTCATTGGTTACATATTCCCAATGTATGATATTTAGTGATATTCATGGATATGAGGTAGGTTCGTAGGTTGTATTATGCTATGATTTTTTTCTGATACCTTGTCAAGAGGTATATAGTTTTAGTCTTTTACATACCTCATTGATATGTGATTTATTAGTTACCTATTCTAGAAGTATGTTATTTAATGTCATGGCTATAAAGTATGTTTAATATTATGAGTTTCTTTTGATGCCTAGTCAGGAGGTATTTACATTGTAGGTATAGTTTTAGGTTACAGTATCACGCATAGATCTATTTTTGGCTTTTCAAATAGTTGCCATACTCTCTCTTTAATGTTTATTAATTTTTGTTAACAATGTCCTATAAATGTCTTAATTGGCTTTGTGTTTCAATCTCATATAAAACATGTTTTATTTGCAATTTGCATCACCTGAGAAGTTAGTTGGTAAATGTTATGATCTTTAATATACCTGAGAACACGGTATACGCTGATTGATGAAAGAAGGTATGCCTCCCATAAGCGCTTCGAGAAGACCTACCTACAATCTTCGATATAAATCATCATTCGGAAGGTTGAAAATTGGTTTAGCTGAAGGTGGGACTCTAATGAGGACCATTATAATAAGGATTTCATGACAAGGTGACCTGGCGTATGGCACCCAAACTCAGCAACTACCTGCAGCCAGGTGTTGTCCACCTCCATCATATCCACCCAATCAAAAGCCCGTCACCTCTGGAAAACCTTCGTTAGCCCAAGCGGTAACAGACATGCCCAAATGGATATAGACACCTAGCCATAACCATCCATTTCCATAGTCATCGGCATCGTAGATTGCAATTCAAGCGTTGTCACGACCCAGCACAGTGATAGGAACACAATGTGCGACGATATTAATGAGTATATGCTCCATTTTAGCCTTGTTTCTCCATTAAGTTTAGTGTTTTGAGTCATCGAGTCATTTTGAGAGTCTTGTTGAGTGTTTGGAGTGAAATAGGCGGAAAAAATAAAATTCATGAAAAATCCTAGCTGGATTAGGATTCCTAACTGTAAACTGTTTTTGCGGTCTTTACATTTTAATTCCCTTTATTTTCTCTAGAAAATTCTGATATTCTCCTGCTTGTTGTAGGAAACCTTGCCTGGTGGAACTCTTGGAAACAGCAATGATGGAGTCATAAAATAAAGCATTAAGATATTTGACCAAGCAATGAAGAAGGGGAATAAAGGAGAAAGACGTTTTCAGTTGAGGAATAAAAGAGAAAGATGTTTCAGCTGGAAAATAAATAAGAGAAAGACGTTTCAGCTTGGAAATTAAAGGAATTGCCCCATTATGAAAGGAGTTAAGGCCATAAAGGAGACGTTTCAGTTGGGAAAGCCAACCAATGCTCCCCTATAAATAGACAATGTCCAGAATAGAATTTGCATCACTTCCTGGCCAAAAACCATTCCAAGACTGCCCAATTCACTCCTCAAACCTCCATCTCCTACAAGACCGTGACCACCATCCATCCATCAATCTACGAAGCTCTTAGGCGCTGAGTCAAGGACGCTCCACCACCATAGCAGAGACAAGTTCATCACCTTTTTGCTAAGCCGCTGAGGAAAGCTTCAAAGTGTAACTATGACTCTACTTATAATTTTTGTTTCGGTTTTGTGTGTTTCAATTTGCGAGTTGTGTAATTGGAGACATGGAATTTTCAAAATATTTTTAGGGCAAATTACTGGTCCCCCCCTGTACTTTGGGTGCGTCGACAGTTCAGTCCCTAACATCTTAATTTTAACAAATAACTCCCTATACATTCAAATCTCACACAATTTGGTCCAAAATGACCATTTTACCCCTCACTTCCTTTTTTTTTTTTTCCTATCCTCTCTCTCTCTCTCTCTCTCTCTCTCTCTCTCTCATTCTGCACATTTCAAACCAAGACATAAACACCTATTTTGCACATGCAAACAACATCGCAGTATCGCATAGCCAATCCAATTCCTCATCTTTCAAAGATTAACATCCGATTATCACCAAGTACAAAACTTTGATTCAAGGTCGGGATTATACCTTTGTAAATTTGAAATCAACTTCAATTGACCCAAATTCACTGCAGAGACGGGGATGGTGATGAACTGATGATTTTCACATCAACAACTCAACAAACTTCTCGATTGTTGACCTATAAGTGCAGCTGAGCAAGAGATAGAGCCCAGAAAGGCCGGAGTAGTCGAACGTTGAAGAACACGGCGGAGCCGTAGCTACCCAGAAATGTAAACCATCAAAACTTAATCCAATTAGAAAACTAATTACACAGGCTTGAAGATTATGACGAGATGAGTGAGTTTCATACCACATGCAACTTAATCGGTCGCCGGAAAACACCACAGAACCTTTGGAGCAGTCACTGCTTCTCGCCGTCGATTCTCTCTCCAAACTTAACGATTTGACGAACTGAGACCGGAGATGTGACAACGATGAAGAGGTAGAGGTATTGGACTCGACAGATTTGGTCGACAAAAAGAAAGGCGTGGAAATGAAGCTTACTGTTTCTGGGTCTTGTCCGGATCTTGGTCAGCATCTTCTTCCTCATCTCCTGTTTCGGCGTCGGCTGGTGTAACGACTTCGGGGTTTGGCTGATTGATGGTTGTTGAGTCGAGTGACGGTGACGGTGGGGAGAGATGGAGGCTTGAAAGCAGAGAAAGGTAATGGAGGTGGCGTCGTGGGCTGGAGGACCTCACTCGGAGGCTGCCGATAGTGTTTTGGCAGCGAGGAGCTTGAGCTTGGATCGGATTTCCATCTTGATTTGGTTGATAGTGATGGCGACGTGCGGTGGTGGCCGGATGTGGTGTTTCCGGCAGTAAAAGAGGAAAGAGGAGAGAAGAGAGGTCGGGAAGAGAGAGATAAAGTAGTACGGCCAAAGGGAAAGAAAGAGGAAACAATTGAGGCACCGCTGCCGGCTCCGTCGCTGAGGCACCAGGCGAGGTGGTGAGGTCGAAGAGGTAGGGTCCGGCGAGGGCGGTGTCCTGAGGGAAGATGCAAATGAGGTGGGAGAGGCTGCGGTGGGTTTTGGATCGCACTGCTGAGCCGAGAGTGAGAGAGAGAGAAGCAGAAAAAATAACAAAAAAAAAAAAAGGAAAAAAAGAGAAGAATTAAAATATATTTTTAAAAAAAAAGTGAGGGGTAAAATGGTCATTTTGGACCAAATTGTTGAAATTCGAATGTCTAAGGAGTTACTTGTTGAAATTAAAATGTTAGGGACTAAACTGTCGACTTGCCCAAAGTACAGGGTGTGAATAGTAATTTGCCCATATTTTTATTAATATTTATGAGATTTTCAGTTTATTATTGAGTTAATTTCGAGAATTCTTTTATGATGCATGTTACAATCTTGTGCCCTTTTACGTGTTTAGGTAATTTTCGGAGTTAGGTTCATAAGTTTGCATGCTAGAATAACGGTGAGAGTTCTTGTGTGTTTGCTTAATTTGCCAAGAGTAATTGTTATTTGTTAAGACGCTGAGTTAAACAAGTAGTAATTAGTTCTAACGAGTGGTAAAAATCATGCTTTAATGATTAAACGATTCTGGAAATTACGTGTTAAATTCTATGTGTAATGGTTAATTTGCACGTGTGAGTTGATTCGAGGGTTAGATAATACTACTAGTTAAGAGAATTACGCTGAGTGTTTTAGAAAATTAGTAGTATTAGGCTTGGTAAGGACTTTTCCGATCCATGCCTACATTAGAATGAATCAGATAAGTGGATTGATCCGCTGAGGCTTTTCATTTGAGCTCTTATCTAGGCATTTAAGATGGGCACATTTTTGTAGCATGTTGAAATGGATTTTCTGTTTTTACACTTAGTAATTTTCGAGTGGAATTGGTTTAGGTTAGGGAAGTCGATCATTGTATATAGGTTTATTTGTTTTGTTTTTATTTTAAGTAGATTAGGAACCAAAATTCAAAACCCCCCATTTTATTCTTTTATTTGTTAATTGACTTTTTGTGTAGGTGTACCCTACAATCCCTGAACGATCCCTGCTTATCCTATACTGACAACTACATTTTGCAGGGTTAAATTGTGAGGCTATTTCAACCACATCACACAGCCACCAACTCATAAGCCAACTACCGCCCAAAACTGAGGACGGTGACAAAGACGCCCACGCCTAGGTCATGGTCAGTAGTCGCCTAGCCCAATCCTCACCATCAACCACTGCAACATATAATCCCCATATCTAAGAAAACTCGACTTGAAATCGATAGGCGAGGTCGTAAAAGCCTTTGCTGTACTTGGCCACTAATGCGAGTATGCGACCACTAGTGGAGAGACTTGAAGGCTCCCATTGGTGCCGCCTGTCGTAGGCAAAGCTAGGGTAGTCGGTAGCGAGGGCATTTGCTCTCGAAGGTTTTCATCTTCTTAAATAAGGTGTTTTTTTTTTTAAACTAATTGTAATAAATTAGAAAAGCAAGAGTTCTTGTAAACGTTTTTATTTTAAGAAATAAAAAAGAAGTTAGAATTCAAATTTCAAATTTCAATGAGTAGTTTCAATTGCTAAAATTAAAGATCAGTTATCATCTCATATTACTTTTCACTACCCAAAAATTAAATCAGGTATATAGAAGAACACAAAAAATATTAATTATACAGTAAAACTCTACCAGAAAGGTTTTGCTTACATGAATTGGGTGTAAATTAATAAGAAAATAAGTAAGGCAAACCGAGGCTTTTTCTTCAAAATCGGCTACCGAACTGATGTTTGTCGGTAATCCATTTCTGAAACTATTACCAATTCGACATATCGGTATACCTATTAGTCGGTAACCGAGATTTCGGATCAGCATTGATCGTTGCTTATGCATGCCAAACAACCTTGCAAAACTTTTATATTTGTAGCTGAAACTAGCTAGTTTATTCCACGAGTCCCTTAATAGAAAGACCTTATACATATAGTTTGTCTAATAAGTAAATCATCTTCATACAAAGGTTGAATCGCTCTACACAGTGACAGATTAGTTTGATTTGGTTTCAAGCTAATTTACCTTAATTGAGTGAATCAAGGATTTAAACCCTCACTATTGTGTCTGACCTAGCCGTTCTCTGTTAGGGTTTTAAGGTTTAGAAAGCAAGCTCCGATCTACCATAGATATGAATATTCTTAGCTGGAATTGTCAAGGAATCTGCAATGACACTACAACTAGGGCTATGAAGGATTTGATCTCTCAAAACAGGACTCAAATTATCTTCCTATTTGAAACAAAAATAAGTCGACAATCTGACTTTACGACACTGCATAATGCGCCTGGCTTTGCTCATTCAGCGGCGGTGTTGAGCGATAGCCAATCTGGTGGCATGGGAGCTTTTTGGAATGACGATGTGCAGGTTCAAATGGGTACCACATCTATGCATCACATGGACATGTTTGTGATTGGAAATTTTGGTGAACCTACCTAGAGATTGATGGGTTTTTATGGGTTTCCAAGGACTGCGGACAGAGATAAATCATGGCAGCTTCTAAGGGATCTGTCTAACCTTGATTCTCTTCCTTGGATAGTGATCGGGGACATTAATGAAATACTGAATAATGGGGAAAAAATTGATGGCCCAACCAGGGCAGAGACTCAGATGAGGGGATTTTGAGAAGCTCTTGGCTATGGAGACCTGTTGGATTTAGGGTTTCAGGGAGCCCAATCAACATGGTGGAATGCTAATACCAAACTACGGTTTGATAGAGTAGTATGCACTCCATCTTTGTGTTGGAAAATTTGGTCAATGGATGCTACTTCTTTCTCCAGATTTCACCTCCTACAAGATCTCAAAAATACAATATATTAGTAACAAATAATAATCATAATATTATTTTCATAATAGAGAAAATAACAAGGATTATAGAACTTATCTCTTCAATTTATAGGCTTCCGAATGACACATTACTCGAAAAGAGTTTTAGGTTGAGGCGTGTAAACACTGCCCTTAAGAGTAGATTTCGCCCCTCGGAGACAATGTCTCGGTGTAGCAGGTTTGTGGCGCCCTACCCTCCAGGGTACAACAACCGTTAATCCTTGTAAGCGTACACTCGCAAACTTGGATCCTAGAACTGCTTGATTCTTTCCTTTGGCAAAATGTAAAATAGTAAAACTCTCAAAACTTTACGACAAAAAATAATTCAAGAGAGAGAGAGAGAGAAAAAGACTAATTTTAAAAGAGATGATGAAAGAGAAAGAGTATCTGTCGCATTTGGAGCAAGTGGTGTTCTGGCTTATAAAAGAGTTGCTAGCTAGTATAATTATACAAATCATAAAGAGATTGAATGATAAATTTATAATAGAGGGGTTACAAAATGGGTAACTGTTATAACCCCCATGTATGAAATAATTACTAGACGGGTTATGATCATGATAAATATATATATTAATATGAGTCAATTTGTAATTTATAATCCCAATAAGTGCTCTAAAAACAAAACTGAAATTCACAACTCCAAAATTTAAATTGACGCATTTAGAAAATAAGGCAAATACCTTTCATCATATAGTTGTGTATTTTGAAATATCAACTAAAATTCCAACACTTTGTTCGATATTTTTGGTTTTGCGAAGCTAGTGCACCTATCACCTAGTGATTCATATCACATTCCTATTTTGCTACGTGCAAGCAAAGTCTCCTTCCCCAAACGACCACGGTTTCATAGATTTAAATTTGAAGCATTCAGGCTTCAACATCCAGAGTGCAATCCCTTGGTGAAAGAAGCTTTGAGTACTGATGTTACTGGAGTACCCTTATTTAGGATTACAAAGAAGATTATGTATACAAGAATGACACTTGATAAATGGCAAAAAAATGCCTTTCGAGCAAGGCAACAAAGCATGCTTGGTATGCGTGCTCGGTTGAAGGAATTAATGGATGCTGCTATTTGTGATACCATACATGATGAAAAGAAGGATTTGAGGTGTCGTCTACATACTCTTCTATCCCAAGATCGAGGAAGCTTTTTGGAGGCAACGATCGAAGGTAACATGGCTGAGATAAGGCGATAGGAATACAGGATACTTTCACAAGAAGGCAGCAAACAGAAAAGGGAAGAATTTGATTCAGGGTTTGTATAATGATTAGGGCTGTCACTTGGTTTGGTAATTACCAAACTGACCGAATACCAACCGATGTTTTAGGTTTGGTAAACTGACTTTTTGCTAACCGAGACTGATAAAACCGAAATCGAAAATTACTGAAAAAATTGGTTTGGTTTTGGTAAATACCGAATCTACCGGTTATCTAAATATTATATTTATATACTACAATTTTCAATACACATACATGTATATTAAGAAATAAACATAAAAACTTTTATATTAGTATGAACATTACTACATATACTACATTAATAGTAAAAACCTAGTCAACAATGGTTAAATAACCTAGTTTTATTGAAAATTGCTAAAACTTGATGTCATATATACAAAAGAAAGATATAATTAGTAGATGAATACAAAGTTTATGACTATAAAATTCAAAAACCTAGTTTTGTTCATTCTAATTTATATTATAAAGAATTAGTTGTTCTAAAGTTGGTAATGTTAAAACCATATACATGCTCACAACATATGCATACAAGCTTTGACAACAATCACAAAAGAACTAAAGCTTACCTTCAGCAATCATAGGCATGGATTCCATCTCTGCAGCTGCAAACACGATCACTAAATATGGCCTTCTGTTACTTACCAACTTGCTTCTCAATGGACAGAACAATATGCAAAACGTCGGTAGTAATCAGGGACCAATTCATCTTATTTATATAGGAAGAAGCTTCCCATTAAAGCATTCCCTATCGGATTAGGTTTCCTAGTTAGATTCTTAATGTATCACGATCTTGTAGCCTTTCTTGTAGACTAAGCAATGGATTACTATCTTTAATGAATTGATACACTGCTTCATTAAGTTACTAGTATTGATTTACAATTTGTATCCATGTTAAACTAGGTTTGAAATTTAGCTAATCATCAATTACTTTATGATGATATGTGTTAAGTCCATATTTGATCTAACAATCTCCCCCTTGGACTCACACATACCATACTCGATGATTTGCACCAGAGAACACCAAAACCTACTTAACTTACTAAAGTGCGCGCCAGATGACAAACTCAAATCGAAAATCTATTCCAACATAGTCAGATCACAGTTACTTATGCAGAGCAAGAAACAGTATACATTTTAACAAAAATGCAGAGTTTCAAAACCACAATCACAAGCTCCTGCAATCCACATATGTCAAACCAGAAGTAATATAATATATGTTAATGTGTATCAACAAGTAAACATATATTAGGTCATACTTTATGTTTCTAAAACCAGAAACTCAAGCAAATTTACTGAACACTGATGGCTTAAAGTTATTGCTTGAACCTTAACATCATGCTATACATGATTTAAGCCATATGATAGCAAGTATGATATTCAAAACAAGATGATAATTTCCAAAACAAAACAATAAAGCTGTAGCAAAATCATAACTGGAAATACCTCAAATTTATTGATAATAAAAACTGTCATTACAAATAAGTTGTGATAAACAAAAAATAAAAGATCACAAGTAAAACACAAGAACTCAAAAAGCCTTAGAATTTTAAATGCTCCAACTGGACTAACTCTCTACTGAACCTAAGCATCTAAATTGGCTAAAATTCCAATGCTTGCTGTATGCTTCTGGAATGAAACCACTGACAATGCCTTGGTGAAAGGATCTGCTAGCTGTGAATTTGTGTCAATACTCAAAACAGCTATTTCACCATGCTTTACTCTTTCTCTAACACTGTAATACTTTAGATCAATATGCTTGGAATTATTTGACCTTTTACTGTTCTTGCTAAAGAAAACTGCAGCCTCATTGTCACAATAAATCACAAGTGTGCCAGCCACAATGTGACTCAATACTTTGGTCTGCATGAGAAAATTCCTAATCCAAAGTCCTTCACACACAGTTTCATATACTGCAATAAATTCGGCTTGCATAGTAGAAGTTGAAACAAGAGTTTGCTTCATGGTTTTCCAAGCAATAGCACCTCCTGCAAGCATGAACACATATCCACAAGTCGACTTCTTGGAGTCTGGATAATTCCCTGCAAAATCCGAGTCTGAGAATCCAATGAGTTTCAGATCCTCCACTTGCCTATAAACTAGCATGTGGCTTTTAGTTCTCTGCAGGTATCTCAACACTTTCTTCCCAGCTACCCAATGCTCATGGCCTGGACTGGATTAGACTGGAATCTTGACAAAATCCCTACTGCAAAAGACAAGTCTGGCCTAGTGCAGACTTGTGCATACATGAGACTTCCTACAAGTCTGGCATAAGGCTTTGACTCCATATTTTCCTTTTCAACATCACTACTGGGACTTTGCTTCTTGGTTAACTTATCTCCTTTGGACATGGGAACTTCTCCAGCTGCACACTTCTCCATACCAAATCTCTTTAAAATTTTGGTAACATAATTCTGTTGAGACAAACCAAGTAGTCTTTGTGCCCTATCTCTTTTAATCTCAATGCCTAGTACATAGGATGCTTCTCCTAAGTCTTTCATGTCAAAATTCTTTGACAGAAAGCTCTTGGTATCTTTGAGTAGTTTTGTATTACTGCTAGCAAAGAGTATATCATCCACATAGAGGACTAGGAAAATAAAATTGGTCCCAACTGTCTTCAAATAAACACACTCATCAACAAAGTTTTCTGTAAATCCAAAAGTAGAAATCACATAATCAAATTTCTTGTACCACTGTCTAGAAGCTTGTTTTAGGCCATAAATTGATTTTCTTAACTTGCATACTAAGTTTTCACTTCCAGCTTGTACAAACCCTTCTGGCTACCTCATATAAATCACTTCATCTAGTTCACCATTCAAGAAAGCTGTTTTAACATCCATCTGGTGCAGCTCCATATCAAAATGAGCCACTAAAGCCATGATTATCCTAAACTAGTCTTTTGTAGAAACTAGAGAAAAAGTCTCTGTAAAGTCAATACCCTCCTTCTGTATAAAACCATTGGCAACTAACCTTGCTTTATGTCTCTCTACATTGCCATTTGCATCTCTTTTGGTTTTGAAAACCCATTTACAACCTATAGGCTTCTAGTTGGGGTCAGGTTCAACTAATTCCCAAACTGCATTTTGGCTCATGGAATCAATTTCTGCTTCCATTGCTAGCTGCCACTGATGTGATTCACTACTTTCAATGGCCTGATTAAATGTAGTTGGATCATTGTCCTCTGCACAGTCCATTTCAATTTCTGCTTCTTGCAGATAAACAATGTAGTCACTCTCTTCCCCCCCCCCCCCCATAAGTTGGTTTTCTTGCTCTCTGTGATCTTCTAGGCTGAGCCACTGGAGGATTTTGAGGTTCAGTTACTTGACCAGTTACTTGGTCAGTTACATGGTCAGTTACTTGGCCAGTTACTCGACCAGATACAGTTACTTAGTCAGTGACATGGTCAGTTACGTGACCAGTTACTTAATCAGGGATATGTACTTGGTCAGTTACATAACCAGTGACATGATCAGTTACATCTTGTTCTAAAGGCAATGCTACACTTATATTCTCATCTGACACAATTTCCTCATAAAATCTGGTTAAATCCTCAAGGTTTGTATTGTGAACTTTTCACTTACTTTACTTGATGTGTTTCAAAAATTCTAGGTGAATGATGATCAAAATATAATTTATAGCCTTTAGATTTATCTAGATAACCTATAAAATAGCAACTAACAGTTTTGGGGTCAAGTTTATTCAAGCTTGAATTATAAATCCTAGCTTCCGCATGACATCCCCAAACATGGCAGTGATGAAGACTAGGTTTCCTGCCACACCAAAGCTCAAAAGCAGTATTTTCTATGGCTTTGCTAGGTGTCCTGTTGCAAATATAATTTGCAGTTTTTAAAGCCTCACCCCACAGAAATTTAGGCAAACTAGTTGTACACATCATACATCTAACCATGTTCAAAAGAGTCCTATTCTTTCTCTATGCAACACCATTCTGTTGTGGATTATGGGGTGCTGTGTATTGAGCTTTAATTCCATTGTCTTGCAAAAACAAGGCAAATGGACCCTTTTGTTGGCCGGATTCAGTGTACTTTCCATAGAACTCTCCCCCTCTATCTGACCTCACTGTTTTGATTTTCTTTTCTAGTTGATTTTCTACCTCAGATTTAAAGATTTGAAAGGCTTTCAATGCTTGTGCCTTTTCTGAAAGTAGATAAATATAATTGTATCTAGAAAAGTCATCAATGAATGTGATAAAATACACATTCCCACAGATAGTGTGTATGAGTTCTAATAAATTTTGGCTTCTATATGCAGTCTTCTTTCTAGTATTAGTTATTTTTCCCTAAAAGCATTCAACACAGTCTGTTAGATCAGAAAAATCAAGTTCATTTAGGATGTTGTTTTTCACCAAAATTTTCAGTCTCTCTTTTGAAACATGGCCGAGTCTTCTATGCCATAAAAATGCAGACTTTTCATTTAGTTTGGTTCTTTTAACACCTGTTAAAGTGCTAGTACTGTTAGTGTTATTTTCAACAAGTAAAATTTCTTGTTGAGCCATTGAACAATTTAACTGTAAATAATCATTCATAATAACACCAGACCAATTTGAACAGAATTTTTAGAAATAAGAATTCCATTACTATCCGTAACAAGTCTACAACCAGATTTTACTAAAAGAGAAAGTGAAACCAAATTCCTTCTCATGGAAGGTACATAAAAAACATTGTCCAGAACTAATAATTTTCCTAATCCTAAATCGAGCTTTAAGGTTCAAATAGCCTTGACTGCCACTCTCATGCCATTGCCTACACACAGGGTCACTTCATCACTTTTTAGGATTCTCCTCTTTATGAATCCCTGCAAGGAATTAGTAATATGAATAGGTGAGCCTGAATCTATCCACCAAGACTGTGGTTCAACATTTATAAGATTACTTTCTAAGGAAAAAACTGTATTAGAAAAAATCTTACTCTTTTTGGCTAACCAATTTTTATAGCCAGTGCAGTCCTTTTTCATGTGTCCTACTCTTTTGCAAAAGTAGCACTTGAACCTAAATGGCCTGTTTTCCTTGGCCACTGCAGTTGTTGAGTTCTTAGTTATGACTTTGGTAGGCTTGAGCTTGTTCTGAGACTTTTTCCTTTTAGGCTTCTCTATGAGGTTTATGGCTGTAGTAGGTTCCTTTTCTTCCTTGATTCTAGCTTCTTCATCCACACAGATGGATATAAGTTCATCTAGAGTCCAGTTTCCCTTTTGAGAGTTGTAACTGGTCCTAAGATGACTAAAACTGTTAGGCAAGGAATGCAGTGCATAATGCACTACCTGCTCATCCCTAACTCCCATCAAGAGTTCCCTGAGTCTACCATTTATATTGATCATCTTCATAATATGCTCTCTAACCCCCCTGAACCCATGTACTTCAAATCATGAAACTCCTTGGTTAGCCTAGCTGCTTCTGCTTTTTCACTTTCTTTAAACTTAGCACCTATGAGTTCCAGAAAATCTGATGCTAGCTCAGGCTCTTCTATACTTCCTCTGACATTCTTGGACATAGAGGTACGAATGAGGTTCTTAGCCATTTTATTGGATCTATGCCACTTCTTGTAAAGGTCAGTTTCTTTCTTGGTGCTCTTTTCATTCAACTCTTCAAGCTTTTCCTCAGTAAAGCAATAATCTATATTCTCATGCATTCCTATATAGTTCTCTACAAAATCTAGCCAAGCTCTATAGTTGGTTCCAGTTAGCATCAAGACACTGTTCAAGTTTATGTAAGAGTTACCTAAGGAGCAAAACAAAATTCGAATGAGTTCTCAATTTGTAAAGAGAATAACTTTAAGTTTTCTGTGTTTTATTAAGCTTCAAGCAACCTAAACAAAAACAAACAGAAATTTATCCACATCTTTATCAATATACCATGTTCAATGAAAACAAGTTATCCAAAGAAATTTATCCACATCTTTAGACAGAAGAAAAATTTCTAAGTATCCGTATTTATTTTCATCAAGCATGCATACTGCTGTTTTGTATTCTAAAACCATACTTGACCACTTCTTTGGAAGATAAAACTGAAGCATAGTTTTAAAACACAAAACACAATTTCAGTTTTGTTACTCGGTCAGGTACAGTTACTTGACCAGTTACATGTACCTGATCAGTGTTTTCTGCCAACATCAATGAAGGATGCTTTGTGCATCATAATCACTTATGCCAACAGAAAACCACAAAACATATGAGCTCTTTTACTTTACATTCTATCCAGATTCATCCTTGTAAGAAAAATTAAGCTCTTGTATCTGTCAACTTTAACAATGTGTAAACAATTTCTGGGAGATTTTTGTTCTTCATGCAATTTTACACAATCACAGATACAATACCATATCATCAATCAATTCATCATGCATATTCAAGCACAATCAAAATTGTTTCGATTCCAATAAACCACAGAACAATCAAGAAATTGTAAATTTCATCCGGTCACCATCTACTCTAGCCTAACGTAAGCCGGGAATGCAACTAGGGTTCTTGAGCACAATCAAAAACTTAATTATCATGCTATGAATTGAAAACAACTTCTCAGAAAAACCTATTTTGTTTTTTTCCCAATTTGCTGCTAAAAATCACAACGGAAGCGTGAATTTGATAATTAACCAGATGCAGCAATCGACTTAAGTAACTTACCTTGATCAGGTACCTGACCTGTTACTTGATCAATTACCTGGTCAGTTACTTACTTGGTCAGGTACCTGACCAGTTACTTGGTTAGTTACTTGATCAGTTACTTGACCCGTAAAGCAAAAACCCTCCTCCTTTTTTTTTTTTTTTGTTTTGCAAAACCCTAAAACGATTTTGATATTTGTGAGCCTATGCTCTGATACCAATTGTTAAAAACCATATACATGCTCACAACATATGCATACAAGCTTTGACAACAATCACAAAAGAACTAAAGCTTACCTTCAGCAATCATAGGCGTGGATTCCATCTCTGTAGCTGCAAACACGATCACTGAATATGGTCTTCTGTTACTTACCAACTTGCTTCTCAATGGACAGAACAATATGCAAAACGTCGGTAGTAATCAGGGACCAATTCATCTTATTTATATAAGTGACTTAACCCTCAAGAAGCTTCACATTAAAGTAGGTTTGACTAGTATTGATTTACAATTTGTATTGATTTACTAGTATTGATTTACAATTTGTATTGATTTACTAGTATTGATTTACAATTTGTATCCATGTTAAACTAGGTTTGACATTTAGCTAATCATCAATTACTTTATGATGATATGTGTTAAGTCCATATTTGATCTAACAGGTAATACCGAAAACTGAAATACCGAATTTGGTAGATATAATTAACAACTGAAAATTTTGGTTGGTAATTGGTAACTCAATTTTGAAACCAAAAGCTTTGGTTTTGAAGTTGGTAATACCTATAACCGATTCTAACTGACCGAGTGACAGCCCTAATAATGATGAAGGAAATTGGCATGAGGATGATGAAGGCATGGCTAAAGTGGTGTCTTCCTACTTTACTAAAATGTTTATGGCTTCTGAACTTGATTTTGAAGCTATGAAAACTACTATTGCTGCAACCATTCAACCTTGTGTGACCCAAGAGATGAATGCGCAGCTTTATTCACCATATTCTAGTGAAGAGATAAAGTGTGCCTTATTTCAAATGTATCCGACGAAGTCTCCATGTCCGGATGGCATGCCTCTACTACTCTTTCAACACTATTGGGAATCTATTGGTGAAGAAGTTACGGAAGCAGTCCAAAGTTTTCTTCATACTGGTCAAATTCTCAAACTGATAAATTTTACACATATTTGTCTAATCCCTAAAGTGAGTAATCCGGAGCATACGTCTGATCTTAGACCCATTGCTTTATGCAACGTGATTTATAAATTGTGCTAAAAAACTATTGCTAATAGATTGAAGCTTCTGTTGCCTGCTTTAATATCACCATTCCAGAGTGCTTTCATTTCGGGTAGGTTCATTACAGATAACATTCTTGTAGCTAATGAAATGGCCCATTTTGTTCACAATAAACGGGATGGTTCTGAGAGATTCATGGCTTTAAAATTGGACCTCAGTAAAACTTACGATCATATGGAGTGGGAGTTCCTTAGGAGGGCGATGAATCATTTTGGCTTTGCTCAGGCTTGGATTGATTTGGTAATACAGTGTGTGACTACAATCCGATATTCTTTTTTGGTGCGTGGTAAACCTAGAGGCTTTGTGATTCCTTCACGAGATCTGAGACAAGAGGATCCTTTATCTCCCTAGTTGTTCTTGATTGGAGCTGAAGGCTTCTCAGCTCTATTGCAACAGAAGTAGAGGGAAGGGTTATATTGAGATTTGTAGTGATGCCCCTGCAGTCAATCATTTATTGTTTGTAGAATTTATGGTGATATTGTGGGGACATGATAGCTTCAGCTCCAAATATGAGGATGGTTCATATTAAGAGAGGTGGCAATTCGGTAGCTCACTTGGTGACAGATCATGCGAAGACTTTACATCAGGACAATTTCTTTTTTTCTACACCTAGCTTTCTTATGGCTGCTATTGCAGCTGACTCTAATGCAATACCATTTTTTTATAATTCAATAAAGGGATGTCCTCTTTTACTCAAAAAAAAAAAAAAAAAAAAAAAAAAAGCTAATTTACCTCTACATAAAATTAAAATTAGCTATACTAATTAAAAAATTAATTTACTATTAATATACCGGTAATATATCGAAAATTATCTGTACGTACATAAATATGTTTATCCCCGAACCGGCATCAAAAGAGACAAATCGTGTAAAACGGCGCTCAAGTATTGATGGACTCCCTTGCCCGCCACCACCGGAGTTGCATGAGTGAGCTCTGCGCCTCTTTTTGGTTTCTGAGATCGATGCTTTCTTTGTGCGGGGAGCAGAATGAAGGAATTTTTTAGTTTTTATTTGATTTGGGCTGGGCAGCCCTTGTTGCCCCTCTTTTGCCTTTGGGCTTTAATGATTTCTCTTTATGACAAAAAAAAAAAGTATTGACTAACACTGGATTTCTCTAATATTGAAAAAATAAAATAAAATAAAAGCCGAATAGGGAATGGTTGGCCTGCAGAGTGCCACGTCATCACCAAATGTGCAATTCAAAAAAAAAGAAAAAAGGATTTCTCTGATATTGAAAAAATAAAATAAAATAAAAGCCGAATAGGGAATGGTTGGCCTGCAGAGTGCCACGTCAGCACCAAATGTGCAATTCAAAAAAAAAAAAAAAAAGGAAAGAAAAAAAGGGTAAGTAAAATGTAGACATCCAATTCAAATTGTAGAGGTAGGGAGAGAGTCTCTAATATCGAGACAAAATATAAACCAGTAAATTGCAAAGGACATAAAAGAAAAGAAAAGAAAAAGGCTGCAACGTGGGTGAGAGAAATGGGATAGAGAGAAGGGGGAAGGTTTTGGAGGATTCTTCTTCTCTCTAAAACAAAACCAAAACCAGGAGAAAAATCCAAGGTTTTGGTTTGATCGCTTGCTGGCTTGGTGGGTAAATTTCTGGATTCTTCCTGCTTAAATTTCAATTGTGGACTTGGTAGTATATATATGCTGCATGTTCATACTGGGTAGGTTAGTTTACTGATCAATCACGTTTTCGTTTGCGTGTTAGATATGTTCTTCTCGAATTGTAATTCTATTTATTGTTGGGGTATTAATTACTTGCCTGGTCTCGAAATGAAATGAAAGCGATTATGCTGCTGCTGCTGCTTCCAGATCCTTCTCAGTTCTCACCCACCCTCTCCAATTTTTAAATTTCTCTCTGACTTTATCCCTTTTTCATAATTTCATCATTCCTGACCTCCGATGCGATTTGGTTTCCCAGCCTCTGCTCTCTTCTCGTCTTCTCTCTGATTTTGGATTTTGGATTTTTTTTGCGGGGTTTCGGTAAGAATCAAACGTCAATTCTCTGTCTTCTCCTTTTCTTTCTCTTCTTTTTAAATTTTTATTTTTTTTCTTGTTCGATGCTGCCCGATCTGATAGCGTGGCTACCCTCCAGAATGCAAGAAGCACAACTTCGATTGTTCCACTTCTTTTTAATATTTCCTTTTTCTTCATCATCACAGTTGTTCCGCTTCATAGACTCTGCAAAGTTTGACCTTTTTTTTTTTTTTTTTTTTTTTTTTTTTTTTGTAATTGAAGGCTTCATATTGTTAGAATTGTATCCTAGAATTTATGTGGGGGTTGTTTGTTATGATGGTCTAGATCTGTAAAGCCCCATGCTATATCTTGATCAATTTCACCATATTGGTATTTGACTTTTACTTTGTTTTGTGATAGTGGCGAAAAAAATAAAAAAATAAAGAGAAATGGAGGAAGCAATGGCAGCTAGGTACTGGTGCTACAGGTGTTCTGAAATGGTGAACCCCGTCATGGGAGTTGAAATGAAATGCCCATTTTGCCAGAGCGGATTTATTGAGGAGATGGATGGCACCACTAGGGACAATCATGAACCCGACTCTGAATTTGGACCCGATCGACCTCTCTCCCTCTGGGCTCCAATCTTGATGGGGATGATGAACAACAATCCCCGTAGACGACGGAGATTGAGACGACAAGAGTTCGATGAGGATGATGATGAGGATAATGAGAATGATGATGCCCATGGGGGAGAGACTGAACTGGACAGAGAACTTGAATCAATCATCCGAAGGAGGAGGAGAAGCTCATCTTCCATTCTTCAACTGCTTCGAGGCATTCGAGCTGCTGGCTTGGCATCTGAATCAGACAATTCTGAGAGTGATAGGGACAGGGACAGGGACAGGGATAGGGACAGAGAAAGGGAAAGGGAACGCCTAATTCTTATCAACCCTTTCAATCAAACCATCATTCTTCATGGTTCTTACGATTCAAGTCAGGGTCAAAACAACAATCACACTGCTATTGGTTCATTAGGTGATTACTTTATTGGCCCTGGTCTGGACTTATTGCTGCAACATTTGGCAGAGAATGATCCTAATAGATATGGAACTCCTCCGGCACAAAAGGAGGCAGTGGAAGCTCTGCCCACTGTGACAATTAAGGAGAATTTGCAATGTTCTGTGTGCTTGGATGATTTTAAGATTGGTGTTGAAGCAAAAGAAATGCCATGTAAGCATAAATTTCATGGTGACTGTATTCTGCCATGGCTGGAGCTTCATAGTTCCTGCCCAGTTTGCAGGTTTCAGTTGCCTGCTGATGAAGCCAAACATGATTCCAATAATTCTAGAAACAGCAGTAACCAGAGGGATAGTGAGAACGCTGGCGGTGCTGGGGAAGAGGGAGATGAGGATGGGGATGGTATTGCGATTGAGAGAAATGGAGTGGCAGAAGGTTTCAATTTCCGTGGCCTTTCAATCTGTTTTCATCGACAGAATCTCAATCTAGTGGCAGTGGGGGTAATTCTTCCTCGTCAGCAAATGCAACTGGAAGCGGGAGTGGGAGTGGTTCGTCTCAAACAGATGACAATTGAATTCGAATATATGGAATCTGTTCCTCCTATCCTTCATACATATTGGGTTCTTGTTCATTATGTGGCTTCAATGGTCTGCTGCGCTGCTACCTGTGTACATAGTTGAAGCTGTGTTCTTATGTTTTCCAAAGAAATGAGGTCTTTTGTAGATGTCATGGTCTTTTGTAGAATATGGTCTGTGATTTTCTATCTGGAATCTTGGTAAATTGATGTGCATTTGCTTTAACCCTTTTTAGCTATAGTTGCTTTAAAATTTTGAAAGGTTCAGCATAATTGAGAATGGTAGATGGACTTTTCACTTTTGGGTTGATCTTATTAGGAGGTGGAGCCAACTGAGATGGACCAGTCACCAGTCTCTGTGTCATTATGCTCTATAATTTTATATATACGGATAAACGTTGAATATAGCTCCTGCTACTATTGCTTATGGCATCTGAATCATTGCTGATGATATGAGTGAGGTTTCACGTTCAAGTTTGACAAAATAGAAAATGGTGGGTTCTGCTTGTATTTAGATGCCCTCCTCTTTCTTCATCCTTGGGCTGAAATGCCAGCCCATTATTGCTTCAATGATACGCCAAGGAGGGCCATGTGAACTGTTTGCTCTGCCCTTTATTTTATTTTTTGCTCTGCTCTTGTTTAGACAACGTGAAAATGAATAATGCTGTCCCTGATACATGAAACATGAGATATGATCGAATAGCTAGCATCTCTGTTATTGTGTGTCTATCTCCTTTCATGTTCCGGTGTGATCGAATAGCTAGCATCTCCGTTACCGTGTGTCTCCTTTAATGGTGTCATTGACAGATATTATAGATACTTCTAGTGTGTGTTGCACATATTGAGAAATTATAGACTGTCAATCGACAATAACAAACGGCTATTTAAAGAAAGGATGAAATTGATATTTCCCTTTCAGAGCATAGCAGGGGCAATGATCCCACAGGCCAAAGCAAAAATATAGCAAATGATCCTAATAGTATTGAATTAAGTTCCACGTCGCACTGAGCAATTATATAGTAGATATCAAAGCCCCCGTCTCATCACAAGAGATGGGTGACAGTTTGATGTTTTTGCATCCAAAAACACACTTTAAAAACCAGGCAAAAGTTATAGGCATTGTCATCAGCTCCTTCTGAGAAGGCCCAAAAGGAGAACAAAAAATTATCATGATGATCTGAATCAAACTCACTTCACAGTCAAGATCTTGATCACAGATGCATTTCCATCACGATGCAGAGCCACAACAGCATCTCCATTCTTGCACAGTCCCTTTGCCTTAGCATGTTGAATGGCAAACTCCAGAGCTTGTTCAGTTGTTTCTGCATGAGAGGCCCTAGATGATCCTGCACTTAAGACTGGAACCAAGCCACGGAAAATTAGACTATGCCTTGCTGGAGCTTCATCACTGCATGACCAGTCAAAAGAGTCAGTCTTAATCTCAGGGACAACAACAGACAGTATAGGCATGCCTGGCCTGTACTTGGCCACTAGTTTTGCAGTACTTCCTCCTCTGGTTAAGACCAAAATTAGAGCCGCTTTGGATGAGTTGGCTGTTTTAACGGCAGAAGAAGCCAGGCTCTCTAATGGGCTCATGGGCACCGGGGAGTGCTCCATAATCCTTTTGAAGACATCTCCATAGTGAAGGGTGCTTTCTGCTTCTAGGCATATTTTTGCCATGGTGCGCACTGCAAGTTCAGGATAAGCTCCAGCAGCAGTCTCACCACTTAACATCACACAGTCTGTGCCATCTAGAACTGCATTTGCAACATCAGTAGCTTCAGCCCTAGTTGGACGGGGAGACTTGATCATTGATTCCAACATCTGTGTTGCCGTGACAACAGGTTTTCCTTGGATGTTGCACTTATAGATCATCACTTTCTGAGCCAGAAAGATCTTTTCAATTGGAATTTCCATTCCAAGATCACCTCGTGCCACCATGAATGCATCTGAATTTGCAAGGATATCATCAAAGTTTGCAACTCCTTCCTGATTCTCCACCTATCAATAAAAATTTTGGAATTAAAATTAAAGAACAAGTAAAGCAAACAGGTGAAATTCACCTGTTAACAGTATCCATATAAGCAAGTAGTTCCATTGCAAACAATCCCGTAGTTTCTAGTGATTATCTCAAAGACAATCCAAAGAATTATATTTGACCAATAATTGGATCCGTACTAGGCAATCTTTACTCTCAAATGAATCGATACACAGTACATTGCATACTGAAACACACCAACAAAAAAGAACATAGTTCCATTTGCAATCTCTAAATAATCTAGGTAAGATAAACGTTTATTACTTTATTTTAGACCTCACCGTACTCCAAAGTGGTAAAATAACTAAATCCACAACTATTTTATATATCTTTTCATGGAAATGAACATACCTTTGACATGAGAAGGATGTTCTTAGCATGCTTTCCAAGGAGCTTGCGAACCTCCACTAGATCTGAACCTTTTCGAACAAAAGACAGAGCAATCATGTCAATCTTGTTTGGAATCCCCCACTTGAGAATATCTTCTTTGTCCTTTTCTGTTAAGGTAGGGAGATCCACAACAACCCCTGGAAGATTAACATTCTTTCTCTCACCGAGCATGGCAGAGTTCTCACATCGGCATCTGACGAGGCCCTTTGCTTTGTCACAAGATAAAGCCAAAAATGAGATGGTACCATCAGCACACAGTATCATGCTCCCTGGCTTGACATCCTCAGCCAACTTCTTGTAGCTCATGCAAATCACATTTTCATCACCCTTGAGGCTGTAGTCTGTGGATATGGTGATTTCTTGACCCTGTTTGAGCTGGATGGGTTTGCCATCCTTCAAAAATCCAGTTCGAATCTCCGGACCCTGTGTCAGTGCATATGAAATGAACAATCAGAAATTCCATACTTTTTCGCCATCATCATAAGAATGAGCGATACACATAAGAATTAGCTCAAGGTATTCTCAAAGGTAACAAACATGCTATTAAATCCAAAAAAAAAAGTTTCGTTGTGCCTAATGTGAGGCAAGAGTGTTATCAGTAGAAATCTAATAGACAAGTTGAGTTAAGAGTTCCATAGTGTGAAGCAGAGAAGAAATGCACGCATAGATTGAGGAAGAGTGGACGAGACAAGTGCACATGTGTGGTGTGTATAAATTTCCAAACAAGCATATGATATATCATCATCACACAACCAGCAGAGCCTATTTGTTTAAGTGTATGTATAGCTTTAGTTTATGAACACTTGAAAACAGAGGGAGGGAAATCAAACACGAATTTCAAGTACGAGCCCTAAACCAAAGAATAAATTGAACTGGAGGCAAAATCGAGCAAGCAAACAAAATAGAGAAACAAACAAAATAGAGATAAGAGCGAAACGGTAAAAATGAATGAAGGAAGGAAGAGCGAGCGTATCCGAGAGATTCGGATCAAAAGGGGATCGGAGGGAAGAGGAGACCTTGGTATCGAGCATGACGGCGCAGAGAATTCCGGTGGAATCCATGGCGGCCCTGAGGTTGTTGAGGGTCTCCTGATGGTACTCGTGGGAGCCATGGGAGAAGTTGAAGCGGGCCACGTTCATTCCGGCACGGAGAAGCTTCTCGACCATCGGCACCGACCTGGATGCAGGTCCCAGGGTGCACACGATCTTCGTCTTCGGCTTCTGATCCATCCTCTCTCTCTCTCTCTCTCTCTCTCACTTGGTCTTGTTCTTCTTCTTTTTGTTCAATCTGTGAATTCAACCTTGATGTGAAGCACTTGTGTCAATAATGGGAAGTTAAAATATAAATAAAACAAGCGAGAATACGATGGGCGAATATGAAACAGAGAGAGAGAGAGAGAGAGAGAGTAATAGAAGACCGAGAAACAAGCATGTTCTGGCGATGCCACTCTCCTTTTCCTTTAAATTAATGTAATTATTTATTTTCGTTATTATTCTATCACACTTTCCTAAAAAAAAAACAGCATATTCTTAGTTTTTGCTTCTTGGACAACAAGGTAGCTTATGAAAATTAAAATACTTTTTTCTCTTCTTTCTTACTCGTCAATTAAAGGCCGTTCCTTATTCTACCACTAGTAGACGGGTGTAGTAGCTGTAGAAGCACAATGCACAGTAGCCCTCCTTTAAGGAACTGAGATACTAGGGGCCAAAACCATGCCTAGTCAACAACGGCGTCAGTCTCAATACCTAATTGGACACATTAGGACGCACCTACTCCCCCTTTCTCTTCCAATTTTCATTTGTTTTCTCAAACCGACTGGGGTGGTAAAAAAAATTGGGTTAGACTTCGATCCCTTTCCAATATAACCAAAGAAAAGGCAACAACAAAAAAAAAAAACTGGGGGTAGGTAAGCATGAGCTGTGGATTGACCACCTGAATCCTGTGTGTTGAGTTTCAGCGTGCATTGAATAATGAATAATGTAGGAAGCCTTCCTACCTCCTACGACTTGTGGAAGGTTGACTCCTCATGCTCAGTCACAGATCACACAAAGCACAAGACCCTTGCTTGCGCTGTCTACCCCTTTTGAGATTCACTTTAAACTTGAAACCCGCAATTGAATCAAATCAATGGGTTTTCCAATACCAATGTCCATAATCCTCCTAATGCTATAGGATTATAGCCAACAGAACAAAGTAAACAGAAGCCGGATTACCAGCAAGCCAATGGGTTTGCACCTCCCATCACCATGTTACCACTTACCAATGCCCTAACTTTGTCACCGACAAAACCTCTTTTATTTGTATTGTCCACATTATGGTCTACCTTTACCATTTCCACCTCTAAAATCAGTGTCATAACAATATTTGGTTTGGGAGGCAAATTTAGACAACTATTTTAGAAACTACATCATAATCATGTCACATCTCAAATTACTAGTCTAAATGCTCATTTCAAAAATGTATCAGAAGATCAATCTATTAATGTCAGCTCTTGCCAACTAGTAGACTTTCTATTTTGGAGCTCCCCACCATTGTGTTTCATAACTTAAAGATCCAGAGGGGACAGTTGTAGCTTCCTCGGAATCGTTCAAACCACCTGTGTACAAAACCAAGTGTGACATTCATTTATCCATCTACATATACACATAAGAGTTGCTGAATACAAAAGAGCATACTAGCTAGCTAGCTTACTCTCAGAGCGGTTGCATCACGACAATTTAGAGTTCATCATGGGCGTGTGGTTGTTCTTTGTTCATCAAGTCTAATTTATGTTGCAATTCCTGTTACACTTCATCCTATTAGACGGCTCAATGAAAAAGAAGAGCAGTAAACAATGCCCCAAGTCTTATTGGAACAAATTGCAATACCTGAAGTTTTTCCTCTAAGCAAATAGCTGGAGTTGATAACAATGCTACATACCTGCCACAGAAAACAGAAAGTTAGTCCCAGGGATACTGATCTTGTGTGTCTTTGTGTTTATTTAGGTGATACAAAAAAAGAAGCCTTTCTTACTCGCAGCGGCTTGGCTCATCAACATCAGCAACCTCATTTTTCAACCCACATCTAAGTCTGACCTGAAGAGTTACAAAGGATAAATCGAATAAGTAGTTTAACTAGTTTTTATGGCTCTAGCAAACCCATGACCCACAATTGTCTTACAATTACCCTTCAATAAACAAATAAAAGTGCTCTACAGAGATTTTATATGTGGCCAATATACCCATCCAAATAGAATTCATTCAACTGAAATAAAAAATTCATAACAAAAAGTCAAAAAATGAATCATAACATGTAAAAACATGGCAATAACTACCTTTAGACTTCTATCAGGCCCATTCCAGCATTTATCACCATTTGCAAAGATCATGACTTTATATGAGTCCTCAAACTTGTCCCAGCTCCTATTTTACACAAAATTATATAATTAGAAAAGATAATATGAGCTACAGAGAATACACATCATTTCATATTAGTTGGTCAGAGAACAATAGAAAAACTAAACCTATAACGTATCTACTGCAAGCTACCACTTAACCAACAGGAGAAAATATGGGGATACAAATGCATGCAGCAAGGTATCTTCAATTAGTTGGATATAAAATCAGATAATAATTGCAAAATGACTTGCCTTCTGAACTGAACATGTCGACGACAATCTAGAAACAAATTGCATGAGTGGATATTTTCTTTCTTGGCAAAGTGGATTTGGAGACCTAATATGTGACATTAATATCTAGATAGAATTTCCGGTGGAAGAAGAAAATAATATAGATACTCCACACCCATAAAGAGTATTCATTCATATGGTCTCCAGTTGTTTCTATCACTCCATGATTACTGAATCCAAGACTTCTTCTAATTCAGAACCCAAACACCAACCTCTTGACAGAAAATCCTAAGGGATCCATACGATCCTGGTATGTGCATAAAATTGGTCTTATTTCAGCCCACCCAAGTCTCTCTTTTTTTTCTGGTATATAATTTGTGGGAGGCCATCAATATAGACAGATAAAAATAGATACCTACCCTAGACGAGTTGTAGAGTGCCCCTCCTCCTGGGAAGCTTGCTTATATGGGCACACTTTGTAGACATACCTGCACAAAGAATTTTGAGTGCCCACAGGTCAGATACATCACAATTGAAAGTTACAATATTGACATTTGAGAGCTGTTAAGTTAAGTAAGAAAAAGTTCGTAACTTATTCTGCTTGCTTTCAAAACAGCGACCATAGAATGAATAGAACTCCTTATCTGGTCCTGTAAGAGCAAATTTGAGTCAGCTCATGAAAGCCCCACCTAGAAACCAACTATGCTTTTAAAAATTCATATATTACTCCAGCATGTGCAACTGATGTTATACTTACCAAAATCATGTTTTAGCTTTTGCGTTAAACTTGATATTCTTGACTCTATCTTGGACAATTTGGCACTGGATTCGTCATACTCCTTCCGTACACTAGCAGCCTCTAAACAGCAGATAAGCACCAAGAGATGAGTCATTACATGCACTTATTTCCCATAATCAAGCACTTAAGTAACATCAGACTTTTGATTACCTGATTGGTTCACTGGCGTCTGGAATATGTTAACAACGTGTAGAATGTTCCGCACAGTGTTTTGTATCTTCTCCAGCCAAGATGGGTTACTTGGGGTTGTTACATCTAAAATTCAGTTATGTGATGAAAAATTAATAAAGCATAATGGTTTAATTAAGCAGCTTGAGTTGCAAATTGAAGAACAAGTCCACTACCAATAGGCAGTTGCATACCAGACAAGTCTGAATCAGTGTCTGACTCATATTTGTATGAAGAACCAGAATCACTGTGATCCTCCACGCCAAAATCATCATCTGCCTCATCCTCATGATCTTCATCATCATATTTTTGGTTGTCATCATCAGTTTCTGAAGCATAGCCATCAGACTGTTCATCATGGGTCTCCTTAGGCAACTCTTCATGATCTTCATGATCAGAATCTTTTGTAACATCAACTTCCCCTGGTTCCTTTGTGGTATCTTCCCCTGTCCAGCGAGAAGCAACAAGGCGGCCCAACTCTTCCTTTGACAATGACTCTGTGTTTTCAGATGCATCATCTCCCTAAACATATAGAGCAAAGCAAAAAGCCATTAGCTCCCAAGGCTGATTGGGCCAGAAACACTTAGTTGATTTTGGGAAGTTGGGATCCAATATCACAAGTGGAAACCCTAAAAAAGAATATCACAGGAATACGACGCCTTTAAATTTATTTGCTCTTCTTTTTTATGCCTAATGATAAATGTTCAGCTGTGGTCAAAATAACAGAATATACGTTATTTCCCACAGTTCTTTAAAAGCCCAAAAGTCATCAAGTTCCTTAAAAGGAATGAATTCTTTGAACTTAAAGCTGTCATACAACAATTTTTCATTTAAAAATTAGTTTTCATTTAACTGGACATCATTGCTCTTAATATAAAATATTGTTGACTACTATAGAACAAGACAAGAAGCGGATGCAAGAAGGAAATCTGTACTTATTTAAGCACTGATAGTACATGCTTACACTTCATAAGTGCCACAACTTGTAACCTCAACAGTCTAGGACCTGATGGAGCACCCTAAATATCCATAAGGAACTTTGGCTAAACAAAAGAATCCTACCCTAGAATAACAATATTTCCAAAGAGAGCTTCATGTAAAAGAGGTGAAATTAAAAATTGGACCAAATTTTTCTTTCTAGCCAATCCTGGTAATGTTTTCTTACACAGTATGTACTTATAAAAGATGTTCTTACAGACCATCACACTATACCTTGCAGCGGCCGAATCTATAAATAAAGTGAGCTGATAGTCATTACCTCATCATGAGGCACCTTGCTTCCGCCATCAAAGTCAGGTTCAGATGTAGCAACAGACTCTTTCTTCTGCTTTACTGCTTCCTACAATAAGGTAGTAATTATGTCAAGATGACATGTTGTAATCTAACAAGTAACACAAGCAGTAAAAGCTCCAAAGAGTAGATTTTTCTATCTCAAAATATCAAGTTCAAAGTCTTGGTTTACCTGTTGTACACCATCAGCCAGAGACCCTATATGTTCAGGAGTATCAATACTACCATCTTCAGTACCTAAGTCATCATGTTTCTCTGCTGTATCCTATGACAAGGCCGTCAACGTGAGACTAGAAGAAAATCCACTATTTGCATTGTCATTAAACATTGATTAAAGTCAAAAACTAATTTCAAGTAATAGAACATCTATTATAGTGTAGTAACTTGTATATATGCTTGTTTCCAGTTGCATCCACTAGATTCAGCAAATACAAAAAACTCATACACACCAGCATATCATGACTTGAATCAGCATAAATACATTTTAATGTGGCCAAAGGAAAACTGTACACCTTAAATGTAAGAAGTCAAAAGTGTATGTATTTATTTGCACAATTTAATGGTGCTAAACAAATAGAAGAGAAAAGAAACAAATACGTAATCTGAGTAATTAGTTCAACCTGGTATGAATGAGAATCGTCCAAATTCCCAACATTATCATCATGTTGACTTTCTATAGGTTTGTCTTCAGCACTGCCATCCTCCACATCCTCACTCTTTTGCTTCTTAGCTTCCTCTTCAGCTTTAATTTTCTCCTGGTCTTCACCACCACTGTTCTCCTGCTTAGCTTTCTCTTCCGCTTCTTTTTTCTCCTGCTCTTCTTTTTCTTTCTGTAACCGTTCCCTCTCCTCAGCCTTTTCTATTTGTTCTTTACGCTCTACACAACAGGCAAGCCAAAAGAACAGTTACGATGTTTAACAATATTAGCAGATAATTATGAAGATGTTGAATTATCTATGTTTATGTACCTCAGCACCAGAAAGACAGTAAAGATACTTGGTGAATGAGAGGGAAGGGAAAAGAAAACTCGTAAAATCAAATGGGTATAAATCCATTATCATATGCTTGCTATATTGTCAAACTCTTAGATTCCCTCAACAGAAACATATAATCATGACGAAAATATACTGCTGACTTTAGGTACGTAAACAAATCAAGAAACATTTAAGGAAACAGATCACCCAAATACATCAGCTACATTCCTAGAAATGTGGGGATGGAGATGATGAAAATGATGTCATATATAAGAGCCACAAGAAATATACCTCTGAGCTGTTCAACAAGTCGCTTTAGTGTTTTCTGGTCACTTTGCAGCTTTGATAGTTCTGCCTCATCTTTAGCCATAGCTACTTTTGCTTGTTCAACTTCCTGTTTTCGTATTGCAACTCCCTCTTGGTAAGTAGCAATCTTCTTTTTCAGCTTATCTCTAGCCACTTTCCCAGCCTTCCAACATGTATTTGGGCAATTTACTTTACCATCATATTCGTCACTCCCATCACAGCAGTCTGCAGATCGTAAAGGGGTAAATATGCATATCAGAGGAAATCAATTAACCAGGTCAGGAAGAATAAAGGATTTCACTACAGAATAATGATATTCAGATACTAAGGAATTGAAAACTCATTTTCTGAGATTCAATAAATGAAGATGCATGACGCCTTCTCGGTGCACGTCTCTTTCCCATTAAATTGGAAACAGGCATTGCAAGTATTAACTGCCCCAAGGTAAACCTACTTAAGGTTGCCTACTCGCCTTGCAAAATGGAAAATCAAATGAAATACAAAATTGCAGCATGTCTGTGATGGTGCTCAAAGCATAGACTTACCACAAATACCATCATTGACTCTGGATGAAAATAGCTGGAGAGGAGCGTGACCCACATTTCGACAATAGAACTTTCCACCCGGGCATGCAGAAGTACCTGAAACCCCCACAAGTAGACATTCACTTTATCAGCAGAAAAAAAAAAAAAAACTCAAGCATTGACAGATATGAAAACCGAGTTTGACCATCATACAATTACAAACAGTATATCATGCCATTTAAATAATCAAATCAAGCCTAACTATAGCAAGTACAGAAAAGTTAAGGCTATTCCAATGACATGAGGTACTACATTACCTGCTGGAAAAAAAGAAAAAATAGTAAACTCTACAGTAAGGTACTATAATATGCAATTTGTTAGAAGAGCAACGGATTGTGTTAGCTGAATGAACTGAGATGACTATAGCAACCGGAAATCTTTGAAACGAGAAATTGAAGAGTGAGAAGGGGAAGGAATGCATACCAGGCTCGTCGGTACCGTCAGAGCAATCGCAGAAATCATCGTTGAGCTGAGCTCTGCTGAATTTCTTGGATCCGTCTTTACATTTGATCACCTCCGACGATTTGTAGTATTTCTCATCTGAACAAATCCAGTAGCCGGCCTCAGATTAGTACACAGAATTTGAAAAAATATATGATAAGATTGGGAAAGAGATGAGCAAAAACTTGGCGGACCTTCGGGAGCGATTCCCAGAAATTGATTGTGGGGAGAAGAAGCTGTTGATCTGACAATAGATTGTGAGAGTAGACACAAAACGCACAGCACCGTGGCGATGAAGCTCATCTTGTGCTTCATTTCCGATTAATTATTAGGGGAATTCGGACTCTATCAGTTCTTCCTCAAACAAGGCCAGAGAGAGAGAGCTGTGGTATGGCGTTTCGAGCTGAAAAACGACGCCGGCTTTCTTGAGATACACCACCTGTCCTTTTGTGTTTCGACTTTCGATCGAACCAGCGCATAGTTAACGGGGGTTTTACTTTTTTTTTTCTTTTTTTCCTTTTCTTTTTTTCCAGTCCCTCTAAAAAGAAAGTTTACGGCAAAAACTTTTACCGTCATATTTTCTATATTTACTAAAAGAGCGCCTTTTTTTCACCTCATCGGTGACCGACGCTCACCGAGAGAAAAGATTCAACCTCACCCAACAAGAGACGCACTGAAACGATCATTTATGATAAATAAAGTATCGGACACTGCCTGAACATACTGAATTGAGTAGAGAAGAGTTAGGGCTGTCGAGAATATTCCTCAAATTCTACGGGGGATAACTGTCATCTACACCATTTCATAGCTATCTCATGATCCTAGAACTTCCTCGTTTGTGAAGAGATCTGACACTTCTATCTTCTCACATTGTAAATAGAGAAGAAATAGTTTAGAGGGTTTCCCACCGACCTCCTCTGACCGTTCGTTTCTGTTTTGCAGGTTTCATGCGCATTACTTCAAACTCAATCTCTTCTTATCAACCATCTCAGTTCAATTCGCTCCCTTGTTACATACCAAACTCTTGTGGATATTGGGGGTAACACTTGCCATGAACAATAAAGTTTATTGATGGTTTTTTTATATATCTGAACAATAAAGTTCAAATTTTTAAAAATTTACGCAAGTTTTAATCCAAGAAATCATTGTTGTAGAACTTACCACGAGCACTGATGATATTTGGCTATGTTCTATTTTTTGTTTGTAATGCATTTTTTGAATGTCATCGTCATACAAGCCAATCAAGCGTCCTTTTGGCATTGGCTCGTGTTGGATCATAATTCATATATGTATTTGTGGCCTAAAACGTGAAAATTATTTGTTCTAAAGTCTAATTTAATGTTAACTAATTCAATTCCATGTTTTATAGAAAATCTTAACAAGAGGAAAAAAAAAAAAAATGAAATTTCAGCAATTTTTTCATGCACCACCACTTTTGGCGACACAAGTGGCAGCGGACCACAACTCACGCTAGTGCCATGTATTTTCCGGTCATATTCATGCATGGAGGAGCAAGGAGGATGAGTAACATAGCATATATTCCATTACATCTATTCACCATTATTTTATCCTAACCAAATTCCAAACTTTTTGGTTCCAAATCAACCAAATCTTTCTTCCATCTTTTCCATACCATTTCTACTTCATATTACCCAAAAGGCCAAAAGTTCACCATCATCATCACTTCAAAATTTATCATGTTTTAGGGTGTAATTACTATATTTTCTCCATCATTACCTACCCTAATCTACACCACTCCCTTGTTACCTTTTTTTCCTTGATTTTGGATTCTATTACCTCTCAAACACTCTTCATCCATGCTTCTTACAAGGCTATAACTGCTTCATTTTGCTATTAATGATGATTTCACACCTCTCTCTCCATCTATTTAAGAATCTCATCCCCTTACAAGCAAGACCACCACTCATACTACCCCATTACATCTCCTTTCTCTCTCCATCTCCACCACAAAACCTTCATCTCCACCTCCCAAAATCCAAATCCATAATATCTATACTCTCCTTACTACTCAATGTCCTCCATCATCACCACCACAACTATCATATTCCACCACCATAAACTCTATCACCACCACCATAAACTCTATCACTACTACTCAAAATTAGCCAAATGAGAATCTATTTTCATCACCATTACATTCATCATCACCATCAACAAGTTCATAATGCATTCAATCCACTGTCAAAGAGGATCCAAGGCAATCAAGAAGAACAATGAGGAGCTAGCTAGCCATCAATTTGTCAAGTTTCAACTAGTTCATTTTTTCCTTTAACTCTTTAATTTACCTTAACATATATTATAGACTTGATACTAATTTGTATGATTATGAATGAGTAGTTACTTTGTTGGGGCTAGGGTTGAAAGCCCTAGCCAATCTTCTATGGATTGATGTTATAATATGATTTGATACAACTTTGATTAACGTGTTTACATGTTAGTTCAAGAGTTGAATGCATATGCGTAAACTTTACAACTTTGAGTATGTGTATATGTCATGTCATGGTATAATGTTTAGAGTTTGGTAACCTTTGAATGTTAAAGCATGAAAGCACACTAGGTGTGCATGTAGGGGGTTGTGAATTACAATCACTTAGAGATAAGCTTGGTTGGTTTGCATGATTTCTTCATCTCCAAATTTTATGCACTTAGGGTAATGCATTAGATACTGAACCTGATTGAAATGCCTGACTTAAATAGTTAAGTAATACACCCGAGAGGGGTTGCTTGATACCACAAAAGAAGCATATCCCTTATTATACCCGAGAGGGATGCAATGAGAGAAATTGGTTAATTAATTTAGCGTCATTCCCATTGAAATGCATCAATATTTACAAGGGAGGTTAGTGGTAGACAATCTAAATCCAAACTTTCATCTATTTGATCACTAGTTTAGTTTATAGTAATTTAGTTTACATTTGAGTCTCTATTTGTTTTCAATTCAAAACTATATTTAAAAATCAAAATAAAATCACTATTCCATCTTGCACATACTCACCATGAGCCCTAGATTTCCTTATGATTTTAGGTTCGTGATTGTACATTTGCATATTCTAGCTCTTTTTAAGTTCATACCCTAACTAGTGACTATTTGGCTGACAGCTGGGGTGTGGTGAAGATAGTGAGAGATGATCTAGAAATGGATTTGACCATACTATTTGGGGTCACCGATAGCGGATGAATTGCAAGGATGTTTGACATTGCAATTGGTTGCGGGTGAAGTAGTCTCAAGTTTCAACTAGTGATGCGTGGGAAATTGAATGGGGATGGTTGAGTTGGCTAATCGGGAAACACATATTCGTTCTATGTGTGGTTTGTTTGATGGTCAATCGCCAACGACAACTGAGACTTATGGCAGATGGCGGCGCAGTGGGGCAATTACTCAGTGGCAAATAAGTCGTCATCGAGACTAATGGTTGTGTCATTCATAATCTCTATATGTGGAGAAAGTCTTCACTATGACTGTCGGACAAGTCTAATCGTCCGACCATTCATTGAGAGTGAGACGTTTGGTTTAGAAGTAGGGAATTGAGAGAGTTAGAGCAACTATTGGAGTTGAATCAGTTGGTATTCCAAATGTTTTTGAATAGTTTTAGTAAAATTATATTTAGAAGATGTTAGAGATGGTCTTATATTTTTGTGGAGAAAAATTTAGTTACCGTCCCCAAACTATGTTGCCAAGGCCAATTTGATACCCGAGCTCTCAAAAGTATCAATGTGATACCCAAAGACATATTTTGACATCAACGTGATACTTCCGTCCAAAATTTGTGACGGTTCCGTTGAAAATATCACGTGTCATATATGTGACTAGATTTTTAAGGGCAAAGTCGTACTTTTACACCAAATTTGTTATATATATATAAAGAGTATTTTTTTCATCTTCAACTTAGACCAGACAACGCCGATGTCACCGCCGATGTCGACGCCGCTACCGCTCCGAGGAGGAGGAGCAAGAGGCTTCACTGCCCCAAGAAATTTGAGTTTCTCAAATGGGGCTTGAAGCTGCTAATTGAATTTCTCGAGTCGATTGGGAAGGACAGGACGAAGAAGATCTCCGAATATGACGTTACTACGATTATCACCTACAACGTCAACCACTGCAGGCTTCTCCAGCCGACGAAGAAGAAGAGGATCGTCTGCGACCAAGGGCTATTAAAAGCAAGAGAGAATTGTAACTGAAAGCTTACTGAGCAATTCGACTCAAAAGCATAATTTATTTCCTCTGTTTCAATTACATATATATATATATATATATATATATACTGCACCTGAAACAGCTTTTACACAAATTAAGGAAGTAAACCAAAATACGACTCCTACTCAACTTCACTCCTAAAGACTTGGTAAACAAACTGATTTCCTAGGAATCAGGATACCCAACGTATCCAACTATCTTATTCAAAAACATAAAATTTAACACCCTCCCTTAAACTGAATGTCCCTAAGACATCAGTTTATAGCACAGAAAACTCCGGCAGCTGAGCTCTTTTCCATCAGAATCAACATCCTTCCTTGAGCATACTCCAAGTAACTCTCGTAGCTTCACATAGACAGCAGGCTTGAGTGGCTTTGTAAAAATGTCTGCAAGTTGGTCTTCACTACTACAAAAAGTCATATCAACAATACCATCCTTGCACAGATCACGCAAAAAGTGAAATCTGACATCTATATGTTTGCTCCTCCCATGTAAAATAGGATTCTTTGACAACTTAATTATGGAAACGTTGTCACAGAACACTGAAGTTGGTTCCTCTTGAACAAAACCAAACTTGATAATCAACCTTCTCAGCCAAATAGCTCGGCAAGCACAAGCTGCTGCAGCAACAAATTCAGCTTCAGTACTTGACAAAGTCACTATCTGTTGCTTCTTTGAAGACCATGAAACAGCCCCATCACTCAACATGAACACATAGCCAGAAGTGCTCATTCGGTCATCCAAATCTCCAGCATAGTCACTATAAGTAAACCCAACAAGTTCTGACATTTCTCCCTTCTTATAAAAGATACCAAAATCAATTGTACCTTTCAAGTAGCGTAACACTCTTTTTGCAGCAGAAAGATGATGCTCAGTTGGATGCTCCATATATCTGCTGATAAGACTTACTGCATACATAATATCTGGCCTTGTTGCTGTAAGATACATCAAGCTTCCAACAATCTGTTTAAACAAAGTGCTGTCAACCTTTTTGCCCTTAGGATCCTTAGTCAGCTTTAATCCTGGTTCAATTGGTGTTCCAACTGAATTGCAAGTCTTCATCTCAAATCTGTCTAAAATCTCGACAGCATATTTCTTTTGCATAATGAAAATACATGTTGCAGATTGCACCACTTCAATGCCAAGAAAATAATGCAAGAGTCCCAGGTCAGTCATTTCAAACTTAGCCATCATTGAATGCTTGAAGCTCTTAAATAAATCTTCACCATTCCCTGTGTAGATGAGATCATCTACATACAAGCAAACAATTAGGAACTTCCCAGCAGCTCCAGACTTTATAAAAAGAGTATGCTCATACGGACACTTTTTGAAGCCTTCTCTTGTAAAATAAGACTCTATACAACTATACCAAGCTCGGGGTGCTTGTTTTAGTCCATATAGTGCCTTCTTCAACTTGTATACACCTTCTCTTCATTCCCTTGCTACACATATCCCAAAGGCTGCTCAACATAAACATCTTCTTGCAACTCACCATGTAAAAATGCTGACTTGACATCAAGTTGATAAATAGGCCACGAATTCTGAGCTGCAACTGAGATAACCAATCTGATTGTGTCAAGCCTCGCAACTTGAGCAAACACCTCTCCATAATCAATCCCATATTCTTGTTTGTAGCCTTTAACCACCAGCCGTGCCTTGTATTTGTCTACCTCACCATCTGCATTGAGCTTCGTCTTATAAACCCATTTAACTCCAATAGACTTCTGCCCCTTGGGAAGATCTGTCAATTCCCAAGTGTTGTTCTTCTCAATGGCCTTGATCTCTTCATCCATAGCTCTCTGCCACTTTAATTGCTTAACTGCTTCTTAGAAAGAAACAGGATCACATCCCATGAAAAGAGCAAAATGGACAAGTGGATCATCATCTCGATTAATTCCACTAACCTGATAATCTTGCATCCAATTTGGCGTTCTTCTTGTTCGTTGAGGTCTTGAGCCAGGTGATTGATCATTTTCAACTTCTATAGTTGTGACTGATGACTGCAAATCTACTACAGGAGTGGTAATAGAACTTGGTGGCTGCTGACTTCTTTCTTCATCCATTTTATCAAGATCTGCTGAAATATGATTCCCATTGCTACCAACAGTCCATTGCCATGTTCTACTCTCATCAAATACAACATCACGGCTAACAATTATCCTCTTTGAGATGGGATTGTACAATTTGTAAGCCTTTGAGAGCTCACTGATGCTAAGAAAAATGCACTTCTCTCCCTTGTCATCAAGTTTCTTCCTCTTCTCATCTGGAACATGAGCAAAAGCGATGCATCCGAATATTCGGAAATGATCCACCGCTGGTTTGTGTCCCTTCCAGGCTTTTTCAGGAGTCATGTTCTTGACATCAAATGTTGGGCTTCTGTTCAATAAGTGGATGCTCCAATTCACAGCTTCAGGCCAAAAGCTTTTGGAAATGCATTTGTTTGACAGCATGCTTCGAACCATATTCAAGATTGTACGGTTCTTCCTCTCACTAACGCCATTCTGTTGTGGTGTGTAAGTTGCGGTGAGTTGCCTTCTAATGCCATTCATCTCACAGAAACTTGCAAACTCTTTAGAGTTGAACTCTCCACCACGATCTGTTCGCAAGACCTTAATTGTTCTTCCAACTTCATTCTCCACAAGAGCTTTGAAACTCTTAAAAGACGCAAAAGCTTCAGACTTTTCTTGCAAAAAATATACCCATGTCTTCCTACTATAATCATCAATGAACGTTATAAAATACCTCTTACCACCATTAGAGGTTGGATTTATTGGTCCGCAAATGTCCGAATGAACCAGCTCTAATGGGTTTAGAGCTCTCCATGCATTTCCTCTGGGGAAGTGATCACGATGTTGTTTGCCAACAATACAATCTTCACACACTTGTGATGGAGAGACAATATGTGGAAGACCTATCACCATGCTTTTCTGTCTTAGAGTCTGTAGCCCATTGAAATTGAGATGCCCATACCGAAAATGCCACAGCCATGCCAAGTCTTTTACTTTTGCAAAGAAACAAGTTTGGAGACTTGGACTATCATCTTGAATAATTATGGGAAACAATCGGTTTGATGTCATTTTAACCCGAGCAATTACACCTCTTGTTGAATCTTCAATGAGGCAAACTCCATTTTTAATGCTGATATGATAGCCTTTCTCTTGTAGTTGACCCAAGCTAAGCAAGTTGCTTTTCAAATCTGGAACATAGAACACACTGGGAACTCTTTCAACAACATCATTTTTCATACGAACATTGATACTTCCTTTTCCCATAATAGAGACAGCAGAATTGTCTCCGAACTTCACAATATCTCTAAAGGATTCATCCAAGTCAGAAAATAACAACTTATTGCCACACATATGATTACTGCATCATGAATCTAAATACCACATATTATTAGACTTTTCTTCCTTGTTATGACATGTCATCAATAAGGTTGTTTCTTCTTCTTCTATCTCAGCATAATTTGATCTTTCTCCCTGACCTCTAAAGAAAGTAGGACATTCTGAACTATAATGGCCATACCTGTGGCAATTGAAGCATTCAATATTGGATTTGTCAAACCTTGATCCTTGACCACGTCCTCTGCCACTGGAATAGGAATTGAATCTACCTCTGCCTCTTCCTTGACCACGTCCTACACCCTCAAAAGCAACTGGAGTGTTGGAAGAGACTTTCAAAGCTTGCTCCTCTATTGTAGCCCCTTGATTAATTCTCTGCTCATGAACTAACAACGAACTTTGCAACTCATCAATCGAAACTTCATCAATGTCATGTGATTCCTCAATCGAACACAACATAGTCAAATTTTGTATGCATCAATCGAAGAATTTTTTCAATAATGGTGACATCTCCCAGCTTGTCACCATGGATTCACATCTTGTTTGCAATAGCCATGACTCTTGAGAAGTAATCATTGACTGACTCTCCCGTCTTCATTTGAAGAGTCTCAAAATCTCTACGGAGGGCTTGAAGCTGTGCACGCTTCACTTTGGCTGATCCTTGATACTTCTTTCTCATTGAATCCCAAATTTGCTTGGATGTGTCCTTTTGAAGAATAGTCTCCAAAATTGTGCGGTCAATTGCTTGAAACAAGTAATTTTTTGCCTTGAGATCCTTCAACTGCTGCTCTTCCTGCACCCTTTTCTGTGCAGCTGACAACACTTCTCCAGCAGCGGTTGGTTCAGCAATCCCGGTTTCAATGATGCTCCAATACTCCTTGGACCTCAGAAAATTCTCCATAAGTATGCTCCAATGGTCATAGTGACCATCAAAGCGTGGAATTGCTGGTTGCACATAGTTGTTGTTGTCGGATGCCATGTTCACTTGCTACTACAAGAAAGCTGCTGCTTCTTTCTACCTCAAGCCTAGTGGGGGCTCTGATACCACAATGTTAAAAGCAAGAGAGAATTGTAACTGAAAACTTACTGAGCAATTCGACTCAAAAGCATAATTTATTTCCTCTATTTCAATTACATATATATACTGCACCTGAAACAGCTTTTACACAAATTAAGGAAGTAAACCAAAATACGACTCCTACTCAACTTCACTCCTAAAGACTTGGACTCCTAAAGACTTGGTAAACAAACTGACTTCCTAGGAATCAGGATACCCAACGTATCCAACTATCTTATTCAAAAACATAAAGTTTAACAAGGGCTTCATTCTCTGTTCGGCAGGAAAACCATTGCTCAGATCAAGATCTACGACCTAGGACTTCAAGTCCGACGACGACGGTTTGGACGAGGAGGGCAACGAGGAATTTGAGGGCGTCGGTGATCTTTCTGGCAGGAGGGGTGGGGAATTTGAGGAAGACTTGGAGGGAGTGACAGGAGAGGTCGGAATTGATGGTGGAGAGGGCGGATTGCTGGTAGGAGCAGCCTTTGTAGAGGTCGATGTTGGAGATGGATCCGCCGAGGCCGCCGCTGATTCCGATGGAGGGCGGCTGCTGGTGAAGTTGGCGTCGGAGTCACGATGGCCGAAGTTGTCGAGCGGCCTTGATGGTGGCGGTGGCCGTGGGTTCATCGACGACTTGGGTCGCCGGCTGCCTCTCATATTGACCGTGAAAGTTTCCAGGTGGGATTCCAATTTTGTTAGTGGAGATGGGAGATTGAAATTTTGGATTAGAAGTTGAATTGTTTGTTCTTATTTTCTCAATTGAAATTGCTACATTTGCATGTAATGTGAGATTTTGATGTTGGGGACTGTAACTGTCGTCGGGGCCGAGCTCACGTTCAAGGCCGAAATCAGAATTCATTTTGGGGTGGGTGGTTGGTGGCTGGTTGTGTTGTCAAGTAAGGAAATGTGGCGGCGGAGCTTGCTTCGGAGGTTGCGGCGGTTTAGCTAGTACAAAACCCAGAAGAAGAAGAAGAAGAAGAAGAAGAAGAAGAAGAAATGAAAAGAAAAAAAAATGAATTAACAAAAACAAAAGGGTAAGTTGGTCATTTAACTTTTTTTTTTTTTTTTTTTTGTCTCCACGTGCTTGCCACGTCAGCAAATAGTTCATTTTTTAAAAGTCATAATTGAATACCCCTAGATTTTGGTGGAATTCATGAAGTCTTTAAAAATCTTAATTGAATACCTCAAGACTTTTATGGACTATTAAAAGTCTATATTGAATACACCCAGACTTTTAAATTCCATATATTTCTTTAAAAGTTTCACTAATTCCATATACGATACAGCCCGTTAGTAGAGTTTAGTTATTTTGAAATGTTACCGGTGCAAGTGGCCCCAGTTCGGCTATCCCTAAAACCCCTGCAAAATCGCTGACGAGATATTTTGACACATTATCTAAATCTCCCAACAATGGAGGGAAGCTCGCTTCTCAGTCTCAGCTGCTCCTCTGCTCTTCCCAATTTAATACCCACTCCTTCTTACTCCTCTCTAAGCTTTACTCTCTCCCACTCCTCATCCTCTTCTTCTTCTCCTTTGCTATTTGGTAGATCCCATCTCGTGGGTTTAATCCCAAGACCATTCACTGTTCGAACCTCTCTCCGCACTTCCACCTTCGCTGCCGTCGATGAAGCTCTCGAAAAGCCCAACTCTGATTCCAGAGATATGTTGCCCAAGATTGACAAGAGTGGCAGATTTTGCAGCCCCAGAGCCGCCAGAGAGCTCGCTCTGTAAGTCCCATCTCTTTTTCTTGTGAACCGTGTTTGATTCTTGGAGACCTGCCCATGATTATTATTCATTCATATGCAGCTCCATTATTTATGCTTCCTGCTTAGAAGGCTCCGACCCAGTACGCTTATTTGAAAAGCGAATGAATGTCCGTCGAGGTATTGCCCTCTTTCTCTTTCTTTCTGCTTTCGAGCCATTGTTCATTCGGATATGCTTATTACTTACTGGACGACTTGTGTTTCCAGAACCCGGGTATGAATTTGACAAGGCTTCATTGTTGGAATATAATCCCATGAGCTTCGGAGGACCCCCTGTCACAGTTCAAACTGTTGAAGAAGCAGATGAGCTCCTGCTCAATGACGAAAAGGAATCTGCAATCGGTATGAATTTATTTGTGACCATTCTAACCTGACATGCACTCCATATTTTAAACTTCATAGCTGCGCCAAGTATCACATTGTCCTCTAGTCTTACTTCATGTTTGTGCTAGAAAGTAAAGTGAAGAATTAGGTTGATGATTCAGATTTCCATGCTTGACTCTCGACCCTCTCTTGTCAGACTCACTATCAAAGGTTTTGCATGTGATGTGTTTTGATTAGTTCAGATCTATCGTCCGTTTCTGGCAATGGAATTTGGTACCCTCTTTTATTTCAAAGTGGAACTCTTGCTATATTTAGAACAGTAGCTCTTATATGAGTAATGAGTGCATCTGTACTTGGGATGGTTCTTAATGGAGATCAGTTACGTCACAAGTTTTTATGCTCTCTCTTTCAGAGGGTATCTCAACAGCTACATGCCTTGTAATTTGCAATCTCGTTAAGAAAACGATTAAAGTTGTGGCGAATAATTGCACAACTTACATTGTTCTTGTGTCTCCTAGCTCTAACATCCCTCTAAAGGAAATTGTGTGCTACTTTTCTGATCTACTGAATTTTTCCAGTTAGCCAGAACTCTTTGTGCAGTTATTTTTAGTTGATAATATTATTAGACTTCACTATGTTTTTCATTTCCTCTGCGACTGCTGTCACTGCTCTTTCAAGAGGAATGATATCTATTTTATTTCCATCTCAGAAGCGGAAGTTCTTGCAGCTCCTCCAAAGTTGGTATACAGCAAACTGATTTTAAGGTAAACCTTCTAAGTATATTGATCTAAATTCACTGTTTAAATGCAACCATAAGCTGTAGCAAACACGATTGCTACGGATAGCAACTATTTATGTTTTCCTTTTCGTTCCAGATTTGCAAGGAAACTTTTGGTTGCAGTTATGGATAAATGGGACAGTCATGTGCTTGTCATTGACAGAGTTGCCCCTCCAAATTGGAAGGTGTGTACAAGGTTTAGAGGTCAAGTCACATTTTTACACTTCCACATTTGTCTTTTGTTCCAATGTTGATTCTGCAGTAGCTTACTTGGCTGTGCTTGCTGTGATGGTATGTTTCTGCATTGTTTGCCCTGGTTTTATATGCTTTAACCTTGCCTGATATGGATGGGGCCACATCAATAATTAATGTGTACGCATACTCTTAACTTGCTCAAAGTTTCTGGGCTGGAAGGTTAATAGTAGTATATCTGAGTTATTCATTATATTGACTATTCGGTTAAGTTCTGGCTTATATGACTACAACATTGGCATAGACGAATAACTGGTTTTTCTTTGTTTCGCCTACTCCTTTTGGAATTAGTACTATTCTTATGACGAGACTATTGTTCTGAAATGAAAAGAAATGGAGAAGTTAATCGTAGTCGTTGTCTGGTCAAGTTAAAATAATATCTATTTGTCACTGTAATCCTGATTAGTGATGTTGATGCTGGTGCTACTGGATGTGGGGTGTGTTTGCACTTTGTGCACTGGGTTTGTGAGTGGGTGTGGCCATAAATAGAAGTATTTGGCTTCAATTGGTCTGAAGTTTATTCTCCAATCTTGCTGATCAGCCAAATAGGGCTAGTCAAAAACCTCCATGTTTGGCTGTCTGGCACAGCAGTATGAATTAGATTGAAATGCATATAATGCCTTTAGTATCATGACAAGTTGCTTGATCATAGCTTTTTGCTTTTCGTCTATGTATGTTTTGAGAGCATATCTTCTAGTAGCTAACCAGCATTACATCCTTCAAATATGGCAGCTGATTCTGAAATTGTTCAATTCTTGAGAAGCATCAAATCTAGTTCAGTCATCTTCTGTGTTTCCAATTCATGCTGACCTATATTTATCTAGAAACTTTGGCAGTTGAATTCAAATTTGACTTGGACAAATTATATTTTCATGCTTGCCAGTGAAAAGGAAAGCAAACAGTATTTCTCCATCTCAAATTTAGATGTGGAGAAATATCATTTCTTCGTAAATAAAATTAAACAACTTTCTCCTTCCTTTTTACACCAATAAAACAGAAATATTACCAAATTCTTGATATTTTACCACCCATTGGTTATGACCTTACAGTTTGCTCCTATGTATTTATGATTGTCAGGATGAGCCAGGAAGCAGAATCTTGGAGCTTTGCATCCTTCACTTGGCAATGTCAGAAATAACAGTGTTAGGAACGCGACACCAGATTGTCATTAATGAGGTATAATCTTTTTTACGTTTTACTTGTTATGCTATACTTGTTATATTGTTAGTGAAAAGAAAGGATTTGTGATATATCTGTTGCAAGTTTAATCAAATATGGCTCTATTTGTGAAGGCTGTAGATCTTGCTAAACGTTTCTGTGATGGGTCAGCCCCCCGCACAATCAATGGTTGTCTTAGAACATTCGTCAATGGCCTTGAAGAATCTGGTTTAACTCCAGCTTTGGGGAAACAGAAAGCGGTCACTATCAGTATTAACTGATTTTTGTTGATTTTTAACGAAACTCAGATAGTTGTTGGTAGGCTGAATTGAAGAGTCGCAGTTTGGGAGTAAGGCTCTAGTTTGTAGATGTTAGAAAACGTTGGAGGACTCAACGAGAAATTGAGGGCATGGAGTCGTGTACCTGGATAGAACCATTGTTATAATAGATAATTCTTTAAGAATTATGATGTATATGATAAATGTTATAGTATGGATTTTCTGAATGATATGAATCTTGGATAATTGCGCTTCTCATCGAGTAAAGGGCTAATCCATCTGTGTTTAAAGTTCAAGTTGTTCGATCTTATCTTGGCTTGAGAAGTTGTTTGAGCTTATATACTTTTTTTTTTATGGTAATAGGTCAGCCATTTCATTAATATTCAGCAAGCAGTACAAAAACGAAACACCCCATGGGGTCGACAGAAAGAATCGTTCCTTAGAACCTCATGAACCCTATTCTAGCATAATAAAATCCCAGAAATCCCTAGTACACCCACCTTTTGGTAAATTCACGCACTTTTATTCTAACAAAAACCTAGAAACCTCGAAGCTTACATAAAATGGTTCAAACTAAGGCACTGGTTTTTGCGACCCAAACAAAAACTAAACGGCACTATGGGCCATAGAGACCCACAACATCCAATCCCCTAGCAAGACGGTAATCCAGCCCCAATCCCTAGCAGATAGAGTCCAAGTCGGAAGTTGTAGGACCCAGCCCACCCACTTCCAGCCATACCACAAACCCTCCAAACAGCCCCAGGCCCAGCTGGCCCAATAGGGCGAAATTGCTAAGGGAAACCCAAGCACTCCATCACAGCCGTCCAAGCTGCCGCTGCCACCCCCTTGGATCGCCACCTTAAAGGGATCAGATTCCGAACAGAAACCATCGCCGCCTCCAGCCAAAGGACCACCTCCACCATCGAAGACCTGATACTCCGCCATCTTGAAGCAAAGGCAGGCCATTGTTCCACTACCAACGTCGAAAGACAACGAGAAACTGGAGCATAAGACGAAGCCAGCAGCTCGCCTAGATTCCTCATTTGGATGCACACAGCCCTGCCACCAAGCCTTACCACCACCAACAGAATCAAGTTGGCCGCCGCTTTGGACGCTACCACCACCATCATTCGACGGATCAAGACCAGATCCATCATCAGTGTCAACGGGACCATCAAACCAGATCTGATGGTGATCAACGGTAGATCCCTCATCACCACCAAACCAGATCTCACCACCTTCACTCGGCCTCGATCAAGACAGCTGGTCGACCCACCAAGCAAAGTCATCAAGATCGACATCACCCTCGCCACCAAAACTCGAAACTACCACAGGAACATCGTCACCAAAAGCAACGAAGGAAAGAAGAATCAGCCAGAGAATGGCCATGGCCTCTATTGGCAAGCAATAAAGTAAGTCGGAGAAGCCACCGCCCGTGAAGGAGAGATTTCTCAACCCTAGCAGAGAGACGGCTAGGTCTGAGCTTATATACTTTATTTTTATTTGTTAGGATATGCATTTGGCATTTGATTCTTGAAATAGGCAGGCAAGGGAATTCATATTCTATCCATGGCACAAAAGAAGATACTCGTCATAAGGTTAATCCCCAATAACTGCATGTCGAATGATGATGCTTAAAAGCTCACAATATCAACTTTCATTTTGCAATGTTGTCGACACTTAACTTTAAAGAGCTACTAAACTAATACATTTCAATTTTCTTGCAAATAGAGAAACACCTTAAACTAAACTTTTTTTTTTTTTTTTTGAATCAAGCCCACGGGGCGAAATAGTATATTCATCACAAACCATAATAGGTCGTTACATACCCTTCCGCTGTCATTTAAGGATATAGACAGACAAGAAGGTAGTGCTAGTACCCACAATAGTATGTAGAAATAGGCACACTCATTATACATTCGTAGAGATAGTGGATATCCTCCTTCGGTACTACTCAAGAGACGCTACAGAGACATAGAGTGCACATCAGTGCTTAGTTTCCTAATACAAGAAATTATTGTAATTTAAAAAAAAAACTAAAAACATAGGGTTGCATCTAGACTCTAAATTCAGCTATGGGATAGAGAATGTAAATTAGAATTGAAGCATCTTAATTTTCTATGATTAAAAGCCTCCTTCCTAAAAAAAAAAAAAACAAAGATGGAGACTGGAGAGAGAGAGAGAGAGAAGAAAAAGAAAAAGGAGAGCCGGGCTTGGGCTAAATGTTATTGGGCTTAGAGCCCTCTAGGGTTTCGGTTATAATTGCTCTCTATAAAACGAGCACAAATGCTCTTTCAATTTGTGACCGCAGTCTATGGTCTCTTGTTTCGCCGCTGCAGCCCGCAGATATGGAGTTCGCTTCTTACCTATCGAGATGGTTCTCATCGTTTTTGGTTTTTGTCTTATCTTTCTGATCCTGTTGGTTAATTGTTGTGATGCCTAACATTGCAATTCTTTGATCCTATCGATCGAGGAATCTATCCTTAGGCTATAGTAAAGCCCCTGCATGCTCTGATTTTATGTATGCACTCCTCCTTTAGCTCCGATTATCCTTTGTTTCTTAGGATCTATTGGTGACAAGGACGATACATTCTTACTGTTTCTTCTTCTTTTCGTTTGTATTTTGAGTCGGAGGGTTTTCTTGTGGTATGATGAAAAGAATCATTCGGATTCCCAATGATAGCATATATATGATATCTCAACCAGCTACTTCTGATCACATGGTTCCTTCCTTCACTCCCTACTTTATTTTTTCTGAGTTTCAATGTTTTCGGTTTTGATTTTAGGCCGATGATGGATAACAATATTTGCTACTCTTGATGGGGAAATCCCATCTGATGATATTTTACCACCAAGATCTCTGAGGCCTATTTTTCCATTTTCAAATGTTTTTATTAGTCCAGTTCCAATATACTTTTGTACCTTTTCCTCATAAAATGGTTGAAAAGATCTCAAGGGTAGAATGCAATGTGCAAGAATGCTTTTTGTGGTCTGGAATTTTGATTCCAAGTGCACATTCTTGATACAAAATAGAAAGTCTACTCTGGTGCCAAATGTTTCTGATCAAGTCAGTCAGTCTCTTGTTTGGGTTTGTAGTAAGGCCAGATTCGAAGGGAAGTAAGGGACCAACACCAACAGATTGAAAGACAAAGGATTTCTGTGATGTGAATAATCATCAGTATGGTACATGTAAACCATTTGAGATTGAGTCATTTGAGTATGATGAATTAGGTTGTCCATGATGTCTCAAGTAAGTGGGATGGTAATACTGATGGCACTACTCTGAAATACCTGCATCACCAAGATATATGTACCTGCACATCAAGAATGCAGGCAAAGAAGCCCCAAACCCTAACATTGGAATGAGTTGGTTTATAAGAGTTGCATCCATAAACACATCATACATTCAAAAATTATGTGGCCATAATTTAATTTTAAGAGTTTAGAGTAATATTCTTCAGAAATGTTTAATTTTAAGAGTTTGAGACTGAGAGTAATATTCTTCAGAAATTTCTTAATCTTCATTATTAATTTAAGAGCCTGTGACTACAAATTCTTTAGTCACTGTATGACCGTGTAAATAATACTAATATTTTGTTATAAAGACTATTTTCTTTTTGAATTGGGGTATTGATCCATTAAAAATAGAAAAGAGGCATATAACACATAATAACCCGAGAGATTTCTTGGTTTTCTATTTCTAAGTAAAGACGCCTCAGATAGCACATTAGACCAAATAACCATATGTCATGGTCCTATCCCCTCCCGGAAGCACCTAGAACCTGAGCCATAGGACACAAAGCCCATGACCAGTAACCTTGGGCCTTAAGCCCAAATCCAAAACAACAGGCTCCAACAGCTCCACGTGCATTGCACGAGCGCAACCGTGGTCACCATCGCATCAACAAGCAGTCCACGCTCGTCTTTTTAAATTGTGAATAGCGCCACCCATCGACTCAACAAACAAGCCAAGCAATTCGCAAAAAGCTGTGCAGCCACCAATAAAAACCGCGACGACAATCAGCCATGGATGAGGATCGGGGTGGGGCCGAACGAAGAACCATGACCCCCAAGCACAACGGCACTGCATGACCAACACCATAAGGTCAGAGAGAAGGTATATACGTACCTTCACCGCGAACGAATGGATGAGATTGATGCATGACTGCACCGAAAATACCTTCAACATGAAGTGTCAAAAAGATGCAAAGGACGTCGCAGAGGAAGCCCAGCAACGCCATCACTGTATAGATAGGAGAGGAAGGACGGGAGGACAGGGAACCCTAGTCGCTCTCAACTCTGAGAGAGAGGAGAGAAGCCTCATCTCGACCATGATGCAAGATAGTTAATTATAATACTTTTTAAGTATAAGAAAACATGAAAACGATGAACATTGGAGGCTTAGATCATCTTAGGATATTCTTGGAACTATGCATGCATCTATATCTATAATGGAGGAAAAACTCAAAATGATCTTGACGTAACTAGGTCAATACCAACATAATCCCAAAATTTCGGACTTTGTGCAGCTTTCCCTCCTGGTGTAGTTGACAATATTCAATCGATTCATGTTTCTTTAATTCTTTCCATTCCCTAATGAAATGGTTTGGTTCAGTAGCTAGTCTGTTGGAGCTGAATTTTACTTCAAAAATAGTTAATTAGCTACTCTGTTGGAGATGCTCTAATAATGTTAAGTTTACAGTCGAGTCTATTTACTGAATCGATCAAAACATATATATATATATATATATATATATATATACTCACTTTAAATCTAACGCTCTACTGAAAATGTGGAAACAAAATTTACCTCCCAAAATTAAAGTATTCTCTTAGCAACTGATAAGAAAACGACTTCCTACAAGAGTTCGGATTTTACTGACAATTTATTAATAGAAATTGCCCTCTGTGTGACTCCACTGCTGAAAATATAGACCACCAGTTTTTTTGACTGCCATCTTACAAGCAAATTTGGTATTCTCTTTATCCTAATCTCCAACTTCAATATTGGCATCATTCCTTCATTGATTGGTTAGAATTTATATCTACTATTCCTTCTCAGGATGCTATTCCTTTCAGCATAGCCTTAAATTACTACAGCCTACTTTATCTGGAAGGCAATAAATGATAATATTTTTAGGAATAAACCTTTTGTTACAAATCGTATTTTTAATGTTGCAGCTTCATCTTATCAAAACTATATCAATCATAATCCTATTAAGAAATCATCTGCTCCTCATCTAATTAAATGGTGTCCTTTTAAGGAGGGATGTATCAAACTGAATTTCGATGGTTCAGTGTTATCCCTTTCAAGTGCAGATGGAGGTTTTGTGTTCAGAAATGCAGAATGTTTACCTATTAATCTGGCAGCCTGTAAATAGTTAAACTATGCTGATGTTCTTCTAGCAGAAGGATTGTCTTTAAGAGCAGGTTTGCATGCAGCTTTGTTACATGGCTATACACGGATCCAAAGTTTTAATAGACAATATCTCTGGCACCATTCAAGTTCCTTGGAGTACTATAAAATCAGTTCTTCATGATGTCAAGCAGTTGGCAAGTAATCTAGTATAAATCTACAAATTGTCTCCATCAAGCATATCAAAAGAGAAGCCAACTTCCAAGCAGATGTAATGCGAAAACCGGTCATCAATGTTCTGCTCAAGTGTGGAATAATTCCCTTCCCTTTACTGCATCTCAAGCTTTTCTTTTTTGAACTTGCAATAAATTTATTTCATAGTACAATACGTAGAAGAATGTATTCCAATCAGATACGTATATTATTTGTGCAATTGAGAACTAAGATTGAATTATGAATGACTTAGTAATAGAAAATCAAATTCATAAAACACATGTAATAACAAAATTATCTATGATGAAATTTTAATATCAACTAATAAAGAAGCGAAAGAGTTAAAGATGTTGCCGTCGAAACTAGGTCTGCTTCTAATGTTTCCCATTCGTTTATGAATTTAAACTTTTTAACCACTGCTAGTGGCCTAGTGGTTCTTGTCTAGTTGAGTGTGCTCCCCAACCTAGATTCGACCCCTGAAGCTGTCAAAGTGGCCAAGCACTGTGCTGCAATGCACAGTTGGAGCATTTCACATGCGCCGAAGGGGTTTATCTTGGGCCTAGGAAGCCTTTGGGTTCCCCTTGACAAAGTCAAAAAAATGAATTTATACTTTTTGGGAGCAGTCTAAACTCCCCTAAGGCCAAGTTCACCAGTGTAGTTTTGACCGGGCACCAGCAAGGATTGATGATGTGTTGACCGGGCAAGGGGAAAATCATCCCTCCACCAGCCCAATCTTGCCCAGCCAAGGTTTGGCTTTCCTTGACAGAGGCCAAGAAAAAAGGCAAAGCCTTGACATATTTCCTAACCAGGCTCGCCGGTTGCCAACTCGGCCCAGAAGAAAACGTGGCTGACGTCAGCCACTGACACGCAGAGAGAGATGAGGAGGAGAGGAAGCGTGGAGGACATGGACGAATGAGGAAGCGCCCGCGAGCAAACCGTGTCTGCCACAGTTCCCGAGAGGATGCCGGAAAACTGGAATTCCTGTCGGGTCATGTCGCACGGCTGTGGGAGGCCTTCAATCTCCTTCTGGGCTGCGTGGTGAGGTGAGGCACCACCGTGGGGAGGACGAGCGAGCCGAGGTGAGCCCGTATGGCCCGGGTCTGTGGCCGGAGGACGCAGGACGACACTGGAAAACTGAGGTCGGATCGGTTGGGACCCTGCGGGTCTGAGGAGACGCGGAGGAGAGAGAAGAGAGAGTTTCAGGGGTGAAAGTGAAGAAAAGAGGAAAAATCTGTCTTTATGAAAAAGGACCATAAATTTTTGCAATTTATAGAAAATTTTCAAAAATTTATAACTAATTCATACTAACTCCGATTTTTGCGTTCCACACATGTACGAACTCGTATCGACGATCTCTATAACTTTCATGAAGGAAGTTTTTTCAAATTATGTATGTATAAAAAGTCAATTTTCGAGACCCCCCTAAATAACGTTCGTTTCGAAAATAAAATATATTCGAAAAGCTATAACAATCACAATTATGACATTAATTATCCATAAATCTCCATTATTACCATCTTTTTACATCAAATCTATTTCAATTTTCCAATTATAAAAAAAAATAAAAAAAATTCAATGAACAGTAAAACTGACTGGTCAAGAAACAGAACGGGTGGAAACCCATATCCAATGGTAGTGAACAGTTTCTTAACTAGTCGTCGCCTTAACATTTCTTGACTATAGATAGACTTGCTCCATGAATACGGAGATCAATTTGTAATGAGAGGCTCACCGGAGAAAAGTCTTTTTCACATATACTCACCCAATGAATCTAAATTCTAAACATGAGAGGTATCTCTCAAGCCAACGAATCTTGTTGGGGCACGAATGTAAATTTAGAGTAGGAATATTGTTTGTGTGGATAGCACGCGCTTGATTATAACGCGCCAGTGAGCCACCGAAAAGAAAAAGGGAATCTGAGACGTGGCTGATTTGTATAGGGCGTTGATGAAATTGCAGTGTCATCGTAGCAGATCCGTATGAAATTCCAGGAGTAACCTCGGGGGTCGGCTGAATTAAGGGGTAGGGAAAGGGTTAAATCGGGGCAGTATATAAGGGAGGCGAGGGTAAGAAGGGAGGCGGCCTCCATAAGCTCCCAGATCTTTACCAACAACCAAACACAAAACGCTCTCCTCTCATTCTCCTCCCTTCTCTTCCCTTCTCTCATCAGATCTCTCTTTTTAAGCTCCCCAATACAAATCTCTGGTCCTCTCTTCTCTCTCGTATATAAAACAACCCCAAATTCAAAATCTTCCCGCTCCTCCTTACCCTATTTCCCGTTCGATTCTCCCCAAATTTAAATCGCCGCAGATCTGTGCAACCTCTCTCAAGGTCCGATCTCTGTTTCATGCTTGATTCAATCTGAAAATAACTCCTAACAATTATAACCCCTTCTCATATTATTACGGATAATTTAAACCCTAATCAATAACCAGCTCATCTGATTGTTTTCTTCAACCTGAAAGATATCGTGTTTTGGACTTTTCGATTTTGATAAAAAGCAAGAAAGAAGCAAAGATTAAATCTTTATGTTTTAATTGCAACTTAGAGTTTGTTTCTCAACTTGTTTAATGATATTATAGATCCTCTATTCGTGTTTATGCTGTGTTTGTTTTGAATTTATGTTTATGATGGATGGGGGGTGTACGTGTATATAGAGACTAGAGCTCTAGAGAGAGCGGAAGCTCAAGGTCTTGACTAGAATAACTAAAGAAAGAAAAAGAAGAAGGGAAGGGAATGGCGGAACCAGGGTTGGAGGGCAGCGGAAGCCAACCTGTAGATCTGAAGCAACATCCTTCTGGGATCGTCCCTACTCTTCAGTCAGTACCTCAAATCCTTCTCAAGTCTTTTTTACTCTTTTAACTTGTACATGCTTGTTTCACATGTTACTGGATTTCTTTTTTCATTGAAAACTGGTACTTTTTGTAACATGTTTTATAACTCCTGTGAACAAGTATCAGTCGTAACAATTTATCTCACATGTGGGGCTTAAGCTATATTTGATTGTTTTGTGATCGATCAACACAGTTTGTGATATGGCTGGTTACTTCAGTTGTGTATTAAGAATTCTGGCTACACCAGACAAACTGACTGATTCTGATAGTGTTGCAAATATATTTCTTCTTTTTGGGCCTCGTTTGTCTGTAAAATGCTTATGCGGATGTCCTTTTAATGGAGCCATTCAATTCAAATCACATGATTGGGTTTTGCTGTATGCTACATCTTTTACGATTAGTTTGTTAGGTATGTGCTGTTTACTTAGAGATGACCAGAAACTATTAAATATTTCACTTACATTGGATTATCTGCTCCTAACTTGGAGTTTGCTTTGTCTGTTATGTGTTACCAAATGAAATGTTACCACTTGACGCAAAACCGAAACTGAGAGTATTGCTTTATGAGTTCTCAACAAGCTGAATCTGCAACACCAAATAAATCGCTAATGTGTTGTTTGTGCTTTCAGGAATATTGTGTCCACAGTCAATTTGGACTGCAAATTGGATCTTAAGGCCATTGCGTTGCAAGCTCGTAATGCAGAATACAATCCCAAGGCATGTGATGTTGTTGAGCATAGCTCTCTCCCCCCCTCTCTTATTTCAGAACTATGATGGATATGTTCATATTGTTTTTGTGATTCCTTTCGGTGCATCTGGACTCTGAAACAGCATCGCCTCTTAGTTTAGTTGAGATTATTATTTTTATTTTGTGGTTGCTAGAAGTTGCTATTATAGCCTTGACCAGAAAAAAATAAATTTCCTGCTGCGTAGATTTTGTTTATAAAAAATTGCTATTATAGCCTTGTGTACATGAAAATAAATTTCATTTTCAATAATTATACGGCATCATCACATTATAATCATAGTCCTCTTGCAGCGTTTTGCAGCTGTGATTATGAGAATAAGAGAACCGAAAACTACTGCACTGATATTTGCATCTGGTAAAATGGTAAGTCTGAAGTTCCAGCTAAGCACTTCTGTTTCTTTTTCAACCAAATACCAATCATGTGTTGATATATGCAGTGTTTTGGTCTCTATCTCTCTCTCTCTCTCTCAATCTCTCTCTCTCGTTTTATTTACCTTTGTTATCCACATTTTTTACTGGATTCTTGTAAGAATAACGTTTAGAGGAGTGATCATGTTTCTTGCTAATTTACTTTTTTATCTGTTGGTTTAGGTTTGTACAGGAGCTAAGAGTGAAGTACAATCGAAATTGGCAGCACGGAAGGTACTTTGATTATTTTCTAATATTCACATCCAGTCTATAGGTTTGTACATAGAGGATGTTTGGTTGTCCAATAGACTGGGGCAGTATATACCCTCTAATAAATTCAGAATGATATGTTTCATCTCTAGATGCTGTTATTTATTTATTTTTTAATCTCTAGTAACACATTATCTCTGTTCCTCAGTATGCTCGAATCATTCAGAAACTTGGTTTTCCTGCCAAGTTCAAGGTACTCTCTCTCTCTCTCTCTCTCTCTCTAGTAACCCTTAATTGCCAAATTTGATTTCATTTTTGTGGCACAGGACTTTAAAATCCAGAACATAGTTGGTTCTTGTGATGTTAAATTCCCCATAAGACTCGAAGGTCTGGCATATTCCCACGGTGCCTTCTCAAGTGTGAGTATACCTTTGTGTCTTGATGTGGTTGCTGTTGGATATCTAATTTTGGAACAAACTGTTTACTGAATCTGTTTTAATTCTGGTTATCAGTATGAACCAGAGCTGTTCCCTGGCTTGATTTATCGAATGAAACAACCAAAGATTGTGCTTCTTATCTTTGTGTCTGGAAAAATTGTTCTCACGGGAGCAAAGGTGGATATTTTGCAAGGTTGCTTTTGTTTTCAATTTTTTTTTATAAAATTTTTGGTATTAAGCATTATATTTTTCATTCTTCAGGTAAGAGGTGAGACATACGAAGCCTTTGAGAACATATACCCAGTTCTTACAGAATTCAGGAAAAATCAGCAGTGGTATGGCTACTTACATAACTGCTCAGTTGTGTGTGTTTTGTTCAGTCTTCATTCCAATAATGTTCTCAACCTGTGCTTTGTTTCAATTGACTGCAGATTAGTATTGGGAAGAACCAAGGTACAATTGTGTTTCAGGAAGGTCTTCCAAGATGTGTGGAAATGTGGAAATGTGGAAATGGAATGCACAGGGGTTGAATTGGATTGTAAATAAGTAGATTGTGCATTGTTTGATCAGTCAATGAAAGAAAAATAGAGACTCGTTATTCCGTTCCTTGTTTTGTTGTCATATCAATACAAAGGGAAAAAAGGAACTGGTTAACCGTTAACCCAATTGAAAGAGAACTGAGCGTTATCATTAATCATGTTCCTTAACCGGTCGTTTGTAACAATCTTGTGCCTCCACCTATTCGAATGGAAAAAGCACATGTTTTATGCGAAAACTGATTTAAATCTTGACTCCCAACAATATTCAAGTAGTTAGGATCTTTGAAGTTTGAAGACAGTTTTGTCAGAGTAGGTGTGCTCAATTGGTTTTTAATCTAAATCTATTGGTAAAAAATAATAAGATAAACTAATTCCAATTTCTTGATTTTTCTCCAGTCTTGGACATAAAACTGAGTAACCAATCAATTGAGTATATAAGGAATCAATGGATAGTTTACGTGCAGTCTTTATCGTCTAATCTTGGTAAAGACATTGTGCGCTTTATTGGAGAATATCATTAGACAAGGCCGCAAGGGGCACTCCCATCTTATTTTATTTGCAAGACGATTATGCAGCAATAACCCCTAGCCTAGGAAGAGAGAGAAAGCAGCAAGCTTGCAATTCTACAGTACTAGTAGTTTACAGTTGTTTTAATTGCGTCCAATATCTGCATCAAACAATGAGAGAGAGAGAGAGAGAGAGAACTCCACATAAGCAGAGGTATGTCACCAGAAGTACCACAACAAAATATTGAAAAGGTTCAGAAAACTAACCTTGTTCTTTGTGGGCATATAGAAAGGTTCAAACACAAGAGGGAAGGGGGTATCCAGACCACATACTCTTGAGACTGGTGCTTCTAACTGCACAATCCATTTTGTGTTCATGATTAGTGCAAATACCAAGGTATCCGCTGCCTCCTTCCAACACCATAACAAGCAAATATCTAGATAGAAACACCTAAACATGACAGTGTCTCAGGTTTGCGCTTACCCTCAAGAAGCAACTTTCAACAATTGAAGCTGCTATTTCGGCACCAAATCCTCCGGTAACTGGAGCTTCATGACTAATCTACAGATATGGCATTGGATTATTCACCAATACAACACAAACCCATTTTCATGAAGTGTTTTCTGTATTATTATTACACTTACAAGAAGCCTTCCAGTCTTTTTTACAGAAGCCTCTACTGTGTCCTTATCCCAAGGTATCAGAGTACGCAGGTCTATCAGTTCACATGAAATTCCATCCTGAAAATTTCTCAAGAGTCAAATGACTTTTATATAGTCTAAGAGTACAAAGAATGAGAGAAATTTTGGTCTTTACAGTTACATGAACCATCCCATACAACTCAAACATTATGATCAAATAGTATAGTGATGAAAAAAGGGAACAATACTTCGTAGCAGTGAGGAAAACTTACTTTTTCAGCATCTAGACAGGCCTGTTCCATTACAGATAGTTGAGCTCCCCACCCAACAAGTGTTATATCATTGCCCTCTCGTATTACCTGAGTCAATGAAGTTCCTTGATAATATTAAAACCACAAATGCAGTTATCATTTTTCTTCTTCAGAATTAGATATTTGGACTACGATGGAACTAAATATGTACCTCGGCCTCTGATAACGGCAACATGAAATCATGCTCAGGAACCTCTTCTACTGATAATCTGTATAACCACTGAACCCAAGATATTTGCACAGTTTCAGATTGCAACTTTTTACCAAACTTAACATTCTCTAATGGATCAACAAGCTTATTCTAGAATCACATACTACCTTTGGTTCAAAAAACACAACAGGGTTTGGATCGCGTATACAGGAAAGCAATAAGCCTTTTGCTTGTCGTGGGCTTCTAGGAATGACCACCTATATCAAAAGTACTTTTCAGATATCTAATAATGCTGCAACAACCTTAGAACTTACTAAAGTATCTGAAGCAAGAAAGAAAGAAGCATAAAAAATCCTTTATCCTCTAGTAAACCTCACAGCATTTGGCTACACAGAAATTATTTTCTACTAAAGAGGCTGATGGTACTACTGCCAGTTTAAATCCCAGTTAATAGGCTCAAAATAACTTAGTGTTCGATAAAACTTTTCAATTTAGTGAATAATGTTAAGTTCATGACTTAATACAAAAAAAAAAAAAAAAGCAATGATAACAATACCATTTGTGCAGCTGGATACATTTAAGATGTTACTGTTGAAATGTACAATCTCCGATTTCAATTAGTTGAGTTGTTTACTTGTGGGAAAATGCATGTGATCACTCAGTTAGACTCTAAATATCACACAAAATATGTCAATAGGATGAGACTTACTTTGATACCAGGAACATGACAGAAAAAAGCTTCAGGAGATTGTGAGTGGTAATGTCCACCGTGGCCTACAGCTCCATAGGGCGCTCTTATGGTTAAGCCTAAGAAATTATACAAGGAACTGATTGATCATGAACAATAACAAGAGGGCTGGGGGAAGAAGTAAGCTTCAAAGCAGTGAAATGAGTAAAGTTTTCACCTCCACAGTTAAATTGATTTCCACTACGGTATCTGAATTTTGCAGCTTCATTGACAATCTGCGGAGTTAGAGTCGCTCAATTAGTCATCAATGTGAGTGAAAATGATAGAACCTAGTATAGGAAGTGATTCATGCCTGATCAAAAGCGGGAAAAATATAATCTGCAAATTGGATTTCTGCAACAGCTCGATTGCCCTATGAGAGATGAGATGAAACCAAGAATTAATGAGGCTCATAGGTATCAGATAAGAAGCACAATTGAAAAGCCAAGTTGACCTCGGGAGTTAAAGAGGTTAAGTGTCATGCACAATACTGAGATCCTGAAACATACCATAGCTGCAAGACCAATACCAAATCCTACAATGCCCTGGGTGCAAACAAAAGTAAAAATGAAGATTATGAACTGCACCTTGCACCTTGCACCTTGCTCCTTGCTTTTACAAGAAAGCGCCGAGCTGTGACATTCTAAAAAAAAAAATACCTGTTCACAAAGAGGGGTATTGAAAACCCTTTTTTTACCAAAGCGATCAGCCAAGCCTGTGGTACAACGGAAGACCCCACCGAAGCCCACATCTTCTCCAAATACGTAAGTACTGAGTGGAAATGAAATGAGTGATGTTATTACAAATCTAGGAATCAAAGAATATTGATGCTAGATGCACAGACATTGCACATTAGTGTTGTAAGAATTGAGTTTTGTAATCTGGAGAGGTGAGTCGATTAAAGCAGAAGGGAAAGCTTTAATTTTAGAATGGAGCTGATGAGCTTTACAAAGCCAAAGGTATCAAAGCAGTGAACTTTCTAGTGTGTTAGAGCAATGAAAGGAGTCTTGAGCAAGAAAGAGATATACACAAGTGTCGTCAGATTGCAGATGAAACAAGTGGTATGAATGAATGAAAAATGAACCCAATACACAAAAGAAGTGGAAGAAGCAGAGCAGGGGGGAGGGAGAGAGAGAGAACCGTGGATCAGTTTCCAAGGCGATGTGGAGCGCTTGGTTGATGGCAGAGTAGAGGTTGAGTGATTTTCCAGTTTCGGAGGAGGTTGAGAATGCCTGCTGCTGGTACTGGTGGCTTCTGCTCCTCGTATGAGAGGCCCAGTTCATCAATCTGCTCCTGCTCATTACACTGCTGCGCCCCATCTCTCTTTGACAATAACAAGTTTCTTCTACAACTGGGTATGGATTATCCAGGGCAGTTTTGAGTTCCACCTCAACACTTATCAGTCTCCTATTTTTATTATTATATTTATTATTTGTTACTATTATTATACCCCCACTTTACATGCGTTTCAATTCCTCCTCCCTGCTTAATTGCTCATAAAAGGAAGTTTGGAACACGTCCACCTCACTTTACACGCCAATCATGTAATGCCGTCTTTTTCTCTCTAATCTATTACTCTCATAGTCTCATGGGCTGCCATCACAATCACCTTAAAATAATAGACCCCCATAAACAACTATGTTGCAAAATCATGCTTGAATTCTGAATCAGCCAGCAAATTGTACCGGGAGGGATACCATGATTCTCGGATTGAGTTTTGGTCTCTCCCATATGGAGACTAGCGCACATATACGCAAACAAGCAACTGTCAAAATCGGGATGAAATCAGCTGTTCCTAATACACTATCTCTATTTTATCTTCAATCAATGAATGCATGGGAACAGAACGAGGATAATGTAATTAAGGACAGCTGATTTCATCTCGTAAAAATCTACCACGACTCAACGGTACACAACTGTGCACATTCTCAAAACGGAGATACCCACCTCTCTTCTTCATTTGACCTCATCATGCATCATCACTCGAATAAACATGTCACGATTAATTGGATTAATAGCCAATGGCTTCCTGATGGAGCACACAATGAAAAAGAAAGAAAATTGAAATGCAGTAAGGAAATAGCTAAAACATCATTCATTCCTACATGCCTCAAATGGCTAGAAATACAAACATATGGACTGATGGAAATGTCCTTGCCATTACAGATGGCACGTGTCCTAGGATCACAATTGAAGATAGACATTCAAAATAGATTTAATCTAGTGAGCTGTAGCCACTACTGAAGTGGGCCTAAAGAGAGTTATGAGATTGTTGGGGTGTCCTCAACAGTTCCTCACCAATGATAACTCAGCAAGGCCACGATTTACTTCAATTGTTACCTAACATATAAAAACAAAAACAAAAAAAACACTCCAATTATCCGCTCAAAGACGCATAAGAGCAGCCATGTGCCATGCTAACTAATACAAGGGAAGCACACAGGGAGACAGATAACCAAAAGGAGGGCACAGGCAACCATCTCAAACTAACTATATTTCTCTTACAAAACACAAACCATGCTATCCCCACATATAAAGAGGGGCAGGATATTAGCAAAGAGTTAGACCCAACCCCCCAAATAAGAGAATAAGATGGGTTCGGGTGGGACTCTGAAAACACGAGCCTGCCTCATCAAGTCTCTAAAAAACACACCACTTCTACTGTCAATTATACTCTATTTAAAGCAGCTAAGCTAAACCAGCAAAACCTCCAAGGGGAATATCCTACTAAGAAAATCTTCTCCATTGCACAAGCTAGCAACCAACCATCTAACACATTTGTCACCTACTTTGTTACAATCACCTCGGACTCTTCAACAATTGGTTGTGGACCCTTCAGGTCATCTCCAGCTTCTGCAACTGAGCCATTCTCCAAAGGCTTCATTTGTTCATCACTCTGATCAATTGGTGTTGGTTCCTTAACCAAATCCAATGCAGTTCCCAACGACTCTGGTGATTTGAGTAGTGCCTCTTCTGTCCCATCATTTCTTCCATCAGTTGGCTTCTCCTCCAATACCTTCTGAATTAGCAGACACAAATTTCTCAGAATCAAACTAGCTTGAGAACAACATTAATAGAAGGGACAAAGTCACAAAGATATAAACGCAAATACACTGGTTATTACTGAAGGAAAAAATCTTGCCTTCTTCCGAGTCTGCCGCTTTGCTTTAACTTCCTCAATTGTCTTTTGCCGATCTTCATAGAACTCAAAATCATCCAAAAGGCATGTTTTACCAGAATGATCCTTGAATAGTTTGATCAATTTAAGCCCCTCCTCTAACTTGACCTACAAAAACAATTTAAAACTTAATACTGCAAAAGAGAAACAAAGAACAAGATGGTAAAAAAAGTAGATAGACATACCTCTTGAGTGTCCCTACTGTTTGTGACAGGTTTGTTTTCATTGTTTTCAAGGGTAATGTGCTTTAGCAAACTGTTGGGTACATCCTTTACAATGTGCCACTTAACAGGGAAACAACCAGTCCACTTGTCTTGTTGCCAATACTCCACATTCTTGTCAAAATCAACCAGCCCCACCATCTCCGCTAGGCCAACGAATTGACCACTAGCATTCACCTAGAGAGAAAAAAAGATGAAGGTAAAAAACAATGAGACAAAGCACGGAAATCAGTGGGAGAAAAAGCCAACACAAGAACTAAATCACAATGCTCACAGAGAACAGCAGAAATACAGGGCAGCCACTAGCTTTCTCCTGAGCCTCCTGGTATGCTGCATTAAGTTTCTTGTTTCCATTTGGTGTGCTGGCCCAGACATTATACTTAACACTCTTATGAACGTCATCCTCACTATATGACTTTATAATGAAGAACTTAGCATCTGAGTAATAATCATGGATATCTGCTCCGGAGTGCTGCTCCCTCTCTGGAATGGTGCTAGTTGTATCCTTCTCAACATTAGCTTTATTCAACGCCACACTGACCCCGGCCTTATAACTCCTACCTCTAGGTCCTTTGTTCAACTCCTCCAACCCATCTATGTCCTGGTTACCATAGCGAAAGGTGCTGCCACGCCCCCTAGACTTATACTTGTTTTGAAGAGAGGTCCAACCATATCCATTTCTTGCCATACCAAAACTATTGGATCCAAACCCCATACCAAGTCCATATGTGTTCCAGTTATGACCATATAAATCGTTGGCATACATCCCACTAAGTCCACGAGCTGTATCCAAACCGTACCCCAACCTTGGCAGCAAACCCTGCAAGGTCATAGAATAGAAATTCTTGAGAGGCCACCTTAAAGAACAATCAATTGGATTCTGATCATCCTATCGATCATTAAATCACTACAATAACATAGCCTATATAGAGAGAAGAAAGAAAAAAATAGAAGAAAAAGATATTTGACAAGGATAGCAATGTATTTGGATGAATTATATTTTCTCAGTACGGTCAACTTTAAGAAGAACAATGCTACATATTTAGTTCCAAACAGAATTCAAATGGAAAAATCTGAACTTAAGATCAACCCACTGCTCAGCAGTGTGTTAATATCTAGAATAGAAAATTGATTAAGCTTAACCACAAGTCTGAATTCGCTTAAAAAATCAATCACATGTATTGCTCAGCCCATCTATACCTATTTCAGCCACAGCCAGTGAAAAGAGAAAAGAAGGCATTTTTCATAATGAAAGTAAGATGATAAGAGGTTTCCATACCATGTATGGAGAATTTGGTCGGGAAATCTGATTCTTAGAAGACGGAGTTCTGTTGACTGTATTTCCGGTCATCCCCTTAGCCTGTCCATTTGAAAATGTTGACCCTTCTAACCATGGTATGGGAGACATCAAACCATCAAAACCATAAACTGCATCAGGGTATCCCTCATAGGAACCCTTTACATTCAGAGATGAGTTCTGATATTTGGAGAAGTCTGAAAGATTATTTTCCTTCAGCCCCACACTGGACAAAATACCATTAGATATCCCATTAGCTGTTCCTACCGGTGAGGACTTTGGGTCAGCATCCTTAGTGGTGGAAACACCCCCCTTGGAAGGAACAGCTGAATTAGGTATGTAGGGTGTACCACTTTTAGGAGTCAGCTGCTTAAAATAGGGAGGATATTGATACTGCTGTTCATATAGCTGACCACTTCCCACATTTGGAGACCCTGCTGTTGAATATGTGTTATAGGGTGCATAACCATAACCATAGACAACCTGAAATATTCAACAACCGTGACACAAAATGATGTCAGGATAGAAAAGAGTTGCTCAGTCATTATTACAATAAGAACTCTCATTATAGGAGTAAGAAAATACACAGGAAAAAAATAATAATAATCAGTCTCTGAACAAGCAAACATAAGCCCAAAAACTTACAGAATTCATATTGTTGCCCCACTCAAGTCCACCATATCCTGCCACAAAAGAAAAAAAAAATCCAGACCATCACCAACAAAGCCATGACTAGAATACAGAGCCAACAGCATCCCACTGCCTCGCGGTGTGCATAATTTTCAACATGAAAAATTGATTTTGAAATTCCAACGTATCTAATGCCCAATGACAGCGAAATTACCTCCATAGTAATAGGCAGAAGAGGCATAACCATTAGGGTGATAGGGCATGGTTGAATCCTTCAGTGATGGGGAGGTAGTCCTAGTCCGGTCAGTTGACTGGAGCTTAGTAGTCACAGCATTGGCCTGCACATGATGAAACCATAATCAAAATAAAGCTATTAAAAAAGATGAAAAACAAAGCCCTTCTCCACTCTCTGAATAAGAAATTGAAAAGAAAACTAAACACAATTCTTATATCAACCTGAGATAAGAGCACGCACGGGGTTTGATCTTTAGAGTGAATGATAGGTAAAAATGAAATCGAAAATTCACCTTCTTGGCGGGCTCAGAAATTTTGGCGTCCGTGGCCTGAGAATCCAATGACAAATTCTGCAGCAAGTCTGCAGCTTCTAAGGAAAAATCGAGAGGGTCAAGGAGATACAACAGTCTCCGGCACAAAGAAGAATGAAAGCAAGACAATAAAACCTAAGCACACAACACAGTTCAAATTAAAAGAGATTTTCACATCCTCCTACAGAAGGATTAGCATAGAACTAAGACGAAATGAAAAAGAGAAAACCTAAAACCAATATGTAACAGTACATTCCAAGAACAAAAAGTCAAATAACTGAAGTAGAGAGCCAAAAGGAAAAGCCCTAAAAACCCTAGCCAGATACAGATCTTAGATCTGTACATATGTGCTAAATCGAAAGCAGAGATGAATTTCGAGAATAAGAAAAGGACAAGCCCAGTTGGATCCGAAAGGGAAAACAAGTAAACAAGGAAAAAGGAGAGAGAAATCTAAGAAACGGAGCAAGGATACGATCGGCAGGCGGCGGAAGTGAAGCGACGGTAGCCATGGCTGAGGAGATTGAAGAGAGTCAGAGTCAGAGTGAGAGGGGAAGAAGTGCGGCCGGCCTCCACAAGCTTTGCTTTGCTTAGCTTAAAAGGCGAAAAGGGTTTTAGGGGTTTTTGGGGGAGGCCTTCGCTCACTCTTAATATACTCCCTATTCATTCAAAATTAGCTTAGCCGCCACATTTATTGCATTCCAAACCCAATTACTATAAAAACAAAATATACAACATTACTTTCTTCCCATATTTTTTTCATTTTTTCCATTTTTTTTTTCCTTTCAACTTTTCAAGTGGTTGGGCAACAAGTGTCATTTTTTTGTTTGTTTGTACTATACAATTTAGATCTACAATGACTTGTAAAAGCTTTATATCAATCTTTATAATTTTGATAAGGATAAAAATGTCTTTGTTCTCAATTGCTTTTGTTAGAAGCACATTCAATTTTCCATTTTCCAAACTTGAAAGGGTTACTGGTTATAAGCAATCTCTGACAGATTTACTATGTGATTTTAAATTCTCAATCTCCTAAATCTACCTTGGGGATATTTGGTTACAGAAGTACTCAATGGCTTATGATAGCTTAGTACGGTTTACCTGCTTGTACTCCTAATCTGCCTTTAGGGTGGTATGATCACGAAAATTGGTGCAACTCGCCCTCTTGTACTCTGTGGGCCTTATACTGACGTTTTTAGTTTCTACTTTCTAGGTTTAGTTTCCTTACACCGACCTCAATTATTGTCACGTCGAGCTTCCTTTGTATTTATCATTCTGTATTGGTTCTTTTCTTGCCCTTTGAATCCTAAGAGCAAGTTCACCCGTAGTCAATAAATGTCAAGGCATCGACCAGTCAAGTAACTGTTCACTGCCACTGGACATGGTTTCCACCCAGTTTTTTTTTCTTGACCGGTCAAGACTATTCATTTTCACTGTTCATCGATTCTTAACTGTTCATTTTCACTCTTCATTGTGTGTTTTAACTGTTCATTTTCACTGTTTATTGAATTTTTATTTTTTTATTTTAAAATTAAAATATATTTGATGTAAATAGATGATAATAATGGAGATTTATGGATAATTAATGTCATAATTATGCAATTTACTATTTTTCTAATATTTTCGGTGGACAAATTATGAGCCACCTACAGTTACCGACAATTTATCTTTAAATAAGTGAAGCCACTTGTGAACCCCGGAAAAATTTATCGAGATAAGGTGAGATCGTTTGGAACAATTTGACGATCTCGGTAATTATTAGGGTCTTCGGAAAAAGTATTGGGATTTTTCACAAGGTGGAATCTCCAAAGTTTGTTTGGAGTCTATAATAAAGTATGCGACGTTACGAGTTTGTGAGAATTTTCGGGGAATTTTTCCGACACCGGAACTATTTATTTTGAATTTCAGAAGTTTAGGAATTATGGAAATTCATTTTAAATAAAAAAAAATGCTCTGGCAAAAGTCCAGATCATGGCCAGAAGTACTCAATGGCTAAAAAATCAATCACAACCACAACCACAAACCAAACCAATAGTTTTTTTTTTACTTTTTATAATTTTTGTTTTTTACTGTTTGAAATGATCTATTATTCTTTTTTTTTTTCTTTTTCTTTATGTTCACTGTGGTGTTGTTGATCGCTGCCATCTCCGGGGGTGTATTTGCTATTGCATGATGTTGAATGATTGAATTAGGTTTGCTTTGATTTGTTTCTGATTGTACAATGCGGTTTCGGCGGCTTGGTTGGTTGGTTGGTTTTGTTTCGAACTGAGGGTGTCATCCCAAAGTTTTGGAATTCATTTGGTGTATGGAAAATGGGGTTGGTTATATCAGTGTGTTCTTGATTTTGTGAGGTAGAAGCCTTGGAGGGAAGTGCATTATCCGTAGTTTGTTAATGTGGGGAGGCAATTTCTTTCCTCCTTTTTCTTTTGTTTTTGGTCTTTTGTTCGTGTGTAGTCCGTTAAATCTACCTTGGGGATATTTGGTTACAGAAGTACTCAATGGCTTATGATAGCTTAGTACGGTTTACCTGCTTGTACTCCTAATCTGCCTTTGGGGTGTATGATCACGGAAATTGGTGCAACTCGCCCTCTTGTACTCCATGGGCCTTATACTGGCGTTTTTTAGTTTCTACTTTCTAGATTTAGTTTCCTAACACCGACTTATTGAGCTCAATTATTGTCACGTCGAGCTTCCTTTGTATTTATCAGTCTGCATTGCTTCTTTTCTTGCCCTTAGAATCCTAAAGAAAAATCTAGTCCAAATTGGCCAATCCCATTGCACTAAATGATACCAGAACTACCAAGCCAATGTGACATGGGATGACATGTAAGGATGGCACATGTATTGCAGATCACACCAGTTCATCATCACTTGTATTCACTACCTGGTGCCAGCTTTGCCACTTGTATTCCCGACACTTATATCAATACTACCGTATAGCACTCAAAATTCACTTGTGCTCCCATGGAAAGCAAGGACACACTAAGGAAACAAGACTGGTAAGAGAAACAAGCACAATAATCACATAAGAAAGATAAATACTACAATAAAGGAAGAGTAAAACTGACTATATTGCAATATTTTCCCACCTTGCTTCTAGCTCACATACAAATACAAAAGCAGAGCTGCTCAGCAATGGAAATGATCTAGATTTACAAGACAGGAAATAAACAAACAAGTAAAAGGCAAAGAACAAAGAAAAGACGATATCAAAATATAAGACCCATAAAAAAAGAGAAACCCTAAACCCAAAAACCTAGGCAATCAAAACCTGTTAGGAGCTTCAGCTAAAGACTGTAAAAAGACCCAAAGAAAACTGAGGTGAAACTTAAGACTACGACACCCTAGCCTGCCTGCCTCACCATACAAATACCTTATAAGTGCTGACTAACTTGCCATTCCTCAACGAAATATTGACTATTCAAGCAAGGCAAGAGTCAGTCATCATGGCGGTCCACCAAGTATGGAGATATGCAAGCTTTCAACCAGCTTCAAGCACAACATTTTGAAGAGTACCACAGACATGGACCGCCACTATGCAAAGGCAGACACTAGCAACCGTTTGCAACCCCATTTGCTACAACCTTCTTCTCAGCCACAACCGGCTTAGCACCCTTTGGGGCTTCTCCAGTTGCAATTGATCCATTTTCTGCAGGTTTCAGCTCCTCGCTGGCATGCACTATTGAGATGGACTCCTTAGTTATCTCAAAGGGAACATCCGATGAATTTGGTGTTTTGACGTGCCCATTTGTCACCACCTCTTTCTTCTCATCGAGGGTTTTTCCTTCCCATACCTGCTTTTGTATTTCCCAAAAAAAAAAAAAGGTAAATTATAGATAATTTGGAATAATTAACTTGCAAAATAGTAAATAATTGCTTACGGTCCACGCCAGAGGTGAAGAAAGAGAACAAAAAAAAAACAAGTTGCAAGAAAGAATTTACCTGCTTCTGAAACTGCTGCTGTTGCTTAGCCTTCTTCTCCTGAATTGTCTTCTGGCGGGACTCATAAAATCCAAAGTCATCCAAAATGCATGTTTTGCTTGAATGCTCCTTGAATATTTTTATCATTTTAAGCCCTGGTTCCAACTTAACCTACATACCATAAAATTAATATTCAGAAGTTGCAAACAAAGAAAACAGAAGTAGAAAAACTGTAAGATGTAAAAAATTACCTCTTGAGTGTCCCTACTATTAGTCACAGGCTTGTTCTCATTATTTTCAAGAGTAATATGCTTCAGCAAACTGTTAGGAACATCTTTAACAACATGCCACTTGACAGAGAAACAGCCATTCCATTTGTCTTGCTGCCAGTACTCCAAATTCTTGTTAAAATCAACAGGCCCCAACATCTCAGCGACACCCACAAATTGCCCACTGGTATTGACCTAAGAAAGAAAATTAGGTAAACATTACTTTAAAAAAAAGCCAAAGAATATCTTTAAAAAAATTAATAAAATAAAAATAAAAAACCTCTCAAAGTCCTATACTTACCGAGAAAAAAAGAAATACAGGGCAGCCACCAGTCTTCTCCTGAGCTCCTGATATGCTGCATGAAGCTTCTTGTTGCCATTTGGTGTGCTGGCCCAAACATTATATTTGATGCTTTTATGGACATCATCCTCACTATATGACTTGATGATGAAAAATTTGGCATCAGTATAATCCTCCGGAAAATCTGCTTTGTTGTACTGCTCTCTGTCTGGAACAGAACTTGTATCCTTTTCCTCATCATTACTAAGATTTGCTGGCACGTTCTGTCCCTTGATAGCCAATGCACTAGGGGGAAAACTCTTTTGGTTCTTTGAGCCTCTCGCCCGAGGTCCTCTGTTGAGTTCATTTAAACCATCCGAGTTCTCATTACCATATCCATAGTAACCACCATTACGTCCCCTGGGTTGTTTATACTTGTTGTCAACAGCCAGCCATGTGCGTCCATTGGATCGCGAATCATAACCATGAGACCCAAATCCCAGACCGGATCTAACTGTGTTTCCATACTGCCCAAATAACTTGCTTGGGTACATGCTGCTATTCATAAACCCTTGAGCTGTACCTATTCCTGACAGTGGTCTTGGGTGGTGCAAACCCTGTACAGGACAAAACAAGTGAAATTCATAAAAAGGAGTGCATTTACATTGATAAAAATCAGATATACATGATGAACCAGTACAAATCATTTACTAGCTTTTTAAGAATAACCTCCAATAGGATTCCCCTGACCTTATATGTTTTCACATAAAAAGATTAGAGGTTTCTGTTGGAACCAAGGGAACAATATAATCCATTTGGGTTGATACATGATGAACCAGTACACATCATTTACGTAGCCTTTTAAGAATACTAACAATATTCCATTGGCTAGAACCTCCAATAGGATTGCCCTGACCTTATATATTTTCACATCAAAAGATTAGAGGTTTCTTCTATTGGGACCAAGGAAACAATGTAACCCAATTAGGTTGACATTTCCACTAGTTAATTCAATTAGACAACTGACCAGTAGCGATATCAAAGGCATATCAAAGGCACGCTACACCTCAACCACAGGAAAAGAAACAAGATATTGAAAATAACCATACCATGAAGTGAGAATTTGGACGGTAGTTCTGATTCCTCAAAGATGGAATTCTATTGCCATTCGAGTTTGAAGAGTAATGGGTGTATTTGCCACAGGTCTATGCTGCCCATCTGAAAAAAGTGGGGCATCTAACCAAGGAATTGGAGAACGTACTGTGTCATAACCATATCTTGGGTCCTGGTACCCAGGAGTAGGAACACGTGCAGGTAAAGCACCTCGTCCATATGAACCATTGGAGTTGAAAGATGTGGTTTGATATGTCGATAAGGGAGCTGAAACGTTATTTCCTTTCACACTTCCGTTATTTGCAATGCCATTAGAGATTCCATTAGCTGTTTCCACAGGCAGAGGCTTTTGGTCAGCAGCTAAAGATGTGGATACGTCATTCTGAGGGGCTACAGGACTGGGAGTGTATGGCCCACTGGTTGGAGTCAGCGGCTGGAAATAGGGCGGATACTGGTAGTGTTGAGGCCCATATAATTGACCATCATTTCCCATAGTTGGAACAGGGGAAGCTGCTGGTGAATAAGGCCCATACGGTGTATACCCATAACCATGGTGGTACATAAGAGACCCGTTATCTCCATAAACCCCCTAAAAGCACACAATAAAATTACACATTAGTAAATAACTGATGTGAGACCCAAAAGAGAGCAACCACGAGGAGGACAATACCCAATGCAATAAAGGAAGAACTTACGGAAGTCATATCTACCCCCTCTGGATTCACATATCTCGAGTACTCATCCCAGTCGCCAGTCCCATCATAGCCTAAAAAATACAGGAAATGGACCATCCATGTCACGCCAATAATTTCAAAAACAAATTGATAATCCACCAAAAACAGATCTCAAGTAGAAATTTTGCCCATCAACTTACCTCCATAGTAATAGGCTGTTGATGGATAACCATTTGGGAGATAGGAGAAAGATTGATCCATGAAATCAGTCGACAGTGGAGTCACAGAGCGATCAGATTGGATCTGACCATTTCCAGCGTTGCCAGAATCAATAGACCCATATTGGTTAACGGAAGGCTGCATAGAAAAAAGTAATTAACGCGTCTGATCATCAACTTTGATTTTGAAGAATACTGTTTCATGTCCCACTTTACTTGAGCAAAAACAATTGGATGTGATAACAACTAAAACATGCATAGTACCTTCTTTGTAGGCTCTGGAATTTCCAGGGTCTTGGTCTGAGAATCTAATGACAACTTCTGAAGCAAATCTGCTGCTTCTAAAGTAATCAGGAGTGAAGGAAACACAAAAATCGGTCTACATCTAATTCAAAGTACGAGTTATACTGCAACATGTTGTAATAATAAGCATACAGAATCAACAAACCAACACAACAGTATTGACCTGAATTGAAATTACAAAAGGGGTAAGCATCCAGTAGTCAAATTCAATCACTCCATCGACCGGTTACGGAAAAAACACTTGATTGTCAAGTTCCATGTATCACAGGACTTCAATTAAGCAGAAATTATGCAAAACTAAAAGAGGACTTGAGTTTCTGCAGATACAAATGCCAAATCTATAGCCATGAATTCCCAGACAAGTTGTACACAACCACAAATCAAGCCTAGAAAGTCAAAAACCAATACAAATCATCTAAAAGCAAAACCTCTACAGCGATCTACATGCTGAGAACAAAGCAATAGCAACAAAGTCAGAGAAGATCGAATTTGATGGAAAAGCAATCAGGAATAAACAGATCGAAGCAGAGCAGAGTGAGATAAGAAGAAAACGAAATCAAAGTATACCGATATGGTTAAAATAGATAAGGATACGATCTGCAGGAGGAGCAACGGTGGCCATGGCCGTGAATTGAGAGCTGGATCTTCTACTCGGCCTGGATTGAACTCCGGAGTCTGCCTCAAATCCCTAAAATCCCAATTGGGGGTTTTAGCCAACGGAGAGAGAGAGAGACAACGGGTCTAACAGCCGCCAAGGGTTTGGGTTTTTGGAAAAAGAGGGTTTTGTTCATCCAAAAGCGGTGATTCAAATAGCACCACGGCTCCTCTACACTACTCTCCCTTCTAATTACCCGCAGGTCACGCTGTCAGCTCATCGAGCTTATCCCATTGGCCCACGCGGACAAGTGGCGATTAACAACTGGGACTTGTGACGTGACCCTTTTGGTCTCTCTGGTCAAGGCGAAATCTGATTGGGCGGTGATGTGAATTTGACTAGTTGCGCACCCACTGGGAGAGTTTTGAAACCCTAATTACAAAAGGACATACATGTCCCCGTCCATTGAGGCATATACGACTTTAACTGGTTTTACCCTCGTTTGGTACTTTTTGGCTCTCTGCTTTTAATTACTACCGGGGGGGGGGGTCACTTTAATTTTGTGTTGCGGACTTGCGGCATAAGAATATGGCTCTCGATCACTAGGCTTCAATGGGTATTGTTGCCCTTTGCCTCTGTAGGATTTCCTGCCGTGCTGGAGAAACTGCCTTTACCTTTGCGTCTGCTGGTGCTACCTTAACTACTGCTGTTGGTGGGGATATGGATCCTTTCGAGGGTCTGCTACCAATGCTTTGACTAGGTAAATTTATGCTTCCGGGGTTAAAGTTCATAAGCATAATCGACTGCTTAAGCGGCTAGCTCTCGAACTGGTACGTTAATAGGATTCTACTACTCCTGCTTTTTACCCTGTTGCTCGTGCCTAAGAACACTAGGTATGTACATCTCGGGTGGTGCTTTACCTCGAACTACGTATGAATCTACTGCTTCCTCTGCTACAGGCGATATCCCCGCTATTAATGCAGCAGGACTGGTGAATATAGATCTGCTAATCTCTAGCCGGCTATGCTCTCTTTGCGTCTGCTACTAGATATGCTTCTGGCTCTGCGTTATGGGGCCACTCGGTCAAATGCCTTTGCCCGTCTATATTTTTGCTACTGAAGCAGCTCATTTTTCACTAAAAACTAGTGGTGGGTAAGGTAACCGTTCTTTCGTCCTAAGACCTAGCTTCTGTTGTCTTTCGGAAGAATATACTCGTTTGATATTTATTTACCACCTTCCGAAAGAGCGCTACCCGCGGGCCAGCTCGAGAAGCAGAATGGAGTGGCTCGACTGGTCAATCCAGAAAGTGTTAACCGCCTTCCAAGACTCCTACTTCGTAACAAGTGAGAGGGACGCTCGCGCACAAGTACCATTCTTGAGTAGCTTTGCCGAAGACTCCTCGCGTTTCTTGGTTAGAGAGTCAAGGGCGGTGTAAGCGGTTCCCCCTTTCCACCCCTCTTTCAATATGACAATATATTACCAAGATGAGATGAACTTGCTATATTCATATATAATTAACGATCCGTGTCTTTCAAAGTCCGAAAGACCTCTTGTTAGAGCATCTACTGACCCCAAAGGGAGAGGATACCCCGTATACCTACTTTTTTCGATCTATGCGGCCATATTTCTTAGGAAACGTATTGCTTTAAGAATCGTACTAAACTTATCGAGAGATTTACCAATTGAGCTGCCCGAACATAAAAAATTGTAGGGCTTTGCCGCGACTTCAAAGTACAATTAGGGTAGTCAATACTGAAGAAAGAGAGGTAGGCCTGTCCTTGGTTGAGGCTTTCGAGGAATGGATAGATGGATGATGGTTATCTGGAATCTGGAAGTCTCATTCCCGCCCAAGTCTCTATGTGCCCAACAACCAAAAAGGTAGATGAACCAGGAAGTCACTTATGGCCTTCTAAAGGCCCACCCCGGTGTACACATCAGAGACAGAAAAAAATGTTTCCTGCAAGAACAAGTGATCATAGAACTACTAGTAACCGACTTAATCCCTCGCTTAGGGCATCGATACCGGTGGAAGGATCTCCACCAGACCGAGAAGTGCTCGCAAATAGAGAAGAGAGCTCGAATCGCGTTGTTGCAAGAATGAATCTTCTTTATTTTTAACCACCTTCTCTGAACGTTGGTAATGACTAAACAGCCTTTGACCACTAAATAAGGCACCTGACGATAAGTGATTCTATTGATTTCACGCACCAAGCATTTTATGGAGGAGGCATTGGAAGAGACATAGTCAAGTTCGTCTGATTACTATCACCTAAAGGCACCCACTCGGTCTAGTCATTTTAGTTTATTCCACCCCCTTTTTTCTTCGGCTTCCCTTGCCCAGGGAGGTAGCACTGCTTCCATCCGAGTAGCGCCGGTGGAAGTCCGAATGGAGGTCCGATACCCCCCACAAGGCCAGTGGCAACTTTTCGGGCCAATCTCGATATGTGTCTGTCATCTTCCGCAGGATCTGACCTATGTTTTTATGCCTCCACTGTTCTATTGGTCTGAGGCCTGTACGGCGAGGATTTGTGCTGTTGTATCTGATACCGGCTGCTCAACTTCTTTTTTGAGGTGAGATCCCAGATCTGAAATTAGCTCGTGCGGTACTCCATATCTGCAGATTCTGTTTTCTTTAATGATCTTGGCCTATTTCAGTCTTTGATAAGATGCCGCTCCTGGTAAAGTAATCAATTGTGCCACTAAGATGTATTCGTAGAGGTGTGTAAAACATGGTACAAACGGACAAACCTATTAAATCAGTCAAAATCGACCGGCAAATATGGTTTGGTTAAGATTTTTTTAACTTTAAAAATTGAAAGCCGGTTCAATACCAAACCAAACCATTTATGAATTGGGTTTGTTTGGTTTCTGTTTTGCTTAAACCGCGGAACCCTAACTGACCGGTATGTTTGAAATATAAGAAGAAAAAGCTTTAAATTTATATATATATATATTTATATATTTATATTTGTCTAGATCACTAGTTGTTCCAAATAAGTTATAAATATCCAATTATAACTTTATTCTCAAATGATATACTACCATATCGAATCCAATACCCAAAGGCCTAGAAGTTTAATATATAATCGTTGTGATTAATTTGATCATCTCATATCACATATATCAATCTCTCATTCTCTAACCTTTAATACTACCATATTAAGATAGTATTTATAGCTAAGCCATCAAATATGTCAATCACTTTGAATCTATTCTAGATTTTAATTTTTGAATATTGGTTTTGGATTTGATTATTGTATTTTAAATTTAGATTATGCTTATTTAATATAATTTTTATTATTTAGATTGAATTTTTATATAATTTTTTTTCATAAATAGTATATATGTTAATATAATATAGGTTAAAACCGCCTAACCGACTGAATCAAACCATCTTTAATTGGATTGGATCGGATCGGATCGGGTTAAGTTTTTTTTTTTTTAATAACCGGCTATCCAAAATGCTTAAACCGCTCACTTTAGTATAGAGACGGTTTAAAGTCAAAACCGATCCAACCCAATCCGTGTGCAGCCCTAGTTGCGGCCACTTTGGGGTTCATACTAATATAGACGTGTTTCTAAAGTGGCTAGTCAAAATGATTTTTTAGTTACTTTGGTTAAAATTTAACTTAAAAATGGCTAGCACTGCTAAAGATACATAACGGTCTCTATTATTCGATATTACCAAATGGTAATTTCTTTATTTTTAAGAACAAACAAAATATCACCTAACTTTATACTCGAACATGATTTTCACATTCTGAACAATTTTTACACTTTGCACTTAAGGTGGAATAAGTGTGAACATTTCGGTGTTTGGGCCAGAATCGGCCACTAAACCAACCACATTAGTTTCACCTACCAACATATCGAGATTGAGACCAACAAAATATCTTCCATACCCGGACAGTTTTGATAGTATCTAGCCCAAATCTAGCTATACCTCAAATTGTTTAGGTTATATCGACCTTCTGACCATACAATGTACAAATTTAGTTAGTTATTTGCGCATAGGCCTAATCGACTACCAAACTAAACTGGAAAGCAACTATGATTTGAGACAATTGTTGGTTTAGATTGAAAACACTCATATCTGCTTACATTTTATATGCTTATATATTTTAGCATTTTTAAAAGTGATTGAAAATGAAATGCATTCGTTAAGTGTACAGTGTGTTGAGAATCTGTGTGTAAAAATCACCCCCTTATTGATGGATGAAACATATGATTTGTGTTCTAATTTCATTGAGCTAAATGATTAGATGGAACAGAGCATGATGAGGGGTAAATTTAATCCCTTAGGCTTTATTTAATGTATTCAACAAGTGTGTATTTTTTTTTTGAGGGGAACGGAAGACTGATCCATTGATATAAAATCATACGACCTCACTCGGTTAAGCATGAAGGGTACAAACACCCCTCATATTACAATCATTGCTCAAGTAGTGCACTGAATGCACATAAAAATGACTACTAGCCTAGACTACTGCGCCTTGAACACTAATAAGCTACAACACCAAAAAAACAGTACATCCGCCTAAGACCCTAATGGTGTACATCAGTACTGATCTTTGGGCACATTGTAACGTCTTAGAGAAACAAGGTATAGAAGGCCAAGGCCTATAGCACCCAATAAGGGAATTATTGAAACAAAAAAACAAGAAAAAACTCATGCAACAGTCCAACTGGCCCAAAAGAAAGCAATATCCAAGGCCCACACCAGCCTGGCGAAGCCCAGCCCAGCCTCCATTTCCCTGTGCACCTGCCACACGCCCACAACGACGATCCCACCACCACGACTCACCGTGATCGAGGAACTGCCGCCCGCATCAAGGAAGATCACCACCACCGCGATGCTGCCACCACAGAGAAGACACCAAAACAGCCAGACTCGGGTCCAACTGATAGATCCCAACCTTCAAGCTGCCACCGGAAACCCCCTGAAGACGCCATCACCGCTGCCTGGATCACCAGCCCACACCAGCCGGGTCGTCCTTGATTCGGTACCCACAGTCGCTTAGCGCAGAGAACGACGACCAGACCTCACCGACCAGCACTGGCAACCTGAAAATAGCTAGCCTCAAAGCCAAAAGGACCATAACCATCAATACCTGTCCGGCAGCGTCACAACATCGGCGAGGCAAAGCCAGTGTTGACGCTGGAGCGCCACCGGACGAGAGCAAGCTCGCAAAAGCCTATGCAAAAGTCGTGCTCTTCTCTCACCCAAGCAGGCGGCTATAGGTATTAGGTCAAAAAATTATAACTATTCAACAAGTGTGTATTTCGTTTTAAAACACAATAGCAAATTGATTGGATTTACAATTAAATGGAAATTGACTCATAGTGGAGAAGAAAATGATATCCAAACCCACGACAAAAACTATTCGCCATAGGGATCTTTGAGCCTAGGCGTTCGAACTCGAATGACCAAGAGACCAGCCCAAAACCTACAATTCAATATGGGTTATGTTACACAAATTCTTAGTTCGTTGCCAAACCTAAACCGATATCAAATTATTCGGTTCGGTCTCGGGTTTACTCCAACGATTTTGTAAACCAGGACACATGGCAGTATATTATTGGTTGTTTGTCAATTCTATACTGAATACTATAGACATGACCACAATCAAACTGCCATATTTAAGTGATATCAGAAACCGTAATTTCAGATTCCCAACCTCTCCGACTTAGCACGTTTACTTACTTGGAATGGAAAATAATCATGAATCGGAGACAAGTGGAATGAGAGAAGAAAGAAATTGGTATTGATTCCGGATGAATGATTCCTAAACCCATCTCCCCCCTTCGTAATCGAATTCCTGAGTATTCAGAAATCAATTCCTGATAAGAAGGTGAGACCTACATCCATTCCGATTCCTTCATGTGTTAGTAAACGCACGAATTCCTTTACTCGGAATCATTCTGATTCCTTTATGTGTTAGTAAACGCAGGAATGTTTTTACCCCGTAATCATTTCATTTCCTTCCAAGTAAGTAAACGTGCCTTGAACTCAATTCTCTCTCACTCACTTTTCTGTTTAGACCCCAATTTATGAAACCCTAAATTCTTCCCTCAATGAAATTAGTTCACAAATCCATATGAAATCAGTTCGACCATTCAAATAAACACCAAATTCATCCCAAAGCCACCCAAATTTGATCCCAAATCAATTCATGGCATCCACCTCCAAAGCTAGCCTTACCTCGATCCCTTACTACGTACTTTACTAGTTTGGTTAATTGTTATTTCATTGTTTGTTTTGTCAAGACTTTGTATTTGTTCTAAACTTGCTGTTCTGAGACTGAAATGATGTACTGAACATGTAGTTTTAACTTAAAGCTCGTTGCCTTGCTTGTTTGGTGACTTGCTCACTTTGCTCATTTGCTGCAGTAGTGAAAACTGAAATGTGCACTTGTGTTGTAATTTATGTCATGAGGTATAGATGAAAGATTGATTGCTAGAGAATACTTATTTGCATTGCAGCACCTCAAAAACAGATTAACAAATAATACAACTAAGTGGGGAGTGTATTCCATGCACTGTCAGTGTATGGGTACTTGCAATATGAAAAGGAACCGAAAACCTGAAAAGGATCGTTTGGTCTTTAATCGGTTCCCATTGTTACGAACAATTGAATGAAACTATGCAACTGCTCTCACAACTGGAATGAATGACTTAACATTTTATTGAAATACAAACTCGGCTTTATAGCCGTACTACAACTCTAACTGAAAGCGTAAATGCAGCTCACTATAGCATTATCTTAGCTACGTGAATAACAGAACTTGGAATAATTCAAATGAATCAACATCCCTAAAGACTAGGGCTTATTCAAACAAACATCAGACTACGTCAACTCTAACTAAAAAACCTGGACTCCAAGCAACAAACTCCTTCATTCCCTCCCTTAAACTAACTACAGAATGCAATTAGTTTACATCTGTAGCTTTACACATTCCCATCATCTCTCTGAGTTTCTGAAATGCTTCTAACTTCAATGGCTTTGTCATCAAGTCAGCCACCTGCTCTTGCGTTCCACAATGAACTAATTCAACTTCACCCTCCTTTGTAAGGTCTCTTAAGAAATGAAATCGCACATCAATGTGCTTACTCCTCCCATGCATGACCGGATTCCGTGAGAGCTTAATTGCTGAACTATTGTCACACATAATGGTAGTGCAACCTTCCTGTGCATGACTTAGCCTCTTCAACACCCTTCTCATCCATACAACTTGACAAGCACAAGCAGCAGCTGCCACAAATTCAGCCTCGGTGGTAGACAGAGTGACTATGGGCTGTTTTTTAGATGACCATGAAACTGCTCCTGAGCTCAAAAGAAACACATACCCGGACGTGCTTTTACGATCCTCTACATCTCCCGCATAATCACTATTTGTAAAAGCAAGCAGCTCTTCATCTCTCTCTCCCTTCTTATAGAGAATCCCATAGTTGGCAGTGCCCTTCAAGTACCTTAGTATCCTTTTGGCAGCTTGTAAGTGAAGTTCAGTAGGTTTAGCCATGTTCCTGCTGATTAGACTAACACTGAACATTATGTCTGGACGAGTTGCAGTAAGATACATTAAACTTCCCACCAACTGCTTGAAATAAGTCTCATCAACTGTGACCCCATAATCATCTCTACTTATCTTGAAACTTGGCACAATCGGACTACTTACTGAATTACTCTCAAGCATCCCAAAACGTCTTAACACTTCAGAGGCATATTTCCTTTGACAAATAAAAATGCCATTGGATTTCTGTAACACCTCAATGCCAAGGAAGAACCTCATCCTTCCCAAATCGGTCATGTCAAAGACTTTCATCATAGAGCTCTTAAAATCAACCATCATCTCTTCATCATCACCAGTGTAAATTAAATCATCCACATAAATACTTACTATCAACACTTTACCTCCGCTGCTCCTTTTGGTGAATAGAGTCTGCTCATTTGGACATTTTTGAAACCCTTCATTAATGAAATAAGCCTCAATACGGCTAAACCAAGCTCGTGGAGCTTGTTTTAGTCCGTATAAAGCCTTGTGCAGCTTATACACCTTATGCTCACTTCCCTTCTTTTCATAACCCTTTGGCTGTTCCACATACACATCCTCACTGAGTTCACCATGAAGAAACGCTGATTTGACATCCAGCTGATAGATCTTCCAGCTTCTTTGTGCTGCAAGTGCCACTATCATCCTCACTGTGTCCATTCGAGCTACCGGAGCAAATACTTCAGTGAAATCTACTCCTTGCTGTTGAGAATACCCTTTGGCCACCAACCGAGCCTTATACTTGTCAACTTCTCCATGCTCGTTTAACTTTGTTTTATAAATCCATTTGACTCCAATGGTTTTAGTTCCAGCCGGCAAATCAGTAAGCCTCCAAGTATGATTCTTCTCAATAGAATTAATCTCCGAATCCATTGCCAATCTCCACTTCGAGCTCTTTACAGCGTCTTCATAACTTATGGGATCTTCAGGTGCAATCAAGGCCATGTTGAGCTCGTTTTCTTCCTCTGATAGACCCTCACCACTAACATAGTCCTCCATCCAGATGGGAATCCGTCTGGCCTTCCCTTCTCTTGCACTAGACTCTTCTTCATTCACAGGACTAAATGTATCATCTCCTGCTGCTTGATCTTCTTCACCGACCTCAGCTTCTCCATTGTCTTCATTAGATGCTTCATCATTTTCATCCGTTTATGCCTCGTGTTCTTCTTCTGTGTTATTCTCATCATCACCCCATTCAAGATCTAACAACACCTGCTCTTCATAGCTTGCGTCCCACTCCCATTCTCTATCCTCCTCAAAAACTACATCTCTGCTAGTCACCACTCTGTTAGATATCGGATCATACAATCTGTAGCCCTTTGACTCCTCACTAACTCCTAGAAGCACACATCCAAAACTCTTGTTTTCAAGCTTAGTCCTCCTAGCATCTGGCACATGAACATGTGCCACACACCCAAAGACTCGGAAATGTTCTATTGAAGGCTTCACACCAGACCATGCCTCTTCAGGAGTGACATTCTTGACAGCTACTGTGGGATTTCTGTTTAAAACATATATGGTCCAATTCACTGCCTCAGGCCAGAAGGTTTTTGGAATCTTCTTTTCTGAGAGCATTGAACGAACCAAGTTCATTACTGTCCGATTCTTTCTCTCGGCCACTCCATTTTGTTGTGGAGTGTAAGGAATGGTAAGCTGCCTTTTGATGCCACAATGCTTACAAAACTCATTGAACTCGTCTGAGTTGAATTCACCCCCTCTATCAGTGCGTAAGCACTTAATATACATGCCCGTCTCCTTCTCAACCAGTTTCTTAAAGCATTTAAATGAATTTAAAGCTTCTGACTTTTCTACTAGAAAGTAAACCCATGCTTTTCTACTAAAATCATCAATAAAGCATAAGGCATATCTCTTCTTGCTATTTGACGTAGGAGTTATTGGGCCACATATGTCTGCATGTATGAGTTGCAGCTTCTGAGTTGCTCTCCATGCACTTTCCTTAGGGATGAACTCTCGGTGTTGCTTCCCTCTCAAGCAATCAGTACACACCACTGTGGTAGGAGCAAGATGGGGTAGACCACGTACCATATTCTTGGTTTGCAAGGTTGTTAGACCTTTATGGCTTAAATGACCATATCTTTGATGCCATAAATGAGAAAGATCTTGTGCACTAGTGTGAAAACAGGCTGCCTTCTTTTCTTGTGTATTAGCAAGCAAGATGAACATCCGATTTGCTGACATAGCTGTTTGGATAATCAAGCCATTGTCTGGATGATATATCTTACACATTCCTGCATGAATGAGAATTGCAAGCCCCTTTTCTTGTAATTGCCCTATACTTAGGAGGTTGTTTTTCAACTCCGGTACATAGAAAACTCCTGTGATGACATGAATGAGACCATTCACATGCAATCTGACATCTCCTCTCCCTTTTACTGTCATTGTGGTATTATTCCCGAGCTTTACTTGCTGCCTAAAATTCTCATCTAACTCATTGAACATCATTGCATCTCCACACATGTGATTAGAGCAACCCGAGTCTAAAAACCATACCTCCTCACGCTTGGCCTCATACTCTTCAACGTAGGCCATTAATTAACAACATCTCCTCCTGCTCATCCATCTCGGCATAATTGGCCTCCTTGTCCCATGTAGGACACTCATTCCGAAAATGGCCAAGCTTGTGACAACGATAACATTCGACGGTGGCTTTGTTGAACACTTGATACCCTCTTCCTCGACCTCTTCCTCTGAAGCTGCTTCTGCCACGCCCTCTTCCTCCATTTCTCTCATCCATAGTCACTTTCAAAGCCTGTTCTTCTCCATTGCCCCTGTTGAACTTTTGTTCATGCACAATGAGTGAACTTTGCAGTTCATCAATAGTGAGTGCATCAATATCCTTAGATTCTTCGATCGAGACAACTACATAGTTGAATTTGTCTGTCAAAGTTCTAAGAATCTTCTCCACAATGGTGACATCTTTCATTTGTTCTCCATTCACCCTCATCTTGTTAGCTACTGTCATAACACGAGCAAAGTATTCAGTAATACTCTCCCTTATCTTCATCTCCAGAGTTTCAAACTCTCTCCTCAAAGCTTGAAGAACCGAGCGCTTCACCCTAGCACTCCCCTTGAATTTCTTCTTCATCGAGTCCTAGATCTTCTTAGCAGTACCCTTGTCCAATATGGTTTCCAGAATAGCTCTGTCAATTGATTGGAAAAGATAGTTCTTTACCTTAAGATCTTTAAGTTTCAGCTCCTCAAGCTTCTTTTGCTGCATCTCCGTCGCAGCTGCTCCCACTGCCGGCTCCTCAAACCCTGTCTCGACCAAACTCCATAACTCCTTGGACCTTAGGAAGTTCTCCATGAGCATGCTCCAATGGTCGTAGTGACCATCGAAGCGTGGAATGGCTGGTTGGACGAAAGAACCTTCACTTGACATCTCTCTCAACACTCTCCTGTTTTGCAAGTCAAAAGAAAGACTGCGGCTTTCCTCTCTCTCAGGCCCAGTGGGGCTTTGATACCACTTTGTTACGAACAATTGAATGAAACTATGCAACTGCTCTCACAACTGGAATGAATGACTTAACATTTTATTGAAATACAAACTCGGCTTTATAGCCGTACTACAACTCTAACTGAAAGCGTAAATGCAGCTCACTATTACATTATCTTAGCTACGTGAATAACAGAACTTGGAATAATTCAAATGAATCAACATCCCTAAAGACTAGGGCTTATTCAAACAAACATCAGACTACGTCAACTCTAACTAAAAAACCTGGACTCCAAGCAACAAACTCCTTCACCCATATCTCAAATAAACCAAACCGACCCAGATCGACTTGTTTGGGTTTGAGCGAGAAAATGTTACAAACAGTACCCGAACTAAGGCTCATTCTTAACTTCAGTACCCGACTATGCAAAACTATCACTTTGGTACCCCAAGTTTGAAGTCCGACCCAATAATAGTACACGCCGTCCATCACGGCGTTAACTAGCTAACCACGTGGCATATTTTGAGGGCCCTCATGGTTTGCCACGTAGCAAAAACTTAACGCTGTGATGGACAGCGTGTACCATTTTTGGGTCGAGTTTCAAACTTGGGGTACCAAAGTGATAGTTTTGCATAGTCGGGTACTGAAGTTAGGAATCGACATAAGTTCGGGTACTGTTTGAAATATTTTCTCGGGTTTGAGCTCAGTTCTATAAAATTTTGGGACCAGCCCGACCTGAGCTTAGGGCTATCTCCATCATTAATTGTCACCAAATTCCCCCCTATTAGGGGCATTTTGACTCGCCCTGATGAAATTTTTGTCATCTCTACTTGTCACCTCCGCGGTATCAGTTATTTCAAATAACTAACAACTCCAACATTTATTGTATTATACTAACTAATGATCGGCCCAGTACGTGGTCGTACGTTTTCTATCACCATTATTGAATGAGTGCCCAACTAAGTACCAATATATAACTCGGGACGTTTGAATTTCTCTCTCTTAATAGAACTGATATATAGAAGGTTTGTACCGACTAATTGACTAAAATAGTCTTATCCAGCATTACTTTGATTCTGGAGGAGAAATCAAATGCAAAAATATATAACTTGTTTCAAACATTAAACTTGGCTTACATAGCAGCCATGAAATTTGGGAAGTTTCAGCTTCTTCAATGATCACATGTAGCTTAAGTTCATGGAAGCATTGGAATCCTGAGTAGTGTTGACACAAACAACCAAAGGACTCCTGACCCTGTGGAAGCCATCATACCAAACGATCTCTCCAAAATCATATCTTCCTTGTGACTTCTTTTGTGGTTTGAGCGTCACATAATATGTGTTTTCCGCCTTGAACCAGGAGAATACCAAAACTCTAGGCCATATCACTACCTCCACTCCATCAGGCTCAGAAATGGTCCCAAAATAAATGGCGTTCTTGTTCTCGCCCACATTACGCATGGTTCTTTTGATTGTCACAGCGGACTGGAGATTTGAAACTGTGATTGATGGGTAGTTTACATTGGCATTTGATTTGGGCACTCGTGGACAGCTTGTGTCAGTTCCTGAAGGGCAAAGAACAATCATGTTTATCTGGTCTTCAGTATAGCCAATGTTGCATAGGAATTGAACATAGTCACTTGTTTTCATGTCGTAGACAAGCCCCGGATCCATTGCCTTGATGGGGTCTATGTGACCGGCACCTAAGTCAAAAGGGTCGGAGGCTTTCATGGGTCCATCGGCTAGAATGGTGTCAAATGACGTGTCCTTTGTGTATGCTGTGGTCATGATAGCAGATTTAATGGCTGCAGGAGACCAATTTGGGTGTGCAGATTTGATGAGAGCAACAACTCCGGAGACATGAGGACAGGACATTGATGTTCCTGACTGAAAATTCCAGTTAACTGAACGGTTATCATCACGTCTCAAAGTTGGAGAAGTTTGATTAGGCCATGCCGCTAATATGTTCATCCCTGGAGCACTTATATCTGGCTGTTAAATTATAAGACATCAAGATCAAGTTATACAAAGATTCATACCATATCAGCAACTACTGTGTCCCCCAGTAAGCTCGGATGGACCAACAGTTATATTCACCTGTCACTAATCACTTGAAGCTATTCTTCGTACCTTGAGAATATCAGGTGTAAGTGAGCTGGGGCCTCTTGAAGAGAAGTATGCGACTCTAGGGGCCAGTGACTTCCCGATAATAGTTTTACTTGCTTCTATCTGCACAACAGGCTTCCTGCGTAGTACGTTCACAACATTAGTACGTATTATATAAATTGCATACTTGCAAATGCAAAGATAGAGACACACAATACATGGATGAATGCTTGTCGCCTTACGTGGGAGATTCAGTAAGATAGTTCAAGATCCGAGTCCCTTGCTCAAGGTTGACATGGACTGAGGGGATGATGTCAGCACCAATCTCCCTGGACATTGGTTCTACAAATATCAAAGCTGATGCATTGGCTAGCTTGGCAGCCACTTCAGCCTCACCAATATCATACGGTCCTATGGCTGAGAAGCATAGGATTACTCTACCTTGAGCAGATTTTGGTTTTTTCCAATTGCTGGACGTGCAAACCCTGCACAATAATATATAACAGAATACATATTTTGCACTTAAATACAATAGCAAGTCATTATATTAGAAAATCAGATAGTTGGAGAGTCGACAGAAAAGAAAAGTCACCCATTATTAAAGAATACGCTCGCATCTGCCAATTTTGCTTTAATAGGTGTAGTAATTAAGCTCTCTCCCTGTACAAAATAGAGTGCTCTACTGAGTGATCAGCTAGTAAAATTTATTTAATGGCATACATGTGCTGCCTCGTCAAAAAAGCTTTAGTTAGGAAATGGTCATATTTTGACCCACTTCTAATTATCAATAACCACAAACAAGACCCATGCCACGACTGTATATAACCCTACATATATTACCTTTAACTTCTTAAATATCGGGGCATAAATATTATTATATAAACATCTATTATCCAAAATTTAAGAATTACCATGATAGAGAGCTTATTATCTAGGAGAATCCTGGTTGGGAACATTCTATCAATTGATGAAGCAGCAACACAGAGGCTCCAAGGAGCAACATTTGTGACCTGTGATGGATCTGGCCCTTCGTTACCTGCTGAGAACACCACACTAACACCTAACTGCATTGCATGAAACGAACCGATAGCACCTTCTGATTCAAACAATGGTATCAGTGGTGGTCTCGATCCAATAGACGCTGAAATAACATGAACTCCATCATGCAAAGCATCATCAAAAGCTGCAAGTATGTCTGCTCCAGTACACCTGCTACTATAATTCTGTCCCCAACAAACTTTGTACACTGCTAGACGAGCCTTAGGTGCTCCACCCCGGGCAGTGCCCTCTGCAAAACCATAGAAACTTGCATTGTTTTTCACTACTGAACCCACTGCTGTTGAGGCTGTGTGTGTCCCGTGACCAAGAAAGTCTCTAGCTGATCGAAATTCTGGATTGCCACTCTTGTTTAGTGGCCCATAGTCTTCTTCAAAGCCTTCCAGGTAGTAGCGAGCACCAATTAGCTTCCGGTTGCATGCTTTTGCTGGCTCAAACTTCTCACCTTTCACACACTTTCCCTTCCAAGTTGAGGGGATAGGCCTCATATGTGGCTCTTCTCGGAAACTTTCTGATTCAGGCCATATACCTAATTAATGATCACCAAAACACTTTTGAGTATATACTCATAGGCATTAGTTACGGTCAATTAAAGAAGATGTTGAGTTATATATGAAGGTTAAATTAAATACCTGTATCAAAAACCCCAACAATGACGTCTTGGCCATATGCTAATTGCAATGGAGAGGCCGCTGCACTTGCAGTTCTAGTACTGCTGCTGATCAAGGGAAGGCCCAAGAAGTCCCAACTCCTTGTTGTGTGCAACTGCAGTGTCTTACTTCTGAAAACCGATATCACTTCTTCCATCTCTGCAATTATTTGGTTCGTCTTACATTATTAACGCATGTAATTTCTTAAGCACTGAGGTTATAACTTATAAAGGACAGAGAAAAGAGGAAAAAGCATGCTGAAAACCCTAAGAAAAAAGAAAGAAAAGAATAGCTCACTGGCCAAGGCGCTTGCTTGTGATGAATTGAGCTTTGCCGAAAACCCTGAGAAACTATGCTTGTAGCTATAAAGCATTGACCGTTTAACATCCTCTTCACTAAAGATAAACAACGCAAATAGAGAAATAAAACCTTAGAGGAAAATAAAAACTTGAAGTAATATGTACATGCAGAGAAAACAAAGCATGAATGTAAACCTGGCAAAAACTTTGGAAAGGAGCTGAACATGGTGTTCTGAAGTCAGCTGAGGTTCATGAATATTATGAGTGAGCCCCAAATAGACTATGTACACCTGCAGAAACTCGAAAAAATGGGAGTAAACTGAGGTAATATTTAGAGAGGAAAAAGGTGAAACAATACTTTTAGGTATAGAAAAGTTACATGAGGTGTCGAATTTGAGTGAATAAAATATAGTGAAAGTGAGAGGCAAAGGCCCCAAAAACACTGAGAATCACTAGCCATTGTTCCTCCTATTGAAGTATCACATGGATTGCTGGGATTAAATAGAGTTGAGTAACAGATGATTTATGATTTCCAAAACCAAGTAGGTAGATTTCAGTTTTCAAACAATGCTTGTAAGCTATACTGCGTGTATTCCAAGTCTTTCAAAGCTGCAAGAACACTAGCATACCCTCTTCCATGAGCAATGATGATATTTTCTCATTCAAGCTAGCTATATATATACATTAATATGAAGGTATGAACCTTCTAATTTGTACATCTGCAGTACAATACCTATTGTACCTATCTACATTTTAGGAGGACTGCAGACCTCCATTATAGTTACCATTAATGCTGCTAAGAAAAATGCATGTGCCCTTCATCATAATAGCTATAATAAGTTGATTTCTTTTTCCTCTCTCCTTTTCCTTGTCTCAAAATTAGTATGAAGATATAGCTGCATTGTTTTAGTTTCAGCATTTACCGAGAAAAAAAGCACATAATCTCTAAAACTGTCCTAACTATCAGTGAATCTTATCATTTCTATATACTTGTTGATAAATCAATGCTATTAATGCATGTTCACTGATACAAAAAAAATTTCACAGAAAAGTAAATCTACTTTGAAAGTTTGAAGCCTACTAAACTTAATGGAAATCCTTGATAGAAAAGTAAATCTAGAGTTAGAGTAATGTTTTAATGAATTGATGTTCACTGATCACTAAAATACCTTTACATATGGCCTGATATTACTAAGAATAATACCATATTGTTACTGTGCTTTAATTTTTTTGAAGGTTGGAGTATTGAACCCCTTATTTTTAGGGACCTTGTCTTGTATTTCTAAGCTACTGTCTATATATAGTACCTGTAGATTACTAATAAATCCTACTTTCTAGCTCAGAAAAGTTCATAGAGTGGTCATAGACTACATGAGTATGGATCAATTGTACCAAAGAAACTTGCAAAAACACATTCATTTCTAGTGTTTCCACTTGCTATGCTTCTCTTTAAGTAGAGTAGTTTAGGTTTTATAATAAATTCATTTGCTTTCCATTTTTCTAATGGAAAACTGCATGTACAGAAAGCTATACAATTCATACAGTTATGATGCCCTAGGATGTACAGCTACTGGAGGATCAAGCTGTTATGTATACAATGATCTGCTGGTATCTGCTGATCTCTGAAGAATACTACGCTCACTAGAAGAAGCAAACTTATTCTCAATCAAAATCATTGCCTGTTGGCAAAGTGTCTCCCAACACATTGCGTGAATCGATTCTAACTGTAGCGTAATCCAAGGATTATAATCAAGAAACTAAGACTTTCGAAGCACGGTTAAACCTTCCAAGTTCACATCATTAAGTCCTCTACAAGAACTTGCTTTGCTGACAGGCATCCTCATCCATAGCAATCTATTATTGCATCTTCATGGAATGATAATATGATTTAAATAAAGTATATACATCTAGTTTGCTTTCATAAGCAGGAATTTCAAGTGTGCATAAAGACATACATCTTTCTTATGGTATCTTAAAGTTGCTTAAATTGCATGGTTAAGATCAATTCACCATCCAGAACTATAATGTTTGATGTGATACAAAAAGATGGAAAAAAACATTACTGCAGTACTGTTATCATATCAGATTTATACCCAGTTTTTTATTTTCAAGTTTAATAATTCATGCAACTTGACTCTAAAAATGATAGGGCAATGACATTATTATCAGTATTTTGCATATGTAACCATAAGATTGGATGAGAGTTTAGCAGATGTCTTTAACATGCAGAAACGATGAGTTTTGTGGTAACTACTTTTATAGGTGAACCAGGTTTTCCAATATATGTACAGAACCATATATGTGGCTTAAAGTGCAGTGTTTACAGGAATATATATAAGTTTAGGGATAGCATCTTATTTCTAGCTAGATAGTAATAATAGGGATAGTATCTTATTTGCAGATAAGTTGAGGTGATTCACTAGAAAAAAGGGATATATAGCATCTATTTGAAGCTAGATAGAACTCATAGAAGTTGAAATATTGTAGAGCAATAAGTTTACAGATAAAATCAACTGTTAGGTATTGTTTGGTAGAGTTATTTACCCTAGCCAGCAGTTCTTTCATAGTTTAGCAATTTTGAAATCTTTATCTACTATAAGTTGTTGAAAAGTGAAAACTGCAGAGTATATAGAATCAAAGAAAAGTGCAGATCGAAGAGCCTTATATGATCCTGTTAGCTACAGAAAACACAATGAAGGCATTGAATTTGTTTTCAATGACCAGTTCTTTGATTATCTGATAGATATAGTCAGCTAGCTTGTATAAAGAAACTGCTGTGCTCAATCTAATTAGCTGCATGGCCTTTAAGGGGGGGAGGGGGTTCAACAAAGTCATGTCATGAAAAAAAATGATCTAAAATTTCAGATCTGTGAATGACTTTCCTACCCCAACTCTCAAGGTGACAAGTTTGATAATTTCCCCAAAACAAATTAGCATGCTGCCGTCCTTTGCAGATAGATATGGGGCCAATTTGAAATCAAAGCATTTATAAGATTCAAGTAGTATATATGAAATGATTGATTCCAAATACTCACTGCAGTAATATTAGTGGAAAAGTGCTTTATAATTGTAGTTTTGGTTTAGAAGCAAGAGACTAATACCAGTTTTTTACATGATCATTATCTACTCTAGTCTCTATCTATCTACTACATAACATTATATGTTAATTAGATTATGATTAACAACATACACTACTAGCACGTATATTACTAATCAATCAATGGATAAAGACATTGACACGGACTACACGTGCATGTGGTGGCGCATGCGTGAGAGAGTAGTAGCGGTCATCATCTTCATCTCCAGGGCTTTCCAGTAGAAAACAGAAAGCCAAAATACAAGGGGATCGATCATGAGGTTGGATGTATCCTTGGATCAATGGACCCACCCACCCACCATTCCCTAAAACATTATTCCTGATTCCTTTCCACTTTGACTTATGTCCTAAACTAGTACTATTGACTGATTGACTGCTAAGATTTGGGAAGAATTAGAATATGCATCAAAGCTTTCCCAGTAGTCAGTCAGTCAGTCAGTCAGTCATATCATATCCGGTGGGACATAACCTTAATCTCCTACTTTCCAAGTTGGTTGCTACATTTTGACTCTAGAGTTAGTTTAGACTTTAGACTGATTTTAGTTCAATTTTCTGATCGAGAATTGCAAGTGTTTAGATTGAAGCATATCTATACCAGACACACGCAAAGTAAATATATATATATGAAGAATTAGTGAATAACCTGCCGACGTTTGAACGTCAAGCATATACTAATCTCAAGGAAAATGCATACCAGGAGAAATGAACTAGTGTTGTTAGTGCCTTAAACTCTTGGAGGCAATTCATCGAACACCTTGGCTGCGCCCACTCCCTCAACCCACACCGCTAGTGCTGTCTGTCAATGTCAACTCTGCGCACACACAATGGCTAAGTAGCGTACGCGTGCATGTATACCAGCCTTACATGTATGCTAGCTAGGCCTGCTTTAAAACAGAAAAAATCCAGACTTAAACTCTTGGAGGCAATTCATCGAACACCTTGGCTGCGCCCACTCCCTCAACCCACACCGCTAGTGCTGTCTGTCAATGTCAACTCTGCGCACACACAATGGCTAAGTAGCGTACGCGTGCATGTATACCAGCCTTACATGTATGCTAGCTAGGCCTGCTTTAAAACAGAAAAATCCAGAAAACAGCACCAAAACCTTTCTAACAGCTGGAGGGAGCATCGCTTCGCTAGTTTCTATGTTTTTACTTTTTACTTTTTACAGAAGCCTTGCATGTATGTATTTTATAGGCGCCTGGTAAGACTGACAAAAAACGAAGTCAATTGCTTGTGGAAGTCATCCTTTTCTTTTTATTGGCCAAAAAAAAGGTAACAATCGAACATGCACAAAAAGTTTGTCAGAGTTTGTCATACCCAATCATATTTCCAAGTTTTCTGTAAAAGAGGACGAGAGAATAGAGTAATATATGGGCTTGTACAAGTTAAAACAGAGAGGGTGTATAAATGCTTTATTCTAAGAGAAAAACTCACAAACAGTAGCTGAATTTCAAGCCACTAATAACTTTCATACCTCAAGTTCAAAAAATATCATATTGGTGCCTGAATTTCTGACCCCGACCCAATATCGGTACCTAGGAACAGTAAAATCATTAACGGAGTTAATTTTTGAAGGGTAAATCTGTCATTTTATTGTTCATCATCTCCAAAACTCTCCCCTCTTTCTCTCTGCAAACCTAGAGTTTTCATTATCGTCTTCATACCTCACACACACACACACAAAAACTCAAATCGACCAAAGGAGAGGTGAGAGGTGAGAGGAGTTGGTGGTGGATGGGACGGTGGCTATTGAAGAAGTAAAAGGTTGGTTGATAGTGGTGATGAGGTGTGTAGGGGGTTTAATCCAGTACATACCAATAGTAGATTTCTTAGATTTCCTAGTATTACTATTATTTGCAGACATCCACTCTTTAGCAACATCAATAATCACCTCGCTAGGATTAAATGGAAAATGGAAATCATTGTAAAAAACAGCTCTGTTTCTCCATTTCCATAAGTACCAACACAAAGATAGTACATCATTTTAGATTGGCATAACAGGATTTCTTGCATTGAGTATTAGCAAAAAAACCATCCATACCAGTTTAGCTGCATAGTTCTTGAAATAGAGTCCAGGCATATGACCTGACTCCACACTCACTGAGCAATTGGGCAATCTCTAAGAAAGTAACGGTCTCAAGTTGATCATGACACACAGGGCAGTAACAATTTGTAGTCAACTTCTTTTTGCTTTTTTTCAACGTACATTAGTGAGAATCTTACCATGACAAAACAGCCAAAAGAAAGTCTTCAGCTTAGGTGGAATAGGAAGTTTCCATAGAAAAGGCCAAGGGAACTCCTCAAAGTGTTCTTCATTCAATTGAATATGATAAGCGGATCTCACGGTGAAGTGACCATTACTGGTACCATTCCAAATTATCTTATAAGGACCATAACTAGTAGGTATTTTGACAATTCTATTAATAGCTCTGTTGGTATATATACCTCCCAGACACAAGCACCGGAAGCACAAGGCTTATCTAGCTATCAAAAGATAACAAAGGAACTCCCAGCCAGGGATCCTGATACTCCTCGAGGGCGGTATCGGAAGCCCAGTCATCTCACATCGAATGAAATGAAACCATGCTCCCCTAAATCCATTACATAAGGATCATCTCCAACACCCAAAAGAGGTAACTGTTTACTATCGCTTTCTATTATCTTTATCTTATAACGATACTGACTTAAGCATCGGAGCGTCGAATGCCGGTACACCCGGTCTTCCCTCTGACTTTTGTTTGTTTATAGAGAAACAGTCTTCCCTTTGACCTTTCCATTATCTTTATTTGCTTGTTAATTTTTGAAGGGTAAATCTGTCATTTTATTGTTCATCATCTCCAAAACTCTCCCCCCTCTCTCTCTGCAAACCTAGATTTTTCATTATCTTCTTCATACCTCACACACACACACACACAAAAACCCAAATCGACCAAAGGAGAGGTGAGAGGTGAGAGGAGTTGGTGGTGGATGAGACGGTGGCTATTGAAGAAGTAAAAGGTTGGTTGATAGTGGTGATGAGGTATGAAGAAGAAGAAGAAGAAATCTGGTATTGTAGGGAGAGGGGAGAGTTTTGGAGATGATGAACTCTTTACTCTAAAAATTAACCCCGTTAACGATTTTACTGTTCCCAGGTACTGATATTGGGTCGAGGTCAGAAGTTCAGGTACCAATCTGATATTTTTTGAATTGAACAATTCTTAGGTTCACCCCTAGGGTGAATGAGCATATTCACCCCTATTGTCGATTAACATACTTTTATTTAATAAATTTATAATCCAACGGTCCATATCTTAAATTAGCCTTTAAAGATCATCTCTGTAAAAAATCAATCGAATCAGAAATCATTTAGTTATCTAATTGAATCAAACAAATGGATGGTTCTAACAACACTTACTACTATTATGATGAACCGTCCATGTATTTCATATAAATGAATAACTGAAAGGTCTTCAATTTGATTGATTTTTTACAAAGCTAATCTTTGTATTACGTTATACAATATGAATGGTTGGATTAGAAAATTATAAATTTATTATGCGTTAATCGACAATGGGGGTGAATATGCTCATTCACCCTAGGGGTGAACCTAAGAATTATTCTTTTGAATTTGAGGTACGAAAGTTATTAGTGGTCGATAAGTCAGGTACTGTTTGTGAGATTTTCCTTATTCTAAAGAAATCCTTAGCCAAAATTAGTGGAGAAAACAAGGAAAAATCAAAGGTTTTATTAGTACCGATCACCCTTTTCGGTATTGCCCTATACAATGAGCTATCAAACGGGTTGCTGTCCTAGAGTTTTAAAACCCCGAGAGCACTAAAGAACAATCTTTCCCTTCAAGGGTTTTTGGCCTTTTGGGATGTTCCAAGCACTAGCAGCCATATGCTATGGGACCTTTCTGATCTGCAAAGCCTTTTAGTACTCTTTGAGAAAAATTATGCTTTTCGAAGTGATTAAGTTGCAACTCTCCCCTAAAAGTTTAATTTATTTGTATTATGTGGATGATGGAATATGATACAATGTCAATTCACTTGATGCTACAATGGAATGTACATGGAACAAAAAGTTCTAGGCAGACCTAGATTTTTAAGCTGATAGGAAGAAAGTTGTGGTATACGCGTGTGAACCTTCTTAGTTCAATACAAAACCAACTAATACTGTGCTTATAGGACAGTTTGATTATCCAATGTAATGCTCCAAAAGTGGGTGTGGGTTGGTCTATATTTTAACATTAATATATAGTTATTATACGTACACACCATAAACATGTATTAGTACTAGTTCTGCCATTAGAAGAATTTATATATGATAATCAATGTTAGGTAAGGTAGCAGAGAGTAGAAACTAACAGTACGCTTCCAGCTTTTGGGGAATAGTGTGAATCATAAGTAACAATTTAATTACTGTTATGGTACAGTAGAGAAGAGGCTGCTAAGGAAAGAAAGAAAGGAAAAGAAATGTGATGGAAAAAGATTGGTGGGAATTGAAGTCCCATTCCACCATGACCATGTATGCTGTGCGCACTAAAGAAAGTCTGAATATATTTTTGAAACCAAAAGAAATAAAAACCTCCCAAAGAGTATGTGGGCCCATTTCTGCCATGGCCAAGAACCAGCACCCACCTCAACCCCCTCATTCCATCATTGCCATCAAGAAAGAATTCTCTCTTACTCTTTTCTTTCATTCTTCAACAACAAATTGTGTTTGTGTTAGTGTGTTTGGGTTGTACCCATTCAATTCAACAAAGTTCCCGCATCAAAACCACTTCTCATTCTTCACTGTTGTTCTTCTATTTCAGGTCTAAATCCCATTCATCTTTCTGAAGCAAAGACACAATCTTGGTTGTGGTGATGGGTGGTTGGTGAGGAAGTGGGCTTTGAGTTGTTTCTGGTTTTGGTAAAATGGGGAATTGTTGGTGCAGCAGGTGGGGGGAGCCTTCAGTTCACAGAGTCTCATCCAATGCAAAGTCAGGTTGGTTCTCTTAAACCTTCCTTTTTTCTGTTTTAGTATATTTTTTATTCTGGAGATGAGTTTGTGTTTCTGTTCTTATCTCAGTAGATTAGTAACAGATTAGAGTCGGAACTTTTGATTCTAATGATCATATGCTCTGTTTTGGATCCTCATATATAGTTAGTGGATTGTGGTGTTGTTTCCTCCTACAGAAAACTCTTATGAAATTTGGAGATCAAAATTACATTTTTTCTTTTAGTAAATATGCAAGAGTTCTGTTGTGTAATATAAAGGACAAAAGAAGCTTACCAAAAAAAATATGAAGGACAAAAGAAAAGGAACAACATATACTTTCACTTTTCCTATATGTCCGCCTATAAAGGATTTACCTTTCCTGTAAAAAGCGGATGCACCTCGATTCTTATAGTGTGCCCTATTCGCCTTACCTACGTGGCTAGGTTACATCCTTTTAGATGTATGTTCCTTACTTTGGGGAAATTACTGATCTTTTAGCCTCCTCATGGTTCATCACGATCATCAATGATTTTTCCTCTATCTATTCATCTATTGTATGAAAATTGTTACTAGAACTAACTTGCGGCTTAGGAGGTTAGAAAATTAATTACACATCTTTTTGCTCATTTTATATTTTATCTCTTCATTAAGTTCATGGAAATTTTTACTTGTGTTGCTGTGGAGTATTGATCTTGATTTGTAAAAGAATTTCATTTGACCTTCAAAAAGCTGATACTGTATACCACTTGTTTCCTTCCTTCTGTTCTCCTAGTCTTTTAAGTTCTTTATATAGGATTCACTGTCAAGTTTGTCATAAGGGAAATTGGTTTGATGCTTGCTTGTTATTGCATTTGATGATTGGATGTGTGACAGACTCTTAACTTTCTTTTCAGAATCCCCAAAAGACCAGAGCCCCTCAGTGAACCCTAGGGAGGATGATAGTAAGCTACCATCCAATCCTGAAGAAGTTGAGATCCTACGTCGTGATTCAGCTGCAAATCCATTGATCGCATTCACATTCAATGAACTAAAGATAATCACTGCAAATTTTAGGCAAGATCGTTTGTTGGGTGGTGGAGGATTTGGAAGTGTTTATAAAGGTTTCATTACGGAGGATTTAAGAGAGGGGCTCTCTTCCCTTCCAGTAGCCGTCAAGGTTCATGATGGCGATAACAGTTATCAAGGTCACAGAGAATGGCTGGTAAGCTTCTGTTCAATCTTTTAATCTATTAGGAAGATCAAAGAAAAGAAGAGAATTACATCATTGTCATGTTGTATGCATGATCTTTTCTTCCTGTAGTGTACATAGTCTAAATTATATCAGGTCCATCAAGAGCTTTGTGCATTTCTAGGCAGAAGTCATATTTTTGGGGCAGCTTTCTCATCCAAATTTGGTAAAACTCATTGGATATTGCTGTGAGGACAAGCAACGGGTGCTGATATATGAGTATATGGCTCGGGGTAGTGTGGAAAACAATTTATTTTCAAGTAAGTAACTAAGCATTTCCGATCACTGTTTCTTCTATAGTGAGTTCCTATCAACATTTTCTGATTAAAATATATGCGCCCAGAGAATTATGGGCTCCTTTTGGGGAGGCAAAATATAACAATTGTGAAGCAATATGACTGACCAGGCATAAGGATTTAATAGAATGTTGTTTTCATTAAATACTAATTGCTTCTTGCATCTGTCCTCCTTCGATAGTTCGATGATTGACTTGGTGCATAAATTATGAAAACCCAAATAGTAGGCCGTAAGGTGATCCATTAATGACATTGGAGTATGTGGAATGGACATGCTAGGATATTGATTCTTTTGATGTTCTTAAAAGAAAGGATAAGCAAACAAGTAACAAAAATTGATGTCCAGAACCTATCTGCAATATTGTTTTCAAAAAAAAAAAAAAAAAAAAAAAAGCTTATCTGCAATCTTGTCAGTTTCATGGTAACAAGGATAGATAAATGTCCGAAGGTGACTATATGGTGCTACAATTCAATGATATCATGGTATGTCTTCTAATAGTTGGTTTCAGCTAGGAATGATCCCTGAAAGGGCATGTAGCCATGTACATATACCTTTTTTTTTTTTTTTTTTTTTTAATGTTTATTCAAGTTGCTAAGAGATGATCAATCTGAAAATGAAACATAAAAGATCAAGACTTGTTTCAAGAAAATCCTTATATTTGAGAAAATATAAAAAGTTATGCTGTTGGGACTTTCATGGGCTGATTCTTAAGACTCTATCTCACATGCGTATTCCCTCCGTTTTCCCAGGAGTGCTGCTTCCTTTGCCTTGGTCCGTAAGGATGAAGATTGCTTTTGGTGCAGCTAAAGGACTTGCCTTTCTCCATGATGCAGAGAAACCTGTTATCTATCGTGATTTCAAAACATCTAATATTCTGTTGGATCTGGTTCGTATATACTTGCTCTACTTTTTTTTTTTTAAGTTAAAAGAAAGTTGAATCAGTTGGACTCATTGAACTTTCATCTGAGGCTAGTGATATTTGAAGGATTAGACAGTATAGTAATATTCAAAACATAATGCATGAAGAACAAGATCACCTAGGGTGAGGTTGGATGGACAAAAATTTCCAGCATGAGAGAGAGGCCAGGTTCATATATTCTTTATGATACCCCTTCCAACTTAAGTTGGAATGATAAATTTCCTAGATTTCCAAATACCATCATATCAGTTGCATTGGTCTAGGCTCGGGCTTTCATAATAAATCCTAGCACGTACTATTGTTTCTATGTGGTCATGAAAAAATCTAGGATTGGTGGAACAATCTTTATCCTTCTGAGGAATTCCAATTCATTTGCTTAAATACAATTGCACTTTCTTGTGCATCTAAAACAGGACTACAATGCAAAGCTTTCTGATTTTGGCCTTGCGAAAGATGGACCAGTTGGGGACAAATCTCATGTTTCCACACGCATAATGGGGACGTATGGATATGCTGCACCTGAGTATATCTTGACCGGTCAGTCCTTACATCACAAATTTAGACACATTTATGTTCTCATTGTTGTTGTTCTTATTATTATTATTACTATTTTATTTGTGCGTTAGGAATGTCTTTGGAACTGTGTGGACATAAAATCATTCAATCTAGTTTTCCCTGTTACCATCCAAAATTGATATTGAACTGTTGAACATGCCACTGAAATTAATATTAGATGACTAATGATGAATGAAGCTATAAGAAGTCGCTTGTGCTCCCCAAGTCATAGCTTTGAAACTAACATAATATTTTTCAATCTCTATGCAGGCCATCTTACTCCTAGAAGTGATGTTTATAGCTTTGGTGTTGTTCTTCTTGAACTTCTGACCGGAAGAAAATCTTTAGACAAGTCACGGCCAGCCCGAGAACAAAACCTTACTGATTGGGCTCTCCCCATGCTCAAAGAGAAGAAGAAATTGCTCAACATCATTGATCCAAGACTAGAAGGAGAATATCCTATTAAAGGAGTGCACAAGGCTGCCATGCTGGTCTACCATTGCTTGAACAGGAACCCAAAGGCAAGGCCTCTGATGCGCGATATTGTAGATACTTTGGAGCCTCTGCAGGTCAGTGATGAAGTTTCTGCTGAAAAAACTGTAACAGAGATTATTCAGTTCCCGGATGGTGAAATTAGAAGAAAAGAAGAGTTGCTGTAACTGACATGAGTGATTCATTTATTTAGATGGGAGTTTTTGCATTGGATAGATGGTCTTGTGTGTATCGGAAAAGTATACGGCTTCCTTTATTTCTTTTTGGTCCCTGGTAAAACTTGGTTTTGTGATGATAACTTGCAATCAAATTATTGTAACTTGGCGTAAATATCAATCTAAAAGCAGATGCTTTTTTTGTAGATGATATATTTAGCTGCCACTGACTGGTACTCGTCTTCCCTAAATTTTTGTGGAGTTTGATCTAATATGAGTTGGAAATTGTGATCTTATTCTATGTTAATACAGGGACAAGAAATGTGGTATAAAATAGATTCTCAGTAGTTTGTGCCATTTGTTCGTACAGAGATGAATGTGTAGCTTTTGATCCTGTAGATTTCTTCTGTGTGTGTGTGTGTGTATTACATTCTCATATATCTTTCTTCCCAATGAGTTTTCTTCTGAAAGTTTTTGCAACTTGAATTTATGTTCATTTGGGAAGTATTTTTTTTTTTTTTTTTTTTGGGATAAATGGGGGCCAAGAGGCCCAGACACAAAGAATACTACAAATCAGAAACCACATTCCTAAATCTAGGACTTTCACACAAGTTATCAAGCAGGAAGGGCATCACTTGTCCAGGGGGTTGCTCCATGAAGTGCCCTCCAATGTCAGTGTCCAAACCAGCCTTGGAAAGCACATCAGCAACATGGTTAATTTCTTTGTAAACATGCGTAATTTCACAACTCCAAACTGTCTTCTCAAAGAATTGCAGCAGTCAATGGTGGTTTTTAGAGGGTGCAACTCATCCACTCCATGGTTGATTAAATTTACCAAAATCTCATAATCACACTCTACCAAAAGATGATGGCATTGGGAGGCTGAAACCATCTTTAACCCAAGTAATAAACCCCACGCTTCAGCTTGCAGCACAAATCCACAACCTAAATTTACAGTGAAATCAGAAATCCACAAGCCTGTGTGATCCCTTAACACACCACCAGCAGCAATATTACCATTTTGTTGCCTAGCACCATCAACATTTAACTTGTAGAAATCTGTAGGGGGTTTAATCCAGTACATACCAATAGTAGATTTCTTAGATTTCCTAGTATTACTATTATTTGCAGACATCCACTCTTTAGCAACATCAACAATCACCTCGCTAGGATTAAATGGAAAATGGAAATCATTGTAAAAAAACAGCTCTGTTTCTCCATTTCCATAAGTACCAATAGGTATACACAAAGATAGTACATCATTTTAGATTGGCATAACAGGATTTCTTGCATTGAGTATTAGCAAAAAAACCATCCATACCAGTTTAGCTGCATAGTTCTTGAAATAGAGTCCAGGCATATGACCTGACTCCACACTCACTGAGCAATTGGGCAATTTCTAAGAAAGTAACGGTCTCAAGTTGATCATGACACACAAGGCAGAAACAATTTGTGGTCAACTTCTTTTTGCTTTTTTTCAACGTACATTAGTGAGAATCTTACCATGACAAAGCAGCAAAAAGAAAGTCTTCAGCTTAGGTGGAATAGGAAGTTTCCATAGAAAAGGACAAGGGAAATCCTCAAAGTGTTCTTCATTCAATTGAATATGATAAGCGGATCTCACGGTGAAGTGACCATTACTGGTACCATTCCAAATTATCTTATCAGGACCACAACTAGTAGGTATTTTGACAATTCTATTAATAGCTCTGTTGGTATATATACCTCCCAGACACAAGCACCGGAAGCACAAGGCTTATCTAGCTATCAAAAGATAACAAAGGAACTCCCAGCCAAAGATCCTGATACTCCTCGGGGACTGTATCGGAAGCCCAGTCATCTCACACCGAATGAAGTGAAACCATGCTCCCCCAAATCCATTACATAAGGATCATCTCCAACACCCAAAAAAGGTAACTGTTTACTATCGCTTTCCATTATCTTTATCTTATAACGATACTGAATTAAGCATCGGAGTGTCAAATGCCGGCACACCCGGTCTTCCCTCTGACCTTTGCTTTTTTTACAGATAAACAGTCTTCCCTCTGACCTTTCCATTATCTTTATTTATAACGATGCTGACTTAGGCATCAAAGTCAATGGTGGTTTTTAGAGGGTGTAACTCATCCACACCATGGTTGATTAAATTCACCAAAATCTCATAATCACACTCAACCAAAAGATGATGGCATTGGGAGGTTGAAACCATCTTTAACCTAAGTAATAAACCCCACGCTTCAGCCTGCAGCACAGATTCACAACCTAAATTTACGGCGAAACCAAAAATCCACAAGCCTGTGTGATCCCTTAACACACCACCAGCAGCAATATTACCATTTTGTTGCATGCCTAGCACCATCAACATTTAACTTGTAGAAATTTGTAGGCGGCTTAATCCAATACATACCAATAGTAGTTTTCTTAGATTTCCTAGTATTACTATTATTTGCAGACATCCACTCTTTAGCAACATCAATAATCACCTCGCTAGGATTAAATGGGAAATGGAAATCATTGTCAAAAACAGCTTTGTTTCTCCATTTCCAAAAGTACCAACGTGTATACACAAAGATAGTACATCATTTCATATTGGCATAACAGGATTTCTTGCATTGAGTATTAGCAAAAAAACCATCCATACCAGTTTAGTTGCATAGTTCTTGAAATAGAGTCCAGGCATATGACATGACTCCACACTCACTGAGCAATTGGGCAATCTCTAAGAAAGTGAAAGTAATGGTCTCAGGTTGATCATGACACACAGGGCAGTAACAATTTGTGGTCAACTTTCTTTTGCTTTTTATTTTTTCAACGTACATTAGTGAGAATCTTACCATGACAAAGCAACCAAAAGAAAGTCTTCAGCTTAGGTGGAATAGGAAGTTTCCATAGAAAAGGCCAAGGGAACTCCTCAATGTGTTCTTCATTCAATCGAATATGATTAGCAAATCTCACTGTGAAGTGACCATTACTGGTACCATTCCAAATTATCCTATCAGGACCCCAACCAGTAGGTATTTTGACAATTCTTTTAATAGCTCTGTTGGTATATATACCTCCCAGACACAAGTACAGAAAGCACAAGACTTATCCAGCTATCAAAAGATAACAAAGGAACTTCCAGCCAGGGATCTTGATACTTTTTGGGGCGGTATCGGAAGCCCGGTCATCTCACACAGAATGAAATGAAACCATGCTCCCCCAAATCCATTACATAAGGATCATCTCCAACACCCATAAGAGGTAATTATTTACTATCGCTTTCCATTATCTTTAACTTATAACGATACTGACTTAAGCATCGGAGTGTCGAATGCTGTCACACCCGATCTTCCCTCTGACCTTTGCTTGTTTTACAGATAAACGGTCTTCCTTCTGATCTTTCCATTATCTTTATTTTAAAACGATACTGACTTAGGCATCGAAGTCAATGATGGTTTTTAGAGGGTGTAACTCATCCACTCCATGGTTGATTAAATTCACCAAAATCTCATAATAACACTCAACCAAAAGATGATGGCATTGGGAGGCTGAAACCATCTTTAACCCAAGTAATAAACCCAACGCTTCAGCTTGCAGCACAAATCCACAACCTAAATTTACGGTGAAACCATAAATCCACAAGCCTGTGTTATCCCTTAACACACCACCAGCAGCAATATTACCATTTTGTTGCCTAGCACCATCAACATTTAACTTGTAGAAATCTGGAGGGGGTTTAATCCAATACATACCAATAGTAGTTTTCTTAGATTTCCTAGTATTACTATTATTTGCTGACATCCACTCTTTAGCAGCATCAATAATCACAGCGCTAGAATTAAATGGGAAATGGAAATCATTGTCAAAAACAGCTCTGTTTCTCCATTTCCATAAGTTCCAACAAGCATACGCAAAGATAGTACATCATTTCATATTGACATAATGGGATTTCTTGCATTGAGTATTAGCAAAAAAAATCATCCATGCCAGTTTAGCTGCATAGTTCTTGAAATAGAGTCCAGGCATATGACCTGACTCCACACTCACTGAGCAATTGGGCAATCTCTAAGAAAGTAATGATCTCAGGTTAATCATGACACACAGGGCAGTAACAATTTGTCGTCAACTTCTTTTTGCTTTTTTTCAACTTACATTAGTGAGAATCTTACCATGACAAAGCAGCCAAAAGAAAGTCTTCAACTTAGGTGGAATCGGAATTTTCCATAGAAAAGGTTAAGGGAACTCCTCAAAGTGTTCTTCATTCAATCGAATATGCCCTAGTACAAAAAAGGGCTAAACACCTCCGATTTTAATGTCAGTTCTTTGCTGGAATGCTCGTGGCTTTGCTAATGAAGTCACTCAGCGGGCCTTTAAGAAATTAGTGTGTACTCATAAGCCTTTGTTAACTTGTCTCTCTAAACCCTTTGTTTTGCTTGGTGCCATACCAAACTCTTACTGGAATTCGTTGAATTTGTCTCTTTTTGCTACTAATGACTGGGGGATGCAAGATCCTAATCTATGGTTGTTGTGCCATGTTGATCTCAGTCTTACCCTTCTGTCTTCAATGGACCAACAAATTACAGTTTCTTGTATCCTAGATGGAGTTCATTGTACTGTCACTGCATTTTATGCAAAGACTACAACTCAGGGCCGTAGGCAGCTTTGGCAAGATTTAAATACATTCCATTAGACCTTGATTCATGGGCCTTGGTTGATTATGGGGGACTTTAATTGTGTCTTGGGAGCGCATGAGAAACAGGGAGGAAATGTTCCTAATGCAACGGCTTGCCGAGAGTTTCAGCAAATGTGCACGTCATGTAACTTGCTGGAAATTGATACTAAAGGGGTCATCTTTACTTGGTCAAACCGTCGAACTGAGGTCAAGCTTGACAGGGTTTTTGGCAACTTAGAGTGGTTCGAAGCATGGAGATCTTTTGAATGTCGTACACTTACTAAGGCTACTTCTGATCATTTTCCAATTATGGTTTCATGTTTGAGATTGCCTTTTGTTCCTAGAGCTCCTTTCTGTTTCCAGAGTATATGGCTTCAACATCTCGGTTTCGCTGACATGGTGAAAGCGTTTTGGATTAGTCACTCTATTTTTGGCTGTCCCATGTACGTGTTGGCAGCTAAGTTAAAAGCACTGAAATCTATGCTGAGGGCTTGGAATGCTAATTCTTTTGGTGATAGCTACCTTTGAGTTAAATCTGCAAAGGAGGAGTTGGATGGCTTGCAGCAGGAAATTTCAGATTTGGGGCCGTCAGATGAGCGTTTCAAGAAGGAAGATGAGGCTGCTGTAAGTTATCAGACTGCTTTGTCTATGCAAGAAACTTTTCTTCGAAATAAGTCTTGAATTCGTTGGCTTTTGGAAGGGGACAGAAACACTTCTTTCTTACATAATCTGGTGAAGATTCATCGGGTTCATAAATCTTTAGTCTCTATCAAAGTTGGGCAGCAAAGACTTCATGGCCATGATCAAATTGCTTCACATGTGGTTCATCACTTCAGCTCCTTATTTACTAGGGATCCTAATCTCGTTGATACTGGCTTGGTGGCCCGAGTCATACCTTCTCTTGTGACTGCAGATGAGAACGCAAGCCTAACTGTTAAACCCACAGTAGAGGAAATTCATAGGGCAGTTATGAGTTTAGATAGTTCCAGCTCTCCAGGTCCTGACGGGTTTAGTGGCTCATTTTTCCAGGCATGCTGGGGGGTAATAGCTGAAGATGTGGTTGCTACGGTTTCTAGCTTCTTTGAAAATGGTTTCATATTGCCCAACTTTAATTCTAACTTAGTCACTCTGGTTCCAAAGAAAGAAGATGCTAATAACATATCAAATTTTCGCCCAATTGCTTTGGCCAATTTTGCTTTCAAGATAATAACTAGAATACTTGCTGATCGCCTCGGTCTAGTGGCGTCTCGGATCGTTTCCTTGAATCAAAATGGGTTTATCAAAGGGCGTTCAATTATTGACCCAATCATCCTTACCTCTGAATGTGTGAACCTTCTTGACAGAAATAGCTCCTGGGGTAACATTGTCATAAAGTTTGATATTAGTAAAGCTTTTGATACTCTTGATTGGAATTTTCTGCTTCGGGTTCTCCATGCTTTTGGTTTTGACCCGGTCTTCGTTACTTGGGTTGAAAAGGTCTTTCACTCTGCATGGCTTTCTATCCAGATCAATGGTCAATCCTGTGGATTTTTTCAATGCTCTCGAGGGGTTCGTTAGGGTGATCCACTATCGCCGTTGCTTTTCTGTTTGGCTGAGGAAGTTTTAAGTCGGGGCCTCTCTAGGTTGGTGTCTAGCGGCAAGATTACACGCATTGCAGCTCCAATAAAGGTGGTTCCTCCTTCCCATGTTTTATTTGCAGATGATGTGATGATTTTCATGCAAAGTAATCCTCGTAGCCTTCGTGCTCTGATGAAATTTATGGATGAATATGCTCGTAATTCTGGTCAGGTTGTCAACAAAGCTAAGTCTTCAATTTTTTCTAAGCAAACATGCTAAAAGGTGTAAGATCAATATTCAACATGTTTTGGGCATTAGGGAGTCTTCTCTTCCCTTCACTTATCTTGGGGTTCCTATTTTCCAGGGATGCCCAAACCCCAGTCATTTTCGTGCCATTGCAGATAAGGTCAGATGCAAGCTTTCTTCTTGGAAGGGTGAAATGCTTTCTCAGGCTACAAGATTACAATTGATTTCTTCTGTAATTCAAAGCCAGCTCCTCCATAGTTTTCAAGTCTATGCATGGCCGCGTTCTCTTCTTTTAAAAGTGCAGAGTTGGACTCGGAATTTCTTCTGGTCCAGGGACCCATTAAAGAGAGGTTTTGCTTTAGTTGCTTGGGATACTTGCTGCCTTACTTTAGATCAAGGTGGATTAGACTTGAAAAATCTGATAAAGTTGAATAGAGCTTTGCTTCTTAAAAATTGCTAGCGTATTGTCAATGCTTCATCTACTTCAGCAGCTTTTATTAGAAGCCGTTTTTTCTCTAACAGCATGCAAATCTTACAGTATTATCAGCGGTCCTCGGTTTGGCTCGACATCAAAAAGTATTGGCACAGGTTTTACTCAAAGCTATTTTGGGTGGTGGGGGATGGTAATAGAATTAATTTTTGCTCTGACAACTGGCTAGGCTCTCCAATTTCAAGCACTCATCACCTCACTTCAGTGTCGAATTCAATCATGCCAATTACGGTTAGTGAGGCTATTAAAAACAAGCAATGGTCTTTGCCTTCTTTGTTCTCTTTTTTCTTTCCAGATCTTGCATCTAGGATTATGTGTGTGGTCTTGCCATTGGATAATGCCACGAACCAAGTGGTATGGCCTGATAATGCCGCAGGGCAGCTGACTACCAGAGACGCTTTTCATTTTTTCTCACCGCCAAGACCCACTGTGGGTTGGAGTAAATTGGTATGGCATAAGGCCATGCAACCACGTAAGAGTTTGGTGGCATGGAAGATAATTAATAGAAGGATTCTTACTGATGATGCTTTGCAAAGAAGAGGTATTATTAACCACTGCAAGTGGCCTAGTGGTTCTTGTCTAGTTGGGTGTGCTCCCCAACCTAGGTTCGAACCCCGAAGCTGTCAAAGTGGCCAGGCACTGTGCTGCAATGCACAGTTGGAGCATTTCACATGCGCCGAAGGGGTTTATCTTGGGCCTAGGAAGCCTTTGGGTTCCCCTTGACAAAGTCAAAAAAAAAAAGAAAAAAAAAAGAAAAAAAAAAGAAGAGGTATTATTTTAGAGGAATGCTAGCTAGCTTCCACTTCTACCTTTCCTTTTTAACCTTCCATACTCAACAAATGACATGTGGATTCCATTACCACTTTAAACTCAATATTTATTACATTGAATAACTAATTCTATTTTTTCCATGTCTACCCTTTACAATCTTTTTTTATATATATTTTTGCATTTATAACTTTTCCTTGGGTTTTTTGTTTCCTTTTCTGAATTTATAAAACATGAATCGATAATTTTTGTTTTTCCAAAGAATCTCTAGTACCAACTCACAATAAAATTTCGATAATATATATATAAATATATATATTAAACTCCCAAATTGCGCCCCAAATTGTTTTGTTCTCTCCCTCTCTCTTAATTTTCTTTAGTTTCCTATCAATTTCATTTTTAGATCTCCATTTCACAATCAGAGTTTTTAATTTGTCTTTTGTTGAAATATTTATCTGGTTTGATTTTGCACTTTTGCTTGATCCACCTATTCTTTTCTGAGTTTAGTTTAGTTCTATTTTCTTTTCAATTTTTTAAAAACAATTCGTTGTCGATCTTGTTCATATTTTACATTCAGCCCATAGTTTGCAAAAGATATTTCCCCCACCAAAAGAAATGAAATTGAACGAAGATTAAAAAATGGGAATGGATTTCATAGTGGATGCTAGAGAAATAGAAAGAGATAAAGAAAGATTTGATTGGACAAAGATAAAAAAGGGGAATGGATTTCAGAATGGATGCTAGAGAAATAGAAAGAACTAAAGAAAGATGTGAGAGAAAGGGAAGATAGGTGCGTGGAGAAGTTTGACCTGGATGAACCCATAAAGAAAAAAATCACAACCCAGATTCTCAAAATAACAATTAAAAAAATGATAAATTAGTTCAGAAAAAAGAAATGCAAAATAAATTAACATCCTACAAAGTCAAAGTAAAATATAGAAAGAAAAAAAATGTGAGACATTTATTAGAAGGGCAAACATGAAAAAAATAGAATTAGTTATTCAATGTAATAAATATTGAGTTTAAAGTGGTAGTGAAATCCACGTGTCATTTGTTGAGTGGGGAAAGTTGAAAGGGAAAGGTAGAAGGAGAAAGTAGCTAGCATTCCTCATTATTTTATGCTCCCAATGTTCTCTTTGTCGTACTCAAGGTGAGACACTCAATCATCTATTCTTTGATTGTCATCTAGTTCATGAGTTTTGGAGTTGGCTTGCCTCAATTTTTCATGTGCAATTGATGCCAGGCTCATGTCTTTTGGACCGTATCTCCCATGATTTAATTCATACCATGGTCCACTCTACTAGACTATTATGGGGTTTTGCTTTTTGCAATGCTTTATGGTGTCTCTAGACTGAGAGGAATAAGATTAGGTTTGATGAGGCTTCTTTTGATTTAACAAGGTTTAAGCATTTCTTTCTCATTTCTTTGAAGGAATCTGCTTCCATCCATTTTGCTCCAAGTGTAGTAAACTCGAGAGTTCATAATATGTTCAATGTGCTTGGGCTCTAGTCATTAACAATCAAAGCTCCACAATTTATTCCTGTGCAATGGGTGTCTCCACCGGTTAATTGGTTGAAGGTCAATATGGATGGTTCTTTTCGCGACTCAAGCACAGCGGGTTCTGATGGTATCTTCAGAGACCATGATGGCTTGTTTCTGGGAGCTTTTGCCAAGAGAGTTAAGGTCCCAAGCGCCATTGATGCAGAGGTGTTGGCAGTGATTGAAGCTTTGCAGATTGCCTAGTCAAAGCGATGGACTCATATTTGGCTTGAAACTGATTCATCACTTGTAGTTCATTACTTCCGAAATCCATTGCTTGTGCCATGGAGGCTACGGGTGGCTTGGAATAATTGTCTTTTTTTGGTTCGCATGATTCAGTTCAAAGTTAGCCATATTTACAGGGAGGGAAATACAGTAGCAGATGCTCTAGCAAACTATGGTGCTATTAATGTTGGCTCTAGTTGGTGGGATGCTTTGCATGCCTTCATCGCTGGCCCGTATGGCCGTGATTTGTCTTCAGCAAATGTTTATAGGTTTCGTTAGACTTTTTTCATTTGTTCTATTTTTAGTTTGTCTATTAAATTTAGTTGGTCCTTGTATTAGCACATTCTTGTTTTGGTTTGTGTATTGCGGAAATGGTTTAGGTCTAGTCCCCAATTTCTCTGTACTTTTTCTTATTCTTAATAAAATTTCGAATGAGGGCAAGGAGTTAGCCCTTATTTCGCTTCTATTATATATATATATATATATATATGATAAGCGGATCTCACAGTGAAGTGACCATTACTGGTACCATTCCAAATTATCCTATCAGGACCACAACCAGTAGGTATTTTGACAATTCTATTAATAGCTCTGTTGGTATATATACCTCTCAGGCACAAGCACCGGAAGCACAAGACTATCTAGCTATCAAAAGATAACAAAGGAACTCCCAGCCAGGGATCCTGATACTCCTCGGGGGCGGTATCGGAAGCCCAGTCATCTCACACCGAATGAAATGAAACAATGCTCCCCCAAATCCATTACATAAGGATCATCTCCAACACCCAAAAGAGGTAACTGTTTACTATCGTTTTCCATTATCTTTATATTATAACGATACTGACTTAGGCCACACCCGGTCTTCCCTCTGACCTTTACTTGTTTTATAGATAAACAGTCTTTCCTCTGACATTTCCATTATCTTTGTTTTATAACGATACTGACTTAGGCATCGAAGCGTCGAAAGCTGGCACACCCCATTTTCCCTTTGACCTTTGCTTGTTTTATAGATAAACGAGACCGATAATGATAGTAACGGAACAAGACATCCTGTAATTCGGCTGGATTAGCCGTATCTCTACACAGCTGAAACATTTGGGAGGTTGCCGATGGTTCTAAGCCAAAAAACAAGAAAAATAAAATAACAGATGGAAATTAACTTCAAAGCAGCAAAGGTAGACGATAGATCTGGCCACTGGCCGGTGACATCATGGGTGTGACATCACCACCATATATACAGTTGGCTTTGTGTGTTGTCGAGATTCATCTCTGTACGTATGTTTGTGGACCAAACTATATAAATGTATATTTATTTTGTTCTTATCTAGCCTTGGTTTTACCCAGAAATTAGAAACAAAAAACAAAAAATAAAAAATTCTGGTTGACACGTCGTTCTGTCTGAGCATTTTCATGATAAAAAGTAATTAACTGGCCGGTGAAACTGGTTGAGCTCAGTTTTCATTGGCTGAAAATTTGATTCATGGGAGCCTCATGATCATAACTATGGCGTCGGACTTGTTAGCTAGCTAGCTAGCTGATTTATACATTATTTCCCATATCAAGCTTAATTATATTATATATCAGAAAGAGTGAGTGATATTTAATTACTTTGATTGCTGCTCTATATCCGCGCTCTTGAGCTCACATACAAATTACACAGCAAGGAATTCAGGGATTTCTGGATAGAATCGCAGCCACGAGCAGGAGTAGTACTAAATCGCTGAAATATACATGTATGTCGTCTTCGATCTCCACCCTATATATTTTTCAGATGTTCTCTTAAATATCAGTTTTTGATTCTCACTTATTTCTCGCTAACTACAAAAAAAAGATTTGTTGAAAATGCTTCAGAAAGTTGTAGTAGTAGTAAGGAATTAGTACGAATAGCAGTAATAAGTTTTCTGATCGAGGAGCCGTACGGTAGATGGCTTTTGTTAAGTAAGTACTCAAAAATATCTTTAGATTCTATATGAGCTATGTTTACATTTTTTTGATCTACTGCATGATCCGTTTACTGATGTAGAGATTGAGAGGGAGTAGTTTCAGATCCTGAGATGTATTAGTTCGATCTTCATGAATTTCATAGTATTTAACATGCATATATATATGTCCGATTATCGATTGATTTTATATAGGGAAACTGATCATCATGATGAGGATGATCAGATATACGGAGAAGGAGAGGAGGTGCAAGACAACACCAGCTCAGGCGGAAGCAACAAATTGGTGATACCAGAAGATGGCTACGAATGGAAAAAATATGGACAAAAGTTCATTAAAAATGTTGGAAAGTTCAGGTGAAGTATTACATATATGATATTGATCTATTTCATATACTAGCTAGTGCTTGATATATAGCTAGCAAATTTGCTTGTTAGTTAATTAATGGTTGAATGAATGGTGATGGATCGATCAGGAGCTATTTCAAGTGCCAAAACAGCAATTGTAGAGCCAAGAAGCGAGCCGAGTGGTCGAGCTCAGAGCCTGATGAACTTCGAGTAGTGTATGAAGGGGTGCACAATCACACCGATAATAATGCCTCATCTGCAGGATCGGCTTCACATTCACAGCAGCCGGATTCCTCATCATCTTTAAATCCGAGTACTGATGCAAACCGGTATGACTTGTACACACAAGTTTTTGGTAATCAATCCTTCTCCAAGTGGGATCAAAAAAGTTGAATCCCTTATGCAGCAGCAGGTTAATTCACACAGTACTAGTTCTACGCGCGATTGGCTTGTTTGTTGATAATCTTGTGCGGCTAGCATCTTACCCCTTAATAAATTGGATAAGCCTCGCCATTTCAACGAGTTGCATGCCAGTCTGTAATTGCAGTGCAAAGAAGTAGAATAACCTTGTGCTTTGACCTTGGTCCATCTATATCTACGGTATTTCATTACATTACACTTGTACAAGTAACCCTGGTCAAGAAAGTTGGAAGTATATATTCTTCTACCACCGACATATTCAAGGTGAATTGATCAGCACATACAAAGAGTGTCTTGTCATTTGGTATCTTAGGCTAGGATCGGGAATCAATGTCCGCATGGAAATTTGTCGAGTAGGGTGATATACATCACATGTTGATCGAAAATACTAAAAAGATACACAAATGAGAAAGAAACAAGCAAGATCAGTAATTTCGATCATTACCTTTAAACTTTAGGAGAAGAATAAATCAAACTTATGACCTCATCTAATATTGTGAAGAGAAATATCACATGTTATATGTTTATGAATATTTGAGTTTCCCGGTTATTAAGCATGAGTAAGGACATTGATATAATAATGGAGCCCGTAAACTCCAGTGATTAAAAGATCATCCGCAAATTTGGTAAAAAAGTTGGAGATTCCTGCCAAAAAAGAAAGAAGAAGAAAAACACAGAGATGTAAACTTGTTTAATGGATGGGTCAAGAGTCCAAAGGTCGATGGAAAACCCAATATAAATGGGCCCTTGCCCAATCAGTTGCATTTGGAGCCCAACAAATACTGGAAAAAGTTCTAGAGTATTCGCATGTAGGACAAAGAAAAAGCAGTGGGACGGCCCAGATGGAGTGTTGAGTCTGGAAGCTTCACGAGGCAAAATCCGATACCTAAAGGCATATAACCCTATCAGTCTTCTACTCTCTTTAGCTTTAGTTACACCTACTCCATTTCGGCGTCTCTTATCCAAAACCCCCCGGCTAAACCCACCGAAGCTTCAACCTTTGCTCCAATTCCTCTATCCCACTCCACTGTAAGTCCCCTCTTCAACCTTCTCTCCCCCTCACATGTTACTATTATCGTTACCTGACTCCAAAGTCTTTATCTTTTCCAGTAATTGTGCGCTTTGTACTTGTTTTGAGCTTTCAATTTGTATGTTTGAGCTTTCAATTTGTATCTGTATCTGGTGGTGTTGTTGTTGTGTTTGGTGTCTGTAATCCGTAATGATTACTGAGTGAAAATGAAATTCCTTTTTGGAAAAAAAAAATGGAAATCTAATGAAAAAGAGAGGACCCATGTCGAAAGCTGTCAAGGTTGCTCATACTTGTTTTGATGGGTCTCAGTTCTCATGAGTTATATTGGGTATATAGGATTTCCTTTTTTTTTTTTTTTTTTTAGTTTGGGTTAGTATAATATAAGGAGGATTATTGAGTTGCAGTGTTTCTGATGTAGAGGGTTTTACAGGGTAGATGGCGTCCACTTTCGCAGCCATGACTTCAGTTGGCTCATTGGCTGCTCCCAGTGGCCGTGTCGGCGCTGATAAGAAATTTGACACCTTGTCGTCTCGTGCTTCCATTTCTTCATTCTCATTCTCCAAGAGGCCCAATGTGGCTCTCAGGAGGACACGTTCCCCTAGAGTCTCCGCCATGGCCAAGGAGTTGCATTTCAACAAGGATGGTTCTGCCATCAAGAAGCTACAAGTGAGTCTTTTTGAATAGCGAGGGTGCTATTTGCTGTGATGCTATCTTATCTTGATTATTCTGACTTTAATCGCGTGTGTTGTACAGACTGGTGTCAACAAGCTTGCCGACCTTGTTGGGGTTACCCTTGGTCCCAAGGGGAGGAATGTTGTTCTAGAGAGCAAGTACGGTTCCCCCAAAATTGTTAACGATGGTGTGACCGTGGCCAAAGAGGTATCCTATCTCTCTTTTTATTTTGTAGTCAGCATTTTGTGATAGAACGGTCTAAAGCATGATTTTTAGTTGCGTGGTTTAATGTTGTTCTTTTCTTCTTTCAAAGGTTGAGTTGGAGGACCCTGTTGAGAACATTGGAGCTAAGTTGGTAAGGCAGGCAGCTGCCAAGACTAATGACTTGGCTGGTGACGGGACAACAACTTCTGTTGTTCTTGCACAAGGTCTTATAGCTGAAGGTGTCAAGGTTTGTGCCATGATATCTGTAATTCTATATTGTGATCTGTTGACCCTGATATTGGGGTGACTGTCCAAACCAGTTCCGTTAACCAAGTCCAATTATTCAGGTTGTTGCAGCTGGAGCAAACCCTGTTCTAATCACACGTGGCATTGAGAAGACAACAAAAGCTCTTGTACGTGAGCTTAAGTTGATGTCCAAAGAGGTAAAGTGTCCAATTTATTTCGTATCAACCATTGGCCTGTGTCCGATCATGATAATATTGTTGTTTTCTCTCATATCATTATCCTTAAAATTGTGAAGAACTGAAACAAATTTTCAACTCATTGCAGGTTGAAGACAGCGAACTAGCAGATGTGGCTGCTGTCAGTGCAGGAAACAACTATGAAGTAGGACAAATGATTGCTGAAGCCTTGAGTAAGGTGGGTCGAAAGGGTGTCGTGACACTTGAAGAGGGGAAAAGTGCTGAGAACAGTCTTTATGTTGTTGAAGGAATGCAATTTGATCGTGGTTATATCTCACCTTACTTCGTCACTGATAGTGAGAAAATGGCTGTTGAATATGAGAACTGCAAGGTAGTATAATCAGCTACTGTTTTGTATCTATCTTGAGGTTAATTTGGTTATTGTAGTTTTGCATCCTAACACAAAGTTGTTTTTGCAGTTGCTTCTTGTTGATAAAAAGATAACAAATGCAAGAGACCTTGTTAACATTTTGGAGGATGCTATAAGAGGAGGATACCCAGTTGTGATAATTGCCGAAGACATTGAACAAGAAGCTCTGGCAACTCTTGGTTGTGAACAAGCTCAGAGGATCTCTAAAGATTGCTGCCCTAAAAGCTCCTGGATTTGGAGATCGCAAGAGCCAGTATCTCGATGATATTGCTATATTGACCGGAGGTATTTGCACTTCCATCTCTTTTTGTTTGGTTTACCTTGTCTTGCTTAGTTCTATTGGGCTAATAGTATAGGTCACCTTTCTTCCCTCACCATGGAAGGCTGGTGTAGGCATAGGAGTCTTATTTTGTCTCACAGTAATGTGATAGTGACATACTGTTATTTTATATAGGAACTGTGATCAGAGAAGAGGTGGGGCTTACATTGGACAACGTTGGGAAGGAGGTCCTTGGCCACGCTTCAAAGGTGGTGCTTACAAAGGATACCAGCACAATTGTTGGTGATGGAAGTACCCAGGAAGCAGTTAACAAAAGAGTGGCTCAAATTAAAAACCTTATTGAGGTAAGACTCGCATTCAGATGTAGTCTGTAATCACTATTGCTTTAACCTTTTGCTAATTTGGACTACTCGTGCAGGCTGCAGAGCAGGAGTATGAAAAGGAAAAACTTAGTGAAAGGATTGCAAAACTATCTGGTGGTGTTGCCGTGATACAGGTAAGCGTTTGAGCACTAGTGAGCCTTTTTGGATAATGATTTTATTGCCAATGGTCCCTCATATAAAATATTTGTATCTTGATATTCAAAGGTCGGAGCACAAACTGAGACAGAGCTGAAAGAAAAGAAACTTAGAGTTGAAGATGCTCTCAATGCAACAAAGGTAACACATGGACAATAATGAACTCCTTTTTTTAAAATCTATCTGTCCCTCTGCTATTTGTTGTACTAAAAGCATCAGAAAACGTAAATTTCAGGCAGCTGTTGAGGAGGGTATTGTTGTTGGAGGAGGATGCACCCTTCTGAGGTTGGCTGCAAAGGTTGATGCAATTAAGAATGCTCTTGATAATGACGAAGAAAAGGTAAGTTATGCATTGCTTATGGACTTGCGTCTGATACTGATATTTGAATTATCATAAGCTTCTGAAGATTGAATGTGAAGATTGGTTGGACAAATGGCTGTTGTCATAGGTTTCCTTCTTTTTCCTATCTATTTGATCTGCTCAAGGCTCAAATCATGTGGTAAATAACAGGTTGGAGCAGATATTGTTAAAAGAGCTCTTATTTACCCTCTGAAATTGATAGCCAAGAATGCTGGTGTGAATGGAAGTGTGGTCAGCGAGAAGGTATTTGTTTTGTTCTGTATGCTTGGCATCCTTTCTAATTGCTTTAATTTTATTGTAGCTTCTGATTTTTCCCTTTTACAGGTTCTCTCTAGCGACAACTTTAAGTACGGATATAATGCTGCAACTGGAAACTATGAAGATTTAATGGCTGCTGGAATCATTGATCCTACCAAGGTGAGTTGCTGTATTGAGCTTTTCTCTGGGAGGTGGGGACCATAAAATGGGGTTTGTGTCAATTGTCAAAACCCTATGCCAAACTTAAATTTCAGCAGTGCAGATAGTCTGAAGTGTTGTGGGATAACAAATGCCCCTTGGTTGTGATAACAAATGCCCCTCGTTTTTAAAGCAATCTATTATCTCATCTTTAAGGACTTATTCACTTGGTCCCTTGTTTGTGAATCACTGCATCCCCTGTCTATTTAAGTAATTTAACTGAGACTAGTTGGGTGGGATTGGGTTTTTAGCGTGAGGTTCTCTTGATAAATTGCGTTTGTGTTTGTATGTTCCTTTTAATAGAGATAGAACTTTGGTCATGATAGCATTCATGTTAACTCATATATTTGCATTGTTCTATCCAATGGTTAGGTGGTGAGATGTTGCCTGGAGCATGCTTCCTCTGTGGCAAAAACTTTCTTAATGTCGGACTGTGTAGTTGTTGAGATCAAGGAGCCGGAGCCAGCGCCGGCTGCAAACCCCATGGACAACTCAGGTTTGTAGTTTTGGATAATCTGTTAGGCAAATGCCAAATTTTCTTTCTACTGCTAAATTTTCGGCTGCTGTATGCCAACTCATTTGCCCTTATTGTGACAGGATACGGTTACTGAAGAGTTGGAACTACTCAGACCTAGATGGTGGCCACAAGTTCCTAGAAATTAGAATGACAATGTTTGGACCCATTTTTTGTATACATAAAAGATTCTGGTGAGGTTAGCTTACTGGTGTGTGCGGCGGATGTATCAGAATTGCAGTTCAGTGTACCATTGATTTGCAATAATTTGAATGGAAGAAAATTTTCCTGCTATTTGTGTGCCTTTTTTATTTTATTTTGTATGCTTTGTGTTTGTTTGGGTGTTTTGATGCAACTTGAATTTATGATGCCATGTTTGATCCTGTTTTCATTAAATTGTTCAGTTTGGTTAGATGCTGTATTAGCATTAGCTGTAGGGTAGTGTATGATTGATGATGAAAACGTGCTCGCTTGTAGGCTCTACAATCTATAGTCTGCATTTAGAGCGTGCTATTGATTAGTGACTGCAATGATTCTCTTCCACAATAGGAACCTGGAATTGCAGGCTCTGTCCTTGTGTCAAATTTGATTACTTACCTGAAAAATAGAGAGTTGATCACAAGCGGATGGAGTCCGTAACAGTTAGGATTGCCTATAAACGTTACTGCACTATAAGCTATAGTGCATGCATTGGATTCCCATTTGCTTGCCTTGGTAAGAAACCAGGAATATTGCGATTCCAGCTTGGTGTTCTTCTACCCCAATCCCTCTATTGGGTGACTCATTGGAAAGTCCTTTGTGTTACCCTTGAGAGGAAACCAGGAATATTTCAGGCTTCGAGTTTGTATCTCAGCGACAGACACCGTGTAGCAGCCGCCTGTTGTGGGGAAGACGAAGTCATCCCGTCTGACAAGATAATCAGGCCCAAGATCCTAACGGCTGCAAAACTTTGGGCTTTGCTCTCTAAACTGGACGAGAAAGCTCGTTCAAAGTTTTAAGTTTAATTACATTGTTTTACCTAATAATGTAACTGGTTCACAACGAGGGATAGCTATAGGGCCAAATGAGGCTTAATTTTTTTTCTTTTACTTTTCTGTTTCTTATAACTTGTACTTGGATCCAGGATTATGCCACCATAATATTATGTGTGATAAGTTAATCTATTCTAGGGTCACTTTATGGGAGGTTCTTGTCATTTTGAATCAATGAAGGCATTGAAGTGTTCTTGTATCTTCTTCAAAACACAAAAAAAGAGATAGCATCTCATAATAAGCTCATAAGTTTTAAAAATGAGTATTTTTGTGTTTTTTAATCGTTTGAGGGGGAATATTGGAAGAAATTATATTAATGTAGACAAAATTCCAAACAAAATTCTGATAAATATCAATTGTCTATTAAAGAATAAGTTATTTGTCATTCTTTGTTATAAATTTATTTTAATCTTGCTCACAAATTTTTTAAATGTTTTGTACATACATAAATCAACATCTTGAAATCGATGGTTGGACTTGAACAGGTCAGACTCTAAACCTAAACCAACTGGATTTGGGTAGTTGTTTAACAATGAATATGAAAGGTGTTTACCATTTTTTTTTTTTTCTTTTTTTGAGAATGAAAGGTGTTTACCATTAAACAATAGAGAATTCTCAAAGCAATATTACTTTATCACTGACAAGTAACAAATAGCTTCCAAGTCGTTAGGCAAAGGTGGATGGTAAATAAAAGAACAGTTATGAGGATCCGAACAGCTCGCCATTGAACAGTTATGAGGATCAAACAAGAAATTGATATGTCCACTCCCACCTCCGTAGTTGTATTCAAGTTCCAACAAAAGAAAAGAAAAGAAAAGGTATTTAAATAGGGTGGGGGTGGGCACACACACTTGTTTGACTTGTCAGCCTTATTATTAAGTTTCCAACCCATTCATCTTTCTTTCATTCATGGACACTCACTTTATTCTATATATTCTCGTTGTTAGAGGTGGAGTTACTATTAGTCCATTAGTTTTGTACCTTATTTGTATTCTAATTTCATGGAAATGGAAGTAGGTCTCTTTATAACTCTCAAATGTGAATGTGAACCCAAACTTTGCTTGCTTGCTTTCAATCGCTATTATGTGGGCATGGGGTCTACAATTCTAAAAAAAAACTAAACCTCTCATGGCTTGTATGGCCAATTCATCTGTTTTAATTTGGCAAGAACCAAATTGGGTAACACACACCAAGAGAAAGATGCCCTTTCTATTTCATAACATAATCTCTAGGACTGTGTGGGTGAAATGGTGTGGGATAGGAATCATAGGATAGTAACTTTTTTTTTTTGTTTTGGGTTTGTTCCCAAAAAATAAAAAGTTATGGTAAATCTCTTTGCAATGTGAAACCAAAAAGCATAGAGACATGTAACATGAATGTAACATAGCAAATACCAAGCAAGAATGAGAGCATTCCCTTCCCGAATTCCCATATTTCCTATGAGTCTACATCGTCATACTTTTAATATTGGCAATTCCATACCTCCACTCCATGCATGTAAATGGCAAGTATGATATGTGGGTTTGTTGGAGTCTCGTAGTTGTTGTGTGGGCGAGTGAGTGAGTTGCCGAATCAAATGCCATCATCCTCCATCTATTTCTCTCATATTAGATCAGTTCTAGTCTCATTGAAAACAAACCATCTCTTCTTCTTCTTCTTCACGCCGTCTCACTCAATCCTCAGCTTAACCCAACAAACACTTGTTTAACTGTCACTCCCTTTGCACTTGTTCCTTTAAATCTTTACCCAAACCACCCTCTTTCTCTTCTCCATTTCTCTGCCAAACACTCTCACTTTCTTTTGTATATGTCTCTGTTTTCTCCCTCACTCTGATTCCAGTACTGCTCCTTTTCTTTTCATGTTTTGTCACTCTTGCATACGTCTCAGCTCTCTGCATTGCTTTTACTCACACCCGCTGTTCAAAGTTTTGATCTTTTTCTGATTCAGCATTTGGATTCTTGAGGATCAGGAGGATCATCTGGGTCTTCACGCATTTGATCATCATCTAATTGGGTACGTTTTTCTTTCTTAATGTAGATATTTCCAGGCAATCCGATTGATCACTAGTTTTCTTTATTTGGTACGTAAGAATTCCAGAAAATGGATTTCCCTTATCATTCTTGATGATCACGATGATCTTGATGTTCTGTGAGTCGTTTTGTGGACTCTGTTTTGGGACTGGGGTTACGCATGCATTGATTTTTCTGGTTTACCAACTATTGCTGACTGATGCTTATTGAGATTTTTGGTCGGGCGATTTCAGACCATATTCTTGTTTTCATGGAATCAATGTGATGATCAGTTGCTTTAGTTGAAAGAGTTGATTGGATTGTGGATTTTCATTTCATCCGGGTCTTTTGTAAAATGTGGGCTGTAATTTGCACAGAATTTTATATAGGATTGTGGTTGGTATTCAAATCTATGGTTTTCAGTGAGGCTTTTGTCTCCTATTTACTCAATATTATTATAGTTATATCATGTGATTGTTTTGAGGTATAAGTTCTTGCTGAATTGAAGGGTTTCTATGTGGATGTGCCTTGGCTTCTAGACCATATACAAATTGTGGCTGCACTATGGAAGGAGGGAGAACTGAGCTAGAGTTCGATGAGTTTGAGAAGCTCCTTGGTGAGATACCGAATGCCACTTCACATTCTGAGGAATCTGGCACCAAGGCTGTATCCTTGAATGGAAGTTTGTCTCCCATTTATGTCAAGTCCTCTTACAAAGGAGGGCCTCTGGGTAAAAAACTCAATAACAATAATGGGAGGCTGGATGAGGGAAAGAACTCGGTGAAGAAAATTCAAAAATCGCCTGCAAAACGGGTTCAACCAGCAGAGGTATCAAATCTGCCTGATGATCAATCCTTAACATCTGCATTTGCAGGACTCAGCTTTGATGATGGCCAAATCCCAAACACCTTGAAGCCACAGCTTTCGAGTATGGATACTCCTCTTATGGTTGTTCCACCTTTCCAAGCAGCAACTGGCATATCTTGTGGTTTTTACAAGTTTGATTTCACAAACATAGGCCAAGAAAGTTCAAACATGTCAAAATTCAGTTCAGAAGAGCTTAAGAAACCTCAAGTTCCTATTGGAAATTTGTCATCAGCTGTTCCTGTAGCTCATGCTGTACAAGGTTTTCAGTTCCTCTCAAATGTGCCTGCTCCTGGTTTGCAGTTTCCTCTAACATCTGAACAGCAGCAATTCTTTTTGGATGCACAATCTCGTTTTCCATACCTACATTCACAACAACATCAAGTTAGTTGGAGGAATATCCAAGAGGAACAATATTTTAGGATGCAGCAGCGGTATGTGTACTTGCAGCAACTTCATGATCAGCGGTTGGAAGCTCCAAATATGGTTCAAGACAGAGGCGACATTGCTAGCAGACTAACTTGTCCGAACCCCAGGCACCCCCATTTTGAGGTGCCAATTTCTCACCGACTGGAGCAATCTAATCAAGAACAAATTTGGAACAATTATGTGATTCCTAGGGGTCCAAACCAATCAAGTACTCCTGCACTATCCTACACAGATTTTAAAAGGATTCATGTTCTTGACAAAGTGGGAAAACAGAATGTTCCTGAGAAGATTCTAACACGTTCACATGGAATGAACACAATCAAAGCTGTGAAATTTGGTGCTGTTGGAGCAGCAGATGAATCACTTGGTCATGTTAGTCCAAATGGAAAAGTTGTCTCAAATGGTCATCTCCGGCATAACTTATCTACCCCAAATGCCGGTAACTTTCAATTGGATAATGTGAGCACATGGGGTACGTTCCCTGGTATAATGCATCTTAAGAGTACAGATTTGAAGGCACTGCCTCAGAAGTATAATGATACAAAGCCATTGCCTCAGAAATATAGCTCAACGGATGAAATAACTGGCAGAATTTATCTCATGGCTAAGGATCAGCATGGCTGCCGGTTCTTACAAAGAAAATTTTCTGAAGGAGCACGAAAAGATGTTGAGAATATATTTCTTGAAATCATAGATCACATTGTTGAGCTCATGACAGATCCTTTTGGGAATTACCTCATCCAGAAGCTTCTTGAAGTGTGTGATGATGACCAGCAAATGCAAATTCTTCATTCAATCACCAAAAAATCAGGAGAACTTGTTAATATTTCCTGTGATATGCATGGGTTTGCTCTCTCTCTCTGTCCTTTTATTTTAGTTTTTTTTGTTTTTTTTTCATTATTCTGATACAATAGAAATGGAATTCTTGCCAACAACAGGACAAGGGCTGTTCAAAAGGTTATTGAAACCCTCAAAACTCCAGAGCAGTTTTCCATGGTTGTTTCCTCACTAAAGCCTGGGATAGTGAACTTGATAAAGAACACAAATGGCAACCACGTTGCGCAGCGCTGCTTGCAGTATTTAACACCTGAATATCGTGAGGTGAAAGATTTTTATTTGTGCATGACATGATCTCTGAAATTTACAAATATATGGATACTGCTAATGTGAAGATGATTTCTTTCTCTATGCAATGCTGCAAATGAGCTAGCTAACATATTTTGTATCTTGTTAGCTAGGCTGAGTTTTAAGTTGCAAGCATATAACTATAAATGTGGGATAGGAAACTTTTAAGGACCCTTAGATTTCTTCATATTAGTTTGAGCTTGACTATCTCAGTTCACTAGTCACTTAGCTCTGTATCGTTAGCTCTTAGGCCATGAATTTGCTCTTTGATTTAGTCATACTCAAAGCCTCACTTTAATGTCTTATAGTGTTTTACTTATTGTTAATCCTAGTGTAGAAGTAAATTAGACTTGTGACAGAATCTTGTAGCATGACCACGATGCTATCACTTTTGCAGTTTCTTTTTGAAGCTGCAACTAGTAATTGTGTTGAGCTTGCAACCGACCGTCATGGCTGTTGTGTGCTTCAAAAATGTCTTAGTCATTCTGATGGTGAGCAAAGAGACCGATTGATCTGCAAGATCACTTCCAATGCACTAATCCTTTCCCAAGATCCATTTGGGTACTCTTCTTTGCCCTTTTCTTTTCACCGTACATCCTTGATATCATGTGTTTTTTAATCATATACTATAGATGGTAATGCCTTATGTTTGATTGATAATGAGCCCGTGTTACACTGTTGATTATCAGTTCGTATTTGCAAATGAGCATCCAAACTCTCTATTTGGAATTCAAGTTTGAACTAATAATTCTGAACTTTGGAATGTCATTTTTCATTTTGCAGGAACTATGTCGTGCAATTCGTCTTTGAGCTTCAGCTTCCGTGGGCGACAGTAGACATTCTTGAGCAGTTGGAGGGTAATTATGGGGATTTGTCTGTGCAGAAGTATAGCAGTAATGTGGTTGAAAAAAGCCTGAAATACGCAGGTGAAGAGCGCCGCGCTCGCATTATTCAGGAACTGATAGGGAATATGCGATTGGACCAAATCATGCAAGACCCTTATGGAAATTATGTTATCCAAGCAGCACTCAGTCAATCAAAGGTCAGTAAATGCATTACAAGTCTATGTTATTTGTATTTGTTACACTGCAGTTGTTATATCTCAGATTTGTGAGTGCATAGAACATGTTTAATTGCAAGCTTCTTGTGTTAAAATAATGAGTTGTTGTATGGTGTTATGAGCAGGGAACACTTCATTCTAAACTGGTAGAAGCAATAAAACCTCATATGCCAGTTCTCCGGACCAGTCCCTATGGGAAGAAAATCCTCTCTACCAATATTTTGAAGAAATAATCTCTTTTATTGGTATGACCACAATATCTTCTCCCTTGACATATTTCTGAGCTTTCTTGGCAACCCAGCTGATGCTTTTCTTTCTGCCAATGTAGGTTTAATTGTTCAAGAGAATTCGTTCCTGTAAAATGTGTAATAAGCAGGTGAACACATTGCTTTTAAACTTTTTGTAATGCCTTCAACTAGCTAATCATCAAAACAGATGGTTAGATATAAATCTTCCTATTTTCTCCAAACCAGGTTTTGACTATGTCAGAGCAATGTCACAGTACCTTGGTCAAGATCAACATGTATGTAGATGAGCGGATTTTTGTCCCTATTTGTTTCCTTGCATAGGAATAAAGAAAAGTAGAGTTATTTGAGCTGAGCTAAGGCTGGGGAAGTCGGAAGTGTACCATGGTTAATTGGGTTTCTTGACTGAAGCCATAGCTAGTTGGGTGGTGTCAAGATGTATGTTTTTGTCATGCAAAACATTTCAGCAGTGTAATCTATTCTACATCTATAGATACCAAGTTTATCAAAGGTTTCTGTGTTGTTTTGCGTATATATGATTTTTGAGTATCCAGGCACAAAAATAATAGTTATCATGTATGTATAAGGCACATAAGAAAATGTTCCCAGTAAAAAAGACAGGGACTTTTCATTGATAATCCGAAAGCTAGAATAGTCATGTTTAACCAAACAAATAGGGTCTGTGTTTTTGGATTTAAAATGTTGATTTTCTATTTTTCTTCTTGTTAATGTGTTTAGACTTTAGAGTGGAGACAGCAGTCTTGCTCTGTAAAATGTAAAGGAAAAGAAAATTCTGCGAAAACTTAGTTACTGCTTGGTAGGAACACAGAACCCATATCATGCATAAACGGTCAAATTTATCAACCACCCAAAAAGGTGACACGTGTTCACACACGCAACGGCCTATTAGAGCCACTAGTCATGGGCTTGTAATCCGAACCTTTTTCTTTTGAGACCAAACAAATGGAACTTCCATCCCAAAGCTCAGCAGCAACATACAGATCATCTTCAGCTCTGAGCAAGTAGAAGTACAAGACCAAACACTATGTCTTTAGCTCCAACCAGTCACCTATCTCTCTATTTTTCCCCACCATTGCCAAGAGCTGCACTAACCAAGCACAACCCTCCTGTGTTTTCTCAAACCAACAATAAGAACTGGTCATGTCTCAGCACTTCTAGCTGTTTCCTCAATACCCAACTGGTAAAGCTATCCATTTTCATTGTAAGAGCATCAGAAACTAAGTCTCCAGCTGCTGAAAGTGAAGGTGGGGGTGATGAACCATATGAGGAGTATGAGGTAGAGATTATACAGCCTTATGGGATCAAATTTGCAAAGGGTCGAGATGGTGGAACTTACATTGATGCAATTGCACCTGGTGGATTTGCTGAAAAGACCGGAAAGTTTGCTGTTGGGGATAAAGTACTTGCCACCAGGTTTCTTCTCCCCCTTTTAATTTCTGTTACCTTTGTATCAATGATGATATGCTAGTTGAATAAGCCAGGATGATTCATATTCTGTTTTGGTACCCTTTCTAAATTTCTTGATTGAGATATTATGGTTTTTCAATGAAATTCATGGGACAACTGAATGTTGGTTAATCAAAATGGCTTTGCTTGGATGAGACCGGGTTCTTGATGGTTTAGATGTTGCTATAGGACTAATGAAGTACTTGGGACTGCCTATGTTTCTTAGTCTGTTTGCGAAAAAGTTGCTTGGCAATGTGATCAAAGAGTTCTAAAGACTAAAATGCTTGCAGTGCAGTTTTTGGGGATGAAATATGGCCTGCTTCTGAATATGGGAGGACAATGTACACCATTCGCCAAAGGATTGGTCCATTACTCATGAGAATGCAGAAGAGATACGGTTAGCTCATCCTGCTTTCTACTTTTCAGTCTTTCTCATCTTCCACTATCTGATCATAATGTAAAAATGCTTACATTCCTTCCAAAAAATCAAATATATTTATGTTTGAATTCAAAACTTGTCATTTCACTGATTCAATAGTTTGTAACACTCTAAGCTTGTCAAGCCAACAATTTTGTTTCTTTTTCCAGGAAAGTTAGACACTTCGGGTGAACTAACTGAGAAGGAGATTATCAGAGCTGAAAGGAATTCTGGTATAGTTAGCGGCAAACTGAGGGAAATCCAAGTGAGTAAATTATTGTTTCCAATCGGGCAACATAAACAATGCTGAATATGCTTCTTCCTCATATAAGATGGATATACTAGAAATGGCCACCAATGTAAGTTGTAAATGATTTCAGATGCAAAATTACTTGCGGAAAAAGGAGCAGAAAGCACAGAGAGAAAGCGATCTTCGAGTAGGGCTGCAGCTTTACAAGTATGCAGCTTGATCTTACTAATGTTCAATATTACCAGTTATCCTACGACAGAACCATAACTCTTTGGACTCTCAGGTTCATATTATCAGATGTTCCCACTGACAATTTCCGTTGTTTGATCTTTTCTTTGTTGACAAAGGAGTGGCAAATATGAGGAAGCACTGGAAAAATTTGAGTCTGTATTAGGTTCAAAGCCAGATACATTTGAAGCTTCAGTCGCAAGTTACAATGTTGCTTGTTGTTATTCTAAGCTTAATCAGGTATTGCTAGCTCTTGTTCGCATGAAGAAGAATACCACTATTACATTTGACTTTATGTTTTTTTTCAGCATTTCTCTTTGTTTTGGCATTGCAAATTTTGATCAACACACTAATCCTTGAATAGGTAAAAGCTGGAATCTCTGCACTTGAGGAAGCCCTGAAATCTGGATTTGAAGACTTCAAGGTACTGCACTAGTATTCAAGAATACCATGATATATTTCACTGAACTGCTTATCAAATTGTCACTACTGTCAACAGAGAATCCGGAGTGATCCTGACCTCGCCAATCTAAGAACATCTGAGGAATTTGATCCTCTATTAAAAAGATTTGATGAATCATTTATCAATGAGAATGCCATCAATGCCATCAAATCTCTATTTGGCTTCAACAATAAGTAGATCCATGACCCGTTCCTACAAAAAGGTTCAAGGACTTGAGCTGGTGTGGGGTTGAGCTTAATACAAAGTCAACGAATGGATTGACTTAGCCATCAGCCATCTGGTGCTTCATTTGTTCAGACAGATCAATTCAGTATCCATTTGTTCATAGCTGTTAGTTTTGGATGAGTTCGAAGGAGATTTTATTTTAGTGCTGCTTATGTCAATTGTTTTCTTCTGATGAGAGTCTTCTGTTTGTAACTTTCAAGAATTGTAGATATATAGAAGGTCAAAAGACTGGACAATGAGACAAATGAGAGCATCTACGTTTCAATTTTATTTCACTTTACATCGACTTATGCTCTAAGTGCTTTCGTGTGAAAATAGTGCATCTTGACCATTTTACAGCGTGAATCTGCAAGGAACATTTTAACAATCTAAATGGCAAATAACTCGAGAAAGTTTCAGAAATTGTTTGAAGTTTCATGACTAAACAAAGATAATGTTGTCGTGTAACAGAAACAAACTGGCTAACATTATTATATAAAGAACATAACTAGCTACTCTATTGAGTTATCAAGTGAGAGATGGCAGAGCGCCGACATGGACTGGAATTTCAATTCTCCATAATCAGCCCTGCTCAAATTTCAGACATATATTTCTTTCTTGCTCTTGTCATTGCTTTATTGCTTCAGGAATTTGCAGAAGAATGGTCATAGAATAACACAGATGCAGCCTCTTCTGTTCTCGTATTCGCTGTCAGTGTCATCTAATTCACTGTTGAAGCAATAGAATTCACATATAGTGATTAGGTCAGAAATCAAAACTAAGTTCAATATATATAGGACTCACAACAAGTACAATGCACATTAGGGTTTCATCTTTTCATTCTTTCTTTGACCAGCTAAACAATAGTATTTTTAATAATCTATTAACCATAAAAATTAGTAGTCAAGGCCACAAGGGTAAAAGAATATGATGAACATTTCTTAAATATAGATTAATGATTGGCAATAAATACACTTGGTACCTTTCATAAGTTATAAGCAACACCAAATATTCAACTTGAAAATGGAAATAAGGCTGTCATGACTCATAATTTTGAGCCTTCATGAGGTATGCACGTGGGGAATATCCAAATATAATATTCTAGAGAAATGGACTACTCCATATCTGCTGCATTATGGAAAACCACTTATTTAAGATATCTTGCAGCTGCAGATATCCCTAAAACAAAATATCTCACTAACAGATACACAGATATTTATATATCTATATATAACTATATATAGATGTAGATAACCAAAGTGTGGAGCCAGCACTGAACATCATTCTCAGTAAGACATATATGTCTTCATTTCAAGGATATATGCAAATTGAATTGTTGTTATTATACAGTTTCTAGTAATCCCAGTTATGTCAGTTTTTCAAATTTTCCCTCCTAATCTTACACACCCTCTTTTCCTTGGGTTAACTACATTCAATCTTGCCCTTTGTCATTATGAAAGATCAGCTATGTACCAAAGATTCTCTATCTCAATCTTCATCCACCTCCATTATGTTCTCATGTTAATGATTAATGCATACCCTTCATTCCAGCCACCATATTGTATTTGCTCCTATCAAAAGTCTTATAAAAAGGAAGAAAATCCCTTTGCTCCATCTACCTTTACATGATTAAATAATGCAGGTCATAATAAGTCTCACCATCACCAAGGCACTGCCTCATATCTTATGGTAAAATAAAATAACACATATGTGGTTTCACATGAATGTTTTACTTGATCAAAGATCCAAACGGCCAAACAAAGCTATTGAAGATCTTAAAATTTTAACAAAACAAGAAAACTGAAAACAATGATGCAGTTTGTGGAGAGAGGAGAGAGAGAAAGTAAGCACCTGCTTTCAAATTCCCTGATCTCAACAAGGTCCTTCCCTAAAAAGTCCATCCACTGCACTCTCTTCTTCATCTCGTCTTTTGGAGCAGCAGGGTCTGAAGAATCCGGCTTTCTGAGATTACTTTTCAGAGAATTCTCAGCTGGTTTTGGATTCTCAGCTAATCTCTCTTCCTTGATCTCAATGGGGTCATTAGGTAACTGATCAGAGGCGTCAGGTTTTGAAGAAGAAACATGTGGATTTGGATTTGGATTTGGAGGTGGGGTATTCTCTAGCTTGAGTGGTCCAGGAGTGTATATATGAGGGGAAGGCTTACAAAAGCAAATAAAGGGAGGACAATGAATCTTGCAAAACATAAACCTCATCAAAATTGTGCCTGGTTTTCCGATTGATCATTAATAACATAGCATTACTACTATTGGCCCATTTTACAAGAACAAGTACCCAACAACAGGATTTCAATACCAAAATGTGAATTGAGTTGACATCCACATTCATCAGAAAACCATAAAGAAAGTATCTATCTTTACCAATAAAAGGGATCCATTTTTGCAAATCAAACAACAGGATCAAAGAAAAAACACTTTTGTTTGGTATTCATTCGTAGAATATAAGCTAAAATGGAATGGAATACCAATTCTGAGAAATAAGTGAAACCTTGCAAACTTGTGAAGAAATAAGTTTATCCAGAAATTTGGATTTCCCCTGTATGAGGCTGCAGGCTTATGATGGTGGACTCCCCTTCATACAATGAACTGGAGCTGGAGCTAAAAGAAAGCAATCTGTCTATAGATCCTGAAATTACAGACACCCCCCACCTCTTTCAGGGTTTCACCTCCATATGGACATTGTTGAAGGAGAGAAGCTAAGCTAGGAAGAAATGTAATGAGTAATGAGAGAGTAAAGTATAGAATATCTCTTTCAGGGTTTCACCTCCATGGACATTGTTGAAGGAGAGAAGCTAAGCTAGGAAGAAATGCAATGAGTAATGAGAGAGCAAAGTATAGAATATATTTAGAAAGAACAAAAAGAAGGAAAGCTTATGAGTTATGAGCTGGCCGACCAATTTGGAAGACTGCTGCAGGAAACCAACTGTGCAAACATTCCATCATCTAACTGTTAATCCCTCCAAAAGGAGAACTTTAACATTAACTGTCTAAAATTGTATTCAAATTGTAATTGAATATTTTAGACATTGATTAATTCTAAACTTGCATTAGGATCAATCCCTATGCAATGCAAGACATGTCATCTCTCTCATTGGTTCATCTTTTCATTAGTTTATTTTAGCTGGTGCATGGCCGTCGCACGCATTAGTTTTGTTTCTTATCGGAAGTTTCTGATCGATTAGGCATATAACAAAGCTAGTCCAAATCTCTTTTTTGTTTTTAAAGATAGAACCAGATATTCCAAGTTGCGTCACATGACTCGTGTGTTTATTTATAATTCTAGTTATAAGGAATTTCATAAGGTGTAAGCAAAAGCAAACCTCGAGGATTGACATTTTCAGAGTCTTAAAAAAGGTATAGATGCTAATGAACCTCGATTCTATATATTCTTTCTTCATCATGATCAATTTCGTTGGGTACCTTTCTTTCTTAAAAGGTGGTCTGCCTTGATTGCTTTTATAGGTCGACCTTTCTCCTTTCTTTTTTCACTTTTGGTTAGAGAATCTATCTGGTGCTAGAAAATATTAGATTTATGCACCCTTTTTTGATTAACAGTTGGTTAACATGGGTGTCATGAAATTAGGTGTTAGTAGTCCATCAATTAAAGCAAGTTACATGAAATGCAGACCATGTCCCTGGCTAATAGTTTTTCTTCTGTTCTGTCTTCTTACATATGCAGCATTCTCAAGATGGAATAGATACCTTGTCTGTTACAATATTCCTTTGCTCTTCCATATTTTATTTGTTGCCATTCACATATAGACAGCTTCACGACTCATGATAGAATTTAATTAAGATGATAATTGCAGGCTGAAACGTACTTAGATGATAATTGCACGGCGAATATGGTCATTAAAAGAAAAGAAAGAAATCATGCATATAATGTTGAAAAAGGTAAAATGATTGTAGAGACAAAAATGTACACTTTTGATCATGTCATGTGGTAGAGGGACTCATGTTCTAACGCGGCACATGATAATAATTGTTGGTACTTTGGACCGACTAATGAGTATTTCAATAAACGTGTAACGTCTGTAAAACCCTAATGTTATTACCATAATTTCTGAGAAGCCAAAAGAAGCAAGATCATGAAGATCATGATTCATGGAAACCCAGGCAAGTAAGAGTAGGACTATGAATGGGGAAAGCCAAAGGGAAGCCAATACGATGATGATGTAGACTAGCACTGCATGTATTCTAGTCAGTTTTCTCATGTGTTGGGGACAAGCGCATGCCCTCATGTATATCATTGTGGGGAGCAAAGGGCCAAAGGTACTTCCCTTTTGCAAATCTGTCTTGCATCATCATAATTATAACCACACCAAAATGAAAAATAAATACTGAGTGACATACCAACCTGTAACCGACGTCTAGACATGCTGCCTGCCAACTTAGAAAAGTACTCATAGAATCTGCCAAAGAAAACTTTGGAAAACATAGAAAAAGCAACGTATTGGAAAATCTTTTACTTCTTACTTCAGTTCCCGCTTCTTGTGAGCAGGAAATGCATATCGTGTCTTTACCAGTTTAGTAATCGGAGTATCAGAACAAAGAAAGAATCCGGCACCTTCATAATATTGATCATATTCATAAACCACAAAAATTGGAAATGCAAGACATTGATCATGGGCTCTCATCATACCATTATGACAACGTTGCTTACATTTCTGGTAACAATCATTTTCCAACAGTAAATATCAATTTGACTAGCTATCCAATGGCTCAAATGGAGTGAACAGTAATACAATATGGCTAAAAGAGTACAGAATGGCAACCAAGAAAGCAAAAATGGGGAAGCCGCAAATTATGCTTTGGTCCTCGCTCAAGACTAGGAGGCGAAGAATTTCCCACAAAACTGGACAGCAGTAAAAAAAAAAAAAAAAAAAAACTGATAGAGAAATAAATAATCGCCTTTGGACCTGCAGCTTTTCCTCAAAACAGCCTGATTCTAGGCCTCTTGCCTCTCTTACTATTGCTGGATTTTTAGCACTGGGAAGGCAATTACATCTCTGATGCTGGCGGAATTCGTTAAAAGCATGACTAGCCTATCAATTCCAAGTCCCTGAAATATGAAAATTGTTTCCGTCAGGGATTTGCATGGGGAGATGATAAGATATAAAACTCGATTGACCAAATTTTCCCAGACTTACATAAGATGCAAAAACATGAACATACCATTCCTGAAGCTGGAGGCATCCCATATTCCAAAGCTGTAAGGAAATCATCATCAAGAGTCACTTCATATGACTCATCATTTTCCTCTCTTTTATCTTCTGCACCACCTATTTCTGAAATAGCTGCTGCTCTCTTCTCATTGTGCTGCCTTACTTGCTCTTCTAGTCGCCCTCTCTGCCAAATTATATAGGCAATGAGAAAACCTGCGCTAGTTACTAGTGACTACTGACTATTATGTAATTCAACATGTCTGCAATTGAAATAAAAATTTCTCAATTTTAAAAGGCTGCATACGGGAGCTTTTCATGGAAATATTGATCAATGTTTTTACAGAAGCTTGTGGTAGAATGATTTATTTCTAGTTCCCAATTCCCACCTATATAGACTCTCATGTTAAATATAGAAAAACTGCGGTGAAAATAGCCGATCAATGTTCATGATTACCTGATCCATAGGATCGGTCAATTCAGAAAAAGCATTGGCCAGCTCACGACCACATACAAAAAGCTCAAACCTCTCAGTCAACCCTACATGCCTGAATTGGAAGAACTAAGGAGTAAGATGACATGTAAAATACCGAAAATGCAGGTAAACTTAAAGTTAGCAATATATAGCAAAACAATAATACCTCCGATGTGGCTTGGCCAGAGGAGATATCTCAATAGGATAGTCTAAAACAAATGTGGGTTGCACAAGCTTTGGTTCAACAATAATCTCAAAAACCTGGAAAAATGAAAAATTTAGGACCAAAGAAAGCAGTTAACTGGAACAAAAAGAATTCAAATGCATATGGAGTTGCTCCTTTCATCAGTTTGTCTGTTTTTCCATATCAAGAGCATCCCGGCCAGAAATACTAAGCAGGACTAATAAATAGAGATGCACAATTGCACATAGAAAACAAATATCAGAATTATGTAGTACGGATTCGCATCAACCTCATTAAGAAGGTGGCCAACAGATGAGCATGCTTCAATAGAAGATTTGTATTTGTAATCAAGGTCAGCTCCTAGGTTCTTCAGAGTAACTTCTTTAGCAACTTGAAGATCATTGCCTAACTCATTGAAAGTAATCCCAGTGGCTTCTTTTACAAGATTGTGCATGGTTTCCCTCCTCCAAGGTCGCTCAAGATGTATCTCCACCCCCTGCATATAAGGATCATATCAGCTACTTAGTAATCTGATTTCACAGTAATGTCAAGCAAATCCTGTCACAAGCTGTGTTGAAGGGACATTCACCTGGTAATCAAGGGTAAGCTTCCCATGAACTGCAAGTGCACATCGTGTAACAATTTCCTCTGCCATGTTCATCATGCTTTCATAGTCTGAATATGCTTCATACATCTAAGATCAAACTAATACCGATACCAATCAGAGCTTCACTTGATAAAATTAAGAAATTTAAATATCTAATAATATGAAACAAGTAACTAATTGCGTAAACTGCATTAGCATTAACCACATTACCAAATGAAATAAAAAGAAAATTATTTACCTCTATAGTGGTGAACTCAGGATTATGACGAGTTGAAATGCCTTCATTCCTGAATATTCGTCCAATCTCGTACACCTTCTCAAACCCCCCAACCTGTCATTCGTCGACAAACTGTTCAATATATAACTCATACGCTATGGAACCAGTAGTCATTTACATATATACATGCACACAGACACACATGTATGTATATGAATCAGCAACAATGGAGCATGTATGCTTAGTTCTTCCAAAACACCTTATTATATATCATACCAATTTCATAGTTCAATGCAACACGTACGCATGCAACGAAACAATTAACATATATAGCAATATACACACAGAAAAATAATAAAATAATTTATGTGTTTTAATCAAGGGAGAAGCAGGACAGTGGATTCGAACTTGGCAACTCTTCCAAGAAAGGGAAGAGATATACGGCCACACCACAGTGTAGTTGGAATATATAGCATGTATAATTTGCATATACTCGCGAGCACTTGCTCCCAAGAAGAACAGAGAGAGAGAGAGAGAGAGAATAATAATAAAATAAAAAGCACTTGCCAGCATTCTCTTTAAGTGGAGCTCGGTCGCTATTCTCAAATACAGGTCCCTTCCAAGTGAATTATGGTATGTAACAAATGGCCTAGCCTCTGCCCCACCAGCTGCTCCCTAGTCGATCAAATCAATTAAGATTCCAGGTATATACAATCTTAAGAATTCACATATGGCATTAGAACAAAACCATAACAATGGTGAATATATTGTCAAACCTGCAGAACTGGAGTTTCAACTTCGATAAACCCGAAAGATTCAACTGTCTTGCGTATCTCTGATACAACCTACTCAATAAAATGAATGAGTAACTCATTTCTAAAAATGAAATCCTGAATATAAAAATTCCCATACACAAAAGGGAAACACCCAAATGCGTAGAACATTTTCAATTTATATTAGTACAGAGTGAAGAGGCATCATTTACCTTTGCTCTTTTCCGGAATACATCAGCTACCTCAGGATTTGCAATCATATCTACATACCTAGATAGAGAAGAAAAAGTTAGATATAAGATAATGCGCACTACTGAGACTACTGATGTCTAAATACCTAGGTCAAATGCAGATTTAATAGATTTGAACAACGATAATTAAATCGTTCATCTTTGTTTACTGAACACCCGTAAACCTTATCATTTCTAATGCTATGGGCATACAGAACACAATTAAAATAAATGCACTCACCGTTGACGGTAGCGCTTGTCCACATCTGTTAGACCATGATATTTGTCTGGCAGTGGGAGTAGAGATTTTGTAAGAATTGCAAAGGAATTTACATAAACAGACAGCTCCCCTGAAAAATTAACCATGAGAGTGTATTAGCTTTCTTTGCAAGACTTGGGAAGCTAAATAACCTCTTGATGCGCAAGCATGAAACTTGTTGGATGGATTTACATATTAGCTACTGCAAATTCACATACACCAAAAGCTCCTACTCTTAGTTAGCCACTGATGAATAATGTAGGATTTACAACATTTATTTCTTGGTCACTTTTTAAAGTGGAATCCCATTTCCTATCAGAGAATTGAGCAACTAAACATGAATAAGAAACTTAGGAGAGAATCAAAAGAGTTACCTTTCTCTGTCCGCTTGATGGATCCATTAGCACCAACTATATCACCAATATCAACAAGGGACTTTAACTGGTCAAATTGATCACCTGCGAGCCGTTCCTTCTCACAGTAGAGCTGAAACCAAACATTCATAACTTCACTCACTGCCTTCCTTTGATTATATTTTAGTTCAATCTATTAAATGGCACATAAAAAAGATGATATGCCTTCTCAAACAGAGCCCAAATGAGATATTACCATTAACATTTGCAAACATACCAAGACACGCACATTATAACAATGAAATGCATACGCTAATTGACATGAAATAACAAGTAACCAAAACCTGAACAGTTCCGGAATCGTCCCTGAGTGTCAAAAATGCAAGCTTTCCAAAAGCTCTGCGAGCCACAATTCTGCCAGCAATTGAGACACCATCTTTGTCGGGTTCGGACTCTTCACCATTCCCTAAATGCCTGTATATATCTTGCAGCTGATTAGCAGAATGAGTCCTTTCCCACCCATAACCATATGGCTCCAAACCTTTGCTCCTTAACTCTTCTACCTACACAACCCAAACATTCAACTCAAAAGTCTGAGACTTTTTTACTCAGTGGGAGCTTCATATAAGAAAGCTACCTTCTTTAAGCGAATGGCTCGAACAGCGTCTCTGTCGGAGGTGGAGGTTGATGTGGACAAGCGGCGGTTGCGGCCGCCGGCTTTGGGGGCACGACCGCCGGGGTTGGTGGCGGTTGTGGTTGAAGAGCAGCAGCGGATGACGAGTCTAGTGGTGGTGGTGCGAATGAGGTGCTTCAATGGCTGTGAGGACAGGCTCCATAGCCTCACCGCATCCATCTCTTCTCTTGTTTTTGTGTTCCCAACTCAACTCAAGTAAGAGTGCTTGGTTCTTCTACTTGAGTTCCCTATCGTTCTTGTTTAGTTCAACTCCAATGGGCCTCCCAGCGTAACCCAAATAGTGGACTTTGTATCCACTAGTGGGCTTCTCCACTTATTTTACGTCTGTTGTTTTCTTCTTCGTTTTTTTTTTAAGACCATGGAAAGGAAACCTTCTATGGGGCTACTTGGGCTATAGCCCAAGGGAGAATTTCGCCCAAAATGTGTTAAGTATGGGTATAGCCTAAATAAAAAAATAAAAAAAATACTAATGCTTCGAAGAGTTGTTGGGTTGCTGTTGTCGGTCAGTTGGTCCCAAGACCAGTCTTTCCTGACTCTCAAACACCAATCCCGTCTCCTCATTCAGAACTTCAGATCGGTTCCACCTTCCACTCTTCCAGAGTTCCAGCTTCCAGGCTCCAGCTGTTTGGACCCAAAATGAGCATTTTGGCCTGATAAGACACGTCTTGGAGAAATTGAGCTAATGTCAGTGGCTCAAGCTATATATTGTCGACAAGTTCGAAATATATATTTAGAGGCCAAATAAAGCCTACTATGGAAGCATGAAAGGTCAACTTTAGCACATTTTCCTACTTCGGCTAAGAGAAACCGAGCTAAACAAGGAAGGAGGGGCGGCAGACTAACCAAACGAAATCCAAATGAGCTAAAACTTTCCAGATTAAATCTAGAAATCCCAAGGATCATTTCTTATGAAGAGTTCTAGAGCTATTTTTGAGTGGAAGGCCTTCAAACAATCAGTCCAATTTTCAGGAGAAGCAAAACTGGAAAACTGGACCTGTAAGAGGTCCAGCAACGTTTTTGGCCCAACCACTATACCAAAAGCTCTGAAATTTTACCAGGATGATCTACACTCATAGTGGAACATTTTTTATGAAGAAGTCACAGTCAAAATCTGAATTCTTGATGGAGAAATAATTGAAGAAATAAAGGAGCCGAAAGTGCAGTCGAAAGTGCTTCCTTATCTCCAAAATTCATTATTCCTTATCTCCAATTATGCTTCTTTATCTCTTTATCTCCAAAATTCATCATTTCTTATCTCCAATTAATGCTCCACTATCATTTCTTTAATGCCAACTGCTTTGGCATGGTAGCCTATAAATAGAGGTTACAAATTCATCACAAGACACACATTCACAACATCAAAACATCTCTAAGATGATCTAAGTTCTCTCTAGAGCAACCTCTCTAAGAGCATCTCCACTCTTTCTCTTTCTTTTACCGGTGATCACACTCCTAGTCCTAGTATTCTCAGAAGCCGACTTTCAGTGCCACCAAACCCTCTGCCAATGTACTTCGGTCCTAGTCTCCTCGGGAGCAGACGGTAGTGCCGCAACCACAATGGTTACAGAACCAACCAAGCAAGGGTAACGCCCTAGCAACCCAGCCAAGCTAAAGTCACGATTTAGCAAGTTCTCCTCACTTCCTAGTAGTTCTCACTCTGCTCGATCTACAACATTGAGTATCGATTGTGATTTTGAAGAAGCTCAGCAAAAGTCCTCACTACGAGGCACAAAGAATCCCACGATGAGGTTGGTGCTCTCCTCGTCCACAATCGCTTGAAAGAAGTCAGGTCAAGGGACACCCCCGACGACCGCACCCGAACGGTGCTGGCACGCCCGCGCAGAAAAGAGACTGTTGATCAGCTCAAACAAAACTGGAGCCAAACATTTTGGCACGCCCAGTGGGACATACTGTGAGCTGTAAATCACACCACTATTAAGAAATTAAGGTTAGTAAGGGGTTGTGAATCATAACGGAATAGGTGAAGTCTCTTTTGTTAATATTGACCTAAACTCCTTATTGGTGCCTAGTTCAGGTCCCTTAAGGTTAAGGGCCGTTTTTATTAACACTTGTTGAACTGTCTTCACACTTATGATCTTTCTCATCTTAGTAAGTATAGCTTATGTGAAATGGTGTCTAGAAATGGGACAACATTCATAACAGGTTATTGAATCCAGAAGTGCGTGCAAATGGGCCTAAACCACTATGTGGGAGTAGTTCATGCCAAAATGGATTCTGCCTCTTTTGTTCGCCCTCCCCCACCTGGCCATTTCAGTAAGGTTGCCCAAAGGATTTGAAAGAAAGTTTGTGTCTAGGTGACTATACTTGGACTGCAAGTCTAAACCTTGATTCACAAAGTCTTATTGAATTCAGCTACTTATACAATACAGCATACTGCCAGATATTCACCATTGGGAAGTCAGATGATAACCTTTACCAAAAGGTTTACGTCAACTACCTGAAACATAAGACCCCCAGTTACCGACCGCACACGCGTGCAGACTGTCGTGGTCTTTCAGAAGAATTAGCAATTCAAAGATTTTCTCTCCACACGCCATCAACAGAGATGATGACCGAACGAGGAGAAGGTCAACAGCTCGCTACTGAGGGCGAGGCAGTTCTCACCGTCCAGCCTAATGAGGCCGGAAGAGCATTTGATACCACCAGGGTGGCTGAGGACGAGGTGAGAGCGGATATTTTTGTACCCATCCCTATCCCAGAAAACGCTAGCCTGGAAGCGCAACTTAACATCATGTGAAAAAACAATAGTACATTCTGGGCAAAGATGGCTAAAAGATTCGAGGAGCAGTGACGGATGTCCAACAATCTGATAATGAAAGTCAGGCTGGAGATGGAGCGCAATACGGAGCTATTGCAAGGGCATATAGACCACACGTCACGACAAGCCCAGGAGCAACATGAACAACTCGTGACCTTGATAAATGCCCAAGCTACGCAGACTAAGGTCGTTCTCACAGAAGTCGCGGCTATTCGCAGTGAGGGATCCAATATCGCTATCCAAGTTGCCATGCAAAAAACTGAGATGGATCAGGCAAGAGATGTCCCGAATAAGGTGTTAGGGGACCCCAATGCTATTCTAGGGTCCCTCGGCCAGCCTACAGGGTCAGGTAAGTACATACCACCAAATGCTTTAGAAAAAGCAAGCGGCGGCAGTACAGCCACATCCGCTACTGCTGTATCAGTCAGAGGTAAAGAGACTACTCTGGCAACGGGTGGGAATAACAACGCCGCGTCATCAGTCACGCAAGGGACCAGGACTTTGAAAATCAATGAAGGGGCCTCTGTTGGTCATAGCCTGTTTCCCCAATATGACAGCGACGGAGTTGAATACGTGCACCACGATCCACCTCCAGCAAGTCATTATGGTATCGACCGGGTTGAAAGTCCAGCGAAGGTCACCGCAGCCACAAAGGGTAAACCAGCAGTGGGTTTTACGTCGCAGACGTTAACCCGACACAAAACGACCCATGGAGGCAGCATATCTTTGGTTAATCAGGCTTCACAGGCGCCACCACTGATCTGGCCAGTTGATGATACAATGGTTCACCCACCTCCTCCTGATCCAAGATATATAAGGAGAGAGGAGGTAGAAGCAATGATCAGGGCGGCAAACCAGAGGCCTAACCTGGAGGAGGCCTACTAAGGGCCCTTCCCACCGCATATTACACAGACACCTTATCCTAGGGGATATAAGAACATTACGTTCTCCACTTTCTTGGGAGAGGAAGTCGAAAATGTCGCGGCCCATTTGGTTAGGTTTCGAGTACAGTGTGGCCAGTACCAGAACGACTACAATCTGAAGTGTAACATCTTCGCTACTTCTTTATCGGGGTCTGCCTTTACCTGGTTCACTAAGCTGCTACCGGGATCAATTGCAAGTTGGCCCGCGATGGAGAAGCTGTTCAAGGAAACCTTCGGGACTATCAAGCCGGAAGTAGATCTGGCTTCACTCACTCAGATGGCTCAGCAGCCAACTGAATCCGCTGTCATGTTCCTTCAGTGCTTTCAAATCCAGAAAGGAAAGTTGAACGTGATTCTGCCGGAGAAAGAACTGGTGAAATTGGCAATCAAAGGCTTAGAGCCCCGCCAACACAAAAAAATGCATGGAAGCATGTTCAATTCCATGGGGGAACTGATCACAGAAGTAGGAAGTTTCGAGCACTTGCTCAGGGAGATGGACGCTATGAAAAACGCCTCGAAGGGGACATACATCCCAGGGAAACACCGAATAGTGGCTGCACTCAGCCATCAATCCAGTTCCTTTGATCCTTACTACAAGAGTGAGGAATCTAGTATAGCAGAGGCTGATGAGTCTGAAGGAGAAGAGATAGCTGCCCTGGAACTCACCAGGAAAAAGGCTTCAACGTTAAAGCAATTGAAGCTGTGCAAAGAGCCGGTGAAGCTTAAGTCGGTGGTTTTCACCAAACCAGAGTTCGCAAGTTATACTTACGACGCGAACAAAGCGCATGAAATCTTGGATGAAATGATCGCCGCGAAGATGGTGAAAACCGACTTCGGCCCATTTCCCAAACCAGAGCAGCTAAGGGGGAAGAAATACTGCAAACTCCATAATATGTGGAATCATAATACAGCCAATTGTGTTAAGCTGAAGGATCAGATCCAAATCTGGTTAAATAACGGTAGTTTGCAAGTAGAGGCACCGACAACAGCAGCAGTGTTGGTGGACCTAGATCCCTTCCCAGATACCGGCATCAACATGGTGGACGTGGCATGGGGTGAAAAAGATCAGCAGAATCAAAGTCCAGACCATGCAGCTAAGGATTTGAAAAGGGTTGGAGACAAAGTCATGAAGCGGGAATCCAAGACTCGTTTACCCATCGTCCTATGCTCGCGGTGCAAGGAAGAATGTGACAGTCAAGCCCTAGATGAGCAAACATCCCAAATTGTATGCTTTGGATCTTTGCCGCCAATACGGTTAGCATCATCCTCTAGAAACTTCCAACCATGCAGCCCAAGAGTAAACAGTGGTTCAGAAACTCTTTCTCCAAGGGACTCAAACTTATTCAAAAAGTTGAAAACCGCGAGGGAAGAAGAGCAAGTAGATAAGTGGCAAGGGGTTTTAACCAGACCTTACATTACGCAGTGTCGATGTCCTCCATCAAAGAAGGGAGATGGTATACACAGAAGAAGGGCAAGGCGGTGGAGATGAGCTCTTCAAGGAAGAGAAAACTCCAGCGGAGGTTTGGAGAAGCAAAGCGAACCTTGGAAGCACTAGATCAAGGACTGATCAAGCTATCGCAATTACTGAAACCTCCAGAAGAGTATCAGAGACAATTGGAGGCACTGGCCTCCAAGAGATTCGTGTCCCCGCAAGTTCAGAAACAGCAGCCCAAGGTATCACACAAAGAGCAAAAGCCAAGCGCCCCCAAGAGCAGCGCTCAGGAGAAGTCCCTAGTTCTCGCGAGGCAAGAACCGCCGCCAGCTCGTAAAGTCAATGTTTGGCGGAGAGTATCTCGCGAAGAAAGAAATAGCGTGCCTTCCATCTTTGACAGGATGGGGGGCAAAGACAATCGGTCCGCAATTGTGAAGAAAGTTCAAAGCTTGGTGGTCGCTCTCCCAGAGGAAGTGCCAATGGCAAAACAAATTTTTGAATCACTGAACCAGGTTTCCATGGTACAGGAGCACGAACAAGCCAAGGTGGTGATCCCCGCAGAGGAATCATTGGTTGCTTTCATGGTTAAACGGTTCAACGCCAATATCCCAGCAGATGAACCCAAGCTCAATCTTGATGATGACATGGACGAAACAGAAATGGTGGATATCTCTTGCAATATGGTTTATATGCTCCCTGCTAAGTATGCCTTACCAGTCGCTGCGCAGGAATGTGTAGAAACTGACGGGATTGGAGAACAGCAGTTGCAGATCACTTCAGCCGCAACAACGCAGGTGAAAGAAGCAGTGTTCCTTGAGACTAAAGATGCTAACAATAAGGGTTTCTTCATGAGCTTCACAAGACCCACACCCGCCATGGTGCAACACATGCGACCTTTGTATATCACAGCAGAAATGAATGGGACTAAGGTCAGCAAGATAATGGTTGATACCGGCCCGGCTGTGAATGTCATTACTACCAGAACCATACATCTACTAGGGATCAAGAAAGAGAAGATCCAATCTACTTCCCTTACGCTAAAGAACTTCGCAGGGACTGTGACCAAAACATTGGGTTTGATTTTCCTACGAGTCAAGGTGGGTCCAGCAGAAGGGGTTTACGCTTTCTTTGTTACAGATTGCTATGCGGCATATAGCGCAATTATGGGCCGCGACTGGATCCACAGGAGTTATTGTGTCCCATCCACCCTTCATCAGGAGCTGATCATATGGGACAGAGTCGTGGACAAGGCAGAAATTGTTAAAGCAGACCCGCGACCTTTTTCGGTGTCCGCCAACTACTTGGACGCAAGGTATTACCTAGAACCAATCTCTCCTTTACAAGTCATTGGTATTGATGATAAGGGCCGCCCCACAGGGGTGACGACCTCTGAATTGGCACAATGGGGGCTCACGGTCGCAAAAAACTACCTCGAAAGGCCTGGATATGCGGTGCCATCTCCAAGTGTTAATTAATGGATCACGAACTCATGGAGGAAGAGGTAGAGGCCTTCCATTCCTTGTACGAGAGGCTATCCTCATACTTGGTGGAAAAAGAGGCCTATGATCGATTCGCGACCTTAGAAATTGTTAATGAAGAGTTCACGGACCAAGAAGAGGAGGAAGAAGAGATTCAGCTTGCTCCAGCGGCATTGGATGACACACCTTCGAAGGTTAGGGACCCTACTGAAAAGGTCAATCTGGGAACAACTGATGAGCCTATAGAAGTGGCTATCAGCACTTACTTAGAGCCTAGCGAGAAACAGAGGCTCGTTGAATTATTGCTAGAATTCAAGGACTACTTCACTGAAAAATACGAGGACATGCCAGGCCTATCACTAGACTTGGTATGCCACCAACTACCAACGCTGCTTGATAAGAGGCTTGTGAAGCAAGAGCCGCGAAGAATGAACTCGGAGACCCAAGTTCTGGTCAAAGAGGAAGTCGAAAAGATGTATAAGTCGAGCATTATCAAGGTAGCCAAGTACAATAAGTGGCTGTCCAATATAGTGCCTGTTCGCAAGAAGAATGGCAAGGTGAGGATCTGCATAGATTACAGAGACCTTAATTTGGCTGCACCTAAAGACGTCTACCCCATGACTGTTGCAGACATGTTGGTAGACGCAGTTGCAGGGCATGAACTGTTGTCTTTCATGGATGGTACAGCGGGATATCACCAGATTCCGGTCACGGAAGAAGATAGACACAAGACCGCATTCCGCTGCCCTGGGTTTGCAGGAGTTTTTGAATATGTGGTCATGCCTTTTGGACTAAAGAATGAGGGAGCAACATATCAGAGAGCCATGAACCTGATCTTCCATGACATACTTGGGAAGATCTTAGAGGTTTACATTGATGACATCATCGTGAAGTCTAAGAAGAGTGGAGATCACTTCACGGATCTCAGAAAAGTTTTCGAGCGCATGCAGCTACACAAGCTCAAGATGAATCCCGCCAAGTGCGTTTTTGGAGTTCAGGCAGGAGATTTCCTGGGATTCATTGTCCATCAAAGAGGCATTGAGGTCCCTGAGGATAAAGCAAACGCGGTCATCAATGCATCTCCCCCGCGAACGAAGAAAGAGTTACAGCGACTACTGAGTAGGATCAACTTTTTGCGATGATTCATTTCTAACTCTTCAGGCAAAATCCATCCGTTTTCCCCACTGTTGAAGTTGCAAGGACAGAATGAGTTTGTGTGGGAACCTAAACATCAAGAGGCATAGTGTATGAGTGGTAGAGGAGACAGCCAAATATCAGTCCAGAATTTAATTTTCGTACCATTTCCAACTCTCCAAATAAGTCATTGTTTCAATAAATCAGCTCCATGGGAGACATTTTTCCATGTACTGGAACAATCCTTTGGATAGTGGTAATCCTTATCAAAGAGATTATCATGTTTTAAGTACTTTTCTCTATAAATTGAGGCCCACAAACTAGAGTCATTTTGAAAGATCCTCCATCCAGCCTTAGCATTGCCTGATTCATATCAGTAGCTTTTTGGACTCTAAGACCTCCAAGAGATTTAGGCAAGCAAACAATATTCCAGTTTACAAGATCCACCTTTTTCTTGCTCTCTAAATTACCCCAAAGGAAGTTTCTATTTATTTTGTCCAAATCATCACAGATTGACATAGGTAATCTAGCAGTTTGCATGACATAATTAGGAATAATAGCAGTCACAGATTGAATTAGAGTTAATCGACCAGCTAAGCTCAAATTTTTGCATTTTCAACTTGAAAGTCTACTAATTTGAACCTTATCAAGAATACTGGCATATGTATATTTATTGACTCTTGAGTGAATGAGTGGCATACCTAGGTATTTTCCCCAATCAGAAGTAAGAGGAGATCCACAAATGGAACTGATATCAGTAGCAATGTCATTATTAGTATTAGGAGAACATAAAATAAGAGATTTTTTTGTAACTCACTACTTGACCAGATAACGAGCATAAAATATCAAGGAAATTCTTGAGTATGCATGCGCGTTCAACAGTAGCTTCAGAGAAAAGCATGAGATCATCCGCAAAGAATAAATGGGAAATTTGAGGTCCAGATTGGGAAGCTCTCACAACTTTCCAAGCCCCAACATTAACAACCGATTGAATTAAGTGGGATAGTTTTTCCATACACAAAATGAAAATGTACGGTGATAGAGGATCACCTTGTCTGATACCTCTTTGAGCATAAAAAGAGTCAGTGAGCTCACCATTAAAGCATATATGAAAACTAGTGGATGAAATGCAACTCATAATGAACTTGTTTAAAGGCTCAGGAAGAAGAGTTTCATATAAAACAAATTCAATAAATTTCCAGCTGTCTATCATAGGCTTTAGAAAGATCTACCTTCCAAGCAAAGAAACTCTTTTGGCTAGTAGATTTTCAGAATTTGTAAAGGATCTCCTGAGTAATCATGATATTGTCTGATATATTTCTTCCTGAAACATAGCTGGCTTGATTGGGACTGATAAGCTTCTGCATCAAAGGTCTTATTCTTGCAACAATGATCTTGGAAATAACCTTGTAAATTGTTGTGCATAGACTGATAGGCCTGAACTGAACGATATTTTGAGGACCAGTATCTTTAGGAATTAAGGAAATAATTGTATGGTTCAAGCCAGCAGGGATAATGCTAGAATTGAAGGCATTTTGCACAGTAGAAAAGCCCATCAGCTGAATATACACTTCAAAATTTTTGATAAAATAATGCTAGAAATCCATCATAGCCCAAAGCTTTCAGACCACCAATAGAGAACATGTGGTCTCATCAAAAACCTTGCTCGATTAGACCAAGTAAAAAAGAATATTACAACCCTAATATCAACTAGACATATCATCCAACTCCTATGACTGATACAATGTTATTAATAGATGTCCTATGATAGGAGTCCTAAACCCTAAACCCTATATATCTAACTCATTTTGAGAAGCACACAACAACTCGTTATTATGTAGTATAGAACTCACAGACTCTCACTTATAAAAGAAAACTCCTTATGAACTAGGCCTCTCCTCGATTTAACTCGTTTAAGAAAATAGACTTAACCTCTGTGGCAATATGAATACCCAATACCAACATGACAATGACCCAGAAGCTATCAAAACTAGTTGGTTTGGACCTCTTGTCTGGGTCTTCACCAACCCCTCAAAACCTCACCAAAATCATTTCTTTCTGCACAACATCGACTTCTTTCGATGTGGGTAGCGCCATTCACACCATTGTTATCAAGTTGGGTTTTTGTTCAAATGTCTATATATGCAGTTCTCTAGTCGGCATGTACGACAAATGTGGCAATGCCCAGAAGGTGTTCGACGAAATGCCAAGATTGTACTTGTTAAACCCAAGTTCCCCCGGAGTGTTCTTAACAACAGCTAATTTTCTGCCAGAAAAAGTGAAAATAGGATTGTCATAATTAGAGAGAAACCACTTCCATCCTGTACATCTGCCAAGTATAAATTGTGAAAGTGAAAGAGGATCACAAATTTGCAAGATGTAAAATGCTTACTTTTCCAGGGATGCAGCATCTAGACAGAGCACATGTACTTTTGCAGCATACTAAAACCTGACCATTAGCTCCCGTGTTTGCCTTCATTTGAGACTTATTACATTCTATTATTGACTTCAGTCATGCAGAAAATAGTCTCTTAATATGTTTGAAGTGTTTTAAGTACATTGTGAATTTACTTTAGCAAGAAATTTACAATTTACTTGATAGTAATAGAAGCTAAACAACCCTGCACTTGCCACCTGAGCCCGAATAAAGTTAAATTGAATGGTATTATTAGAACAATGTAATTTCAGCAATATGCTTTGATCTGGATTTTGGGCTGAGAGCTACATACTTGCATACCAAAATACCACAGCTTTTAAAGAGGTAGCAATTATCTGTCACCCATGTGTTGGCGAATATGCTTTTGGGTTTATTACATCAACTGTTACCCTTCAGGTTCTCACCTTTATGTTTCTATTCATTTGTTTCCTGTCTAAAATAGTCTTGTTGTTGATATTCTGTATTTCAAATCATAGATTTAAATTTATTTGCTCAAATACGTCTGACTTTTCAATTCATTTAGAATGAAATAAGAATAAAAATACTTTAAGAAACAAGCAGTGGTTTAGAAATTGTTATGAAAGGCCCTTAAACTCCTAAAGGTTACCCATGTCAAAGCTGTTGGGCATTGATTGATGTGGTTGTTCCATCTTCGGTATAGAAGGTCATTGAAAATGCATTCTCATCATCAGCATCTGTAGAATATAGGACCAATGATCTGCCCTGGGAATCTCCCAGCTGGCGAACTTTAAATCCTTTCCTTGCTGATATATTTCTGGTAGAAGTTGGTGGATACGTGGGCCTTGAAAGCAGAAGATAAATATGTCCTTGCTTTGTATATAAGTCATTCATACCATTTACCAGACAAAAAAGAAGCATCTATTGGATAATTTTTTGTTCTAAGGTCCGATACTTTTGTATTGGAATATTCCATCGATTAAAACATCCCAAACACTGTGCACACCTCACTTGAGACTTATATGATAATAGGATTTCATACTATTTGGTTCTAGTTTTCTTCCTATTTCTAATGTTTCCTCGCTTTATTATTCTGTATACAGTTTGCCTGCAAAGAAATGTTGTCCTACATTAGGCGGATCTTTTTCCTTTACTCCAACTAAAAAAATGACTTTGGGCTTGGAGTTTTTTGATAGGAGCATAAAATGCGACGTTTATAATGTTTAAACCCTATATCTTGCTAAGTTATTTCCTTTATCTTGATCAATTTAACTTAGTTAGTATTTTTACAGGTTAAATGGAGTCTCAAAGTCCAAAAATGGCTAAGGAAGGCACAAGTGGTTCAGAAATGGAAAGTAATGAAGAAATGGAAGTTCTCTCAGTTTGACTAGGAAAATGAATCCCAGTTGGAGTAGGAGTTTGAAGCTGACTTGGACTAGGAGTTCTACTTGGAAAAGGAAACTCAATTCTACTCAGATAAGGAATCCTAGTGTGACAAGGAGTCCCTGTTGGATAAGGATTACTCAAGAAGGTTCCGGAAGAGTGTAGAAGAATCGCAGAAAAGAAGTTTGTATTCAACTAGGAAACCTACTTGCATATGGAGTTCTACTCATACTAGGAGAGCCTTGGAACGTTCATGAAGTATCTAGAAGACTCAAGAAGATCATATACCGTGCACATGGAAGGAGAGTATACTTTGAATTCGGTTTTGAGAGAAACATGGAGTTAGAATTAGAAGTGGAAAAGGATTGTAAATTTCGGTGATATTCTTGAAGGTTCTAGAGGGTTCTTGACTTTTCATTCTTCAATAAGGCGTGGAAGACATGTGATGCCAAGGAAAACCGAATTGGACTCAACTTGTGCTTCAAAAGTCAAATCCATTACAGATTTGGAAATCTGTCTGTGCAGATCAGTCAACTTCAACCGAGTGTCAAAAATCTCTCAGAGCTCAGAAAATTATGATTTTTATATGGTTGAAAAGCTACAGATGTGTAGTTTCCAGAAATTTTTACAGCTCATCTATATCTATTTTCTAGAGGAAGTTATGGCCATTTTAGTGGACTGAGGTCAATTCTGCCAGAAATATGTTTTGTGTCAACGGAGTCCTAGATCAACACAAACTAAGAGAAACCAAGTAGAAACAAAGCGTGCTTTGGATGTCTTTCTATATATACCTAGTGTATTAGACGTCCAGGGGTGACACATTATTCTCCACAATTTCGTTTCTCACCGGTTTGCTCTTGAGTTTCAGGTTTTCGCATCTTGCAAGTTCCTAGCCGTGCCATCCTCTAACTTTGCCGTGATCTTCACCTTGTGCCACCACCTTGGAGCTGCTTTGGACCCTTGGGACGTGACTAAGGGTTGTTCATACCATCTTCCTCATGTTTTCTTCTCGGTTTTGTAACTTGTTAGATAGAATTTCTGTTTTTGTTTTTCTTTGTGTAAAACCGAAACCATGAGTTAATTTTCTTATTTTTGGATTTGATTTTGATAGTCTTTTCAATGTTTAACTTGTTTGTGTGTTCTTGATTCTTTCTTGTTGCCGAATATGGATTGATAATCTGGTTTTGTTTTATAGATAACTTTTATGTGTTCTTGTTCTTTGGTTGCAAACTTAGGATGATTGCATGTAATTGGAGCTAGTAATTAGGTTAATGCTTCGTGACCCTAATTCAATATGGTAGTAAAAGCTTTGTACAAAGGTCGAGATCAGATTATGCATGTAATGAAAAGATTCGCTTCGAGTACTTGAATTTGCATGTTTATTGACTAAACTTTCACTTGTTCTTAATGATTCGAATGCATGAGATTACAAATTGCGTTGATTGTGTGATACTTGTCTTCAAAATATATTGGATTGAGTGTGTTGCTTGATCAATTGTGTAAAGGGAAGTAAAATAAGGGACATTGGTTGCTTTGATCTTTGTGTCTTGGTTGATAGCATTCCATGGTAACTAATAAGATAAAAAGATTGCATGAATGGATTGATCTTTATTAGTTCTTCATAAATTGTTTTCCAAAAGTTCTTCTTTTCCCACCTATGTATATAAAAATGTTTTTATTCTTTACCTTTATGTTCTCAAACCCCCCCCCCCCCCCCCCCTCCTTCTTTAATGTTTTCTTGTTTGTGTATATGTGTAAATCATTTTTAGGATTAGTGTGTATAGAAATCGTAAATTGTATAAAATATATTTTAATTTTGTGAATAGTAATATGTGTTTGTGTTATACATGGATTTGTGTAGTTAGAGTTTAACTAGGATTTGTTGTTTGAACCTGTGTTGTATATGGATTTCTAATTTAATTCTAACTTAACTTGTATGTGTTCTTATAATTTAGTAAATTTGTATATTCTTCCTTTAATTTTGTCTCACATGTTTGAACGATACCCTATTTGCTCTATACTAATGATGATATTTTCAGGGTTTAAATTGACGAATGCTTTTGCATGTATCATTTTTTACCAGCCACCAAGTATGTCAAGTATTGTCTTTTAGTTTGATGTGTCAAACACTTGCTAATATTGGGTTTTCTCTCTCTTTTTTCTTCTTCTTTTATTTTCAGAGAGATAACGAAGATGAAGAGTTATGTAGTGTTTTTGTCCCAACAAATCATCTATATATAGGTGATATATTTCTCGTTGACTCCAAAGATATTATAAGACCAAATCTGTCTATCCAAGAAGGCATAGGTATGTTTTATCTTTCTTCAATTTACCAAATCGTTGTATTGTGATCATATTGTCTCTTTGTTTATTGATTTTTTTAGGGGACGTGAGGAATGATTGATTTAATTGTATACGGTGATCTTGATTGCAATGCTATTTACTATTATGCTTGGCTCTCACAAGGGATGGTTTAATCGGTAAAGACCTATGCTGAAACAGTGGGCAAAACAGTTTCTTCAGTACTTATAAAACTCAAAATTAGATATTGTGTATAGATGTAATTGTTTATGATGTGCTAGAGAAGTTCCATTACATTTCCAGTTTCTTCCTTTAGAGAAATCTAAAGCTTGTCATGATTTTAGATATACTCTTTGTACCAGTTCATATAGTTGTGCTAAGCAGTTATTATATAGGTAGTTGCCCTTACCATCTCCAACAGTAGGAAAACTTTTTTAGTTAAATTTAGCTAAAATTGTGAAATATAGCTATTGATTTAACAATATTGCTCCAGCAGTAGTAGCTACTTATAAATAATATACTATATTTTATCGAATCATAAACTGACATGTGGACAAAAGAGGAGAGAGAAATATAACTTTTGATTTAGCTATGCATGATTCTCTAGCTAAATATAGCTAGCCAATTTAGCTAAAGCTAAATTTAACTTAGCTATAACTAGTCTGTTGGAGTTGAATTTTGCTTTCAAAATAGTTATCTATAGCTAAAATTTGAATTTAACTAGGCTATTGGAGATGCCCTAAGAGGCACATTTGAGTTGGTTTGTGTACTGGCAAAATGGAATGCATCAATATAATGGTTTTCTTCTCTCGATAATGCAAAGATTATTGTTTATGGGGGTATGACAATGCCCCAAATCATTTCTGCTCAAGAAAGGTTACCCAACAGAGTGATAAAATTCCTTTGAACAGAATAAAGTGATGTCATCAAACAAGAGACGTTCCTGATAAGATTATAATTCTTTCTTTGTCTGCGAGATTAGGTTGTCCATAATAGTAGGCTTTATGATGAAATAGTACGCCTCTTTTGATTTTGTAATGATGCTCACGTTTGGAAGTGCATTTGTGTTCATTTCTAGAACTGAATGATTCTTTAGTATATATAAGTTTATTGAGCAGTTCAATTACGATGGGTACACTTCTGCATCATGTTCATGATGTGATAATCGTTTGCCATCGAAGTTTGTTATTATAGTTTATGGTGCTTTTGGTTGCTGGCTGTGAGCGAATGGCATAACATCCAACTGTTAAAAATCCCTCAATTAGCACCTCTAGGAAATCAACACGGAAGTGTAGATGTTCTTGCAAATGCTCAGATTCAGTTGGAAGCAACTCAATATTTCAAGCCTCTTCAATTTTTCAGAGGAGAGCTGCGATTTTTATTTATTAATTTTTTTCATTGTGCACCTAATATTGTTTCGCCATAGTGCATTATTGGATATATGATTGACCTGCATTGGGTAACATAAGTCCCGTTGGATAGATCATGGGTTGAAAATAAGCACTAAAGAGGAAAGAAGGAAAAGGATTACTATGCTAAATTGAATCTACCCTCCCACTTAGAAGGCAAGCTCTTCCTGGTGTTGCTCAACGACTTAGGTTTCAAGGTGGCGGTGGCAGATGGTGGGCATTGTTTTTCATGTGGCTATTGATGATTGTAATTTAGTGCTCATATATTCCAAAGTTTTCAAGACAAACCCAACTCATCAGCAAGTTGTGTAGCAGTAACCATTCCAGGATCAATTAGGGTTGTAAATCAGCTCAATACAGCTCGGGTGCGAATCGAGTTCGGCTCAATTTTTGCTTGTTCGAGCTGGGCTTTTAATATGACACAAGCCTAGTTTGAGCTGTAGTTTTGCTCGAGAGCAACTCGTATTTAGTTATGAGATAGCTCAAATTAAGCTTGAGTTGACTATCAAATGTTTTTCTATATAGTTTTTGTTACACAATTAATAATAAAAGGCGTTTATAAGGTAATCATTTTTATTGTAATAAAAAATTAATACTAAAACCTTTGCTTAGCACACAAGCTAGGTTTTAGAGGGAGCCTCAGTCTTTAGCGAGCTTCAACTATACTGCATGTAACATAATTTATGGAATTAGCATCTCTAGTACTAGTACTGGGGTCACCACCGGTATAGTTACTTCTGAAGAGAAATCCAGGTTTTCTTGGTGAAGGAAGAGCTGCATCGTTGCCTAACAGAGACACAACTTTTGACATGGTTGGCCGGTCATTTGGGTACTCTTCCACGCACAGGAGTGCGATTTGAATGCACCGTAGAACTTCACATATGGGGTAGGATTCTCCCAAAGATGGGTCAACGATTTCCAGGGCTCGGCCTTCTTTCCACAAGTCCCAAACCTGAAAACCATTTACGACAGAGGATCAAGTTAATTATCAAAACTAATTGAGTAGGTTCATAAAGTCGTGATTAATGATTGTGAAAATAGCTAGACTAGCTTGTACACTTACATGTCCAACCAAATTTGAGTCAGGATTATCAGAGTAGTAACCGGTGTTCTTTCTGCCAGTAACAATTTCTAGCAGCAAAACACCGAAACTGTAGACATCAGACTTCACTGAAAATAGTCCTTCCATTGCATACTCTGGTGCCATGTAACCACTATGACAACAAAAAGAAAAGTGATTATAAGCAAACTTCTTTCATTATATAGTTAACCAAATTTGTTGTCTTTGGATTGTGTACTTGGTGAGGTTGTGTTTTCAAATTGATTACACTCATTTAGCTCGTGGTCATAACATGGAGGAAATGAAATAATACATGACTAATTAGGACTGAAAATTAAGTATGATATTGATCAAATTGGAGGAAACTTACTATGTTCCAACCACGCGATTTGTATTTGCTTCAATTTGGTTTGCTCTGAATATTCTAGCCATACCAAAATCTGCAAGTTTGGGGTTCATATCATAATCCAGTAGAACATTGCTGGCCTTTAGGTCTCTATGGATGATTCTTAATCTTGAATCTTGATGAAGATACAAGATCCCTCTAGCAATGCCAAAGATAATCTCCAAGCGTCTTGTCCAATCCAGAAATGTCCTGTTCTGTTCATCTGGAATATGTTTTTAGATTATATAACTTCCTTGATTGCTTTAACTTAATTTATGGTACTATAGCGAGAGGAAGACATACTGAAAATGAAAGAGTCCAGGCTTTTGTTAGGCAGGTATTCATAGATTAGCATCTTCTCTTCATCTTGAACGCAATAGCCTAAGATTCTCACAAGGTTCCTGTGTTGAAGTTTTGCAATCAGCACAACTTCATTCTTGAACTCTTCATTTCCCTGACCAGAATTTTTGCTCAGTCTTTTCACGGCTATTTCTGTTCCACTAGAAAGCACTCCCTGAAATGAAAATTCAAAACCTTACGTATTGTTCCAGAAACTACTAGTATGATAATTCATATTCAGCCCTTCATAATGCATTTACATAGTGCATTCAGAAAAGAGTGAACAAGTACCTTATAAACGGGGCCAAATCCGCCTTCTCCAAGCTTGTTTGAATCTGAAAATTTTTTTGTGGCTGCAGATATGGTGCTTAGATCAAAGAAAGGTATATCCGACTTGAATCTGCTACCATCAGGATCTGTTCTACTAGGAGAATCTTCCAAGTAGATTGAAGGTGTGATGACACCAAATGGAAAAGGATTTTGTCTTTCCTTACCTGTCAACAATTAAGGAAAACAAGAATTTCATGTTAACTACTGGTTATTCTTAAAGCAGCTTGAAATTGTTGCATTTGTATAGCGTGCTGTAAGGTACAAATTGAGCAAAACTGATCGACAATAAAAACTGAAAATTTCATCTTGGTAAATCAAGCTGTTGACATAGTGACTTACCTTTTCTCTTCATCTTTATGGACCAATATGCGATAGAGATCACAAGAAAGAACACTAAAATAGATGTTATAGTAATTGCCAGCTTTCCCTTCTTTATAAAAGAACCATTCGACTTCCTTGCGTGTTTAGCTACAACCAAATATGGTGAAAAATTAACACAATATACTTAAGAAAATGAGTAACAATAGATTAAAAATGTACCTTCTACTATGATGTGTGAAACCAATATTACATTTGAACAAAGGAGAAGGCAGAATTACCTAATTCAATTGAATCAACTCTAACATATAACTCTTGATTGACATTCGTATAAGCCCTTGAATCCAACAAGTCCCCGTACCATGTCACGCATCCATTCCATTCTTGCGGGTCACCTGCACTCGAGTATGCCATGCAAGAACAATTTCTTATGCATTCCTCTTCACATTCTTTCGGACCCATGGTCAAGTTTACATGCGCAGTAGATGAGTCTGGTGCCTTTACTGGTGACACCTTCACGAACCCTTCTCCGTTTTTACACACGGATGCTCCTTTTTTCCTCACACACCCATCCGAGCCATCTCTCAAGTACCATGCACGGAGCAACTTAGGTTCAAACCCAGGTAGGCATGTACACTCGAACTCACCAGCATTGTACGGGTCACAGTTGCTATTTGGACCACACTTCCCATAGTTGTCACATAACTCTTCTGGGGCAGACCAAAACTTATGCCATTGGTGTTCCTGATCTTGCCACGTGGATCGTTCGAGGATTCCCGATTCATCAAGCACCATCCTTGAGAAGATTGAGTCGTCCTTAACGCCATACATGACAGATAGTTCATCTTGATTGTTCACAAAACTAGCATTAAAGATGAAATTTGGAGTCATTTTGGGGATACCACTCCATCTGTGCCCAATCCAAGATCCGGCCCGCCACCTGGGAGCTTGACCTTTGTACAAAAACAGCTGCGGAAACCCATCTGGATCGATCCTATATGAACAACTCCCGGTTCCCGGGTTATCTTGGGACTTCGAAGAAGTTAGGAACCGGTTGAACCCGGATTGCCTGTTCACACCAATTTTCATAAAGGGAAGCATTGTATTTGAGGGATAATCAAACCCTTCCCATAGGCTCCTGCCATTCTCAAACAAAACGAAGTTACCTGTATCCAACAGCTTGGCCATGGAGTTTTTTGGAGAAGAGAGAGTAACATTAGCTGACCAAAGAGGGAGTTTCATGTCCTTTCCATATATGACAAGGCCTCCATCTCCCTCGATCACTAAAAGTCCAGAGGAATCGTTAACAGGGTTGTCTCTATTTGCAACCCAAACAATGGTCTGATCTGGAACTTTGTTATACCAGACTCCAACGTAACGTTTGCCAGAATTTCCAAGGCTGAAGAACCCTAGTGCAAAGAGCTTCCTGTTCGAGACTAAAATGTCGCCGTCTTTGATGGTTTGGTTTAGAGTAATGGAATCAATAGAAATGCAAGAGGGGAGATAAAGCAGGAAGATGAGCAATGCAGTGATCATAGACCATTGAATAGCATTCATGGTTGGGTTTCTAGTTTTCTACCTCAGTGACGCTGAGATTGATTGATTTGGGGACAATTAGGAGTATAGCTGAGATCTTAAATGCTATAAATATTGAGGGAAGACTAATTGAGGGATTTTCCTATTGTCTTGTATGAGTCAATTCCCTTCCCCGCCGGTCGGATTGACTACTGGACATTACCTACAATTCCCTTCCCCGCCGGTCGGATTGACTACTGGACATTACCTACGTATAGTTGAAGGAATCTTATCGTCCATTAACTTCTTATCTTTCATTAATATATATATATATATATATATTTTTTTTTTTTTTTTGAAATGTAATATTTTACTTTGAAAAAGTCTAGATTAATCAAATTTTAATAAGGGTGCGGCTATTTTCACCCTACTAAACACTTTGTTCACCTTATAACCAAAGTTGTCTTTAAAATCACAAAATTGTCCTTAATTACAATTATTAACAAAAAACAATGAAAATGAGAAATCAATTTTATATATCGATAAACTCTACCCAACAGATATTCATTTTATCATATCAGCTTTCTGTACCCAAAAAAAAAAAAAATATATCATCTCAGCTTCTTCATCTCTAGCCTACTAAATAATTAGTTAGACGAAATTTTCATGCTATAGCAACAAGTGAAAATAATTGTTGGTTAGTATTATTTTGTTCTACTTCATGTGATTCTACGTCACAATGACCAATGAAGGGAGAAGATAGAGAAGTGGGAAAAAATCAAAAGAGTAAAAAGAAACTAGAAGGCATGGGATTGCAGCATGATGGTGTGCTTGTTTTTTTGCTGAAATTGGGTAAGTGGTCGCGGCCCCTTTTTTTTTCCTTTTCCAGTTTCACATTTTCAATGGTGATTTTTTTTTTTATCTAAATTATTTGAGGGTAAAATTAGATGTTTCAAGATAAAAATTTAATTGCATGGTGAACAAAGCATTTAGTAGGGTGGAAATAACCCCACTGTTTTAATAACTTCTATCTTGTTGGAGTGCAACAAGCTTCTAGATACAGATAGAAAATTATACATGTAGACTTTCTAATAAAGCATTTGGATTGTATGAATTTGAGGATTGTGATGACAAGACTGTTATACATATTGCATTGCGGATTGTTCATGGCTTGTAAGGCTAGAATCTACTAGCAAAATAAGGGCATGGCCATAACTCACAAACTCATTCTTTCTCTTCTCTCTTTCTCCGGCCACCACCATATTTTGTAGAAGCTACAACATGGCCATGGAATGAGATGACGATTAGGACAAGGATGAGGACGAGAAGGAGTCATCTGATGTTGGAATGATTTTGTTCTTAGATTCAGCTAAACTCTGTGTAGGCACCAAAAATTTAATGAAAATAAAATTCATTAAATAATTCGGTCAAACACATGAAATTATGACCGAGCGAACATAGTTGGCATGTGGGTCCTACAAAATGTGCACGTGGCTTGTGAGTAAGCAAAATCACGTAGGCTCAGAGAGCGACACTTGGCGACACATGAAAGGCCCGACGGCAATAAATGAATTTGTTCCGGCTAAATCAATTGATATTAAAGCGGATCAATCAAATTAAATCAATTGATTCCGAGTCAAATCAAGTATTAAATTTCATCTACTGATTAGATGTCAATTTATTTAAATTGATAATCAAGACGAAAATCAACCATCAAATTAATTGGCTAATTCCTTAATAGTCGTGATTAAATCAGTTAATTAAAGCTGATTGATTTGATTATGCTATTAATGAAATACAATTAAAATCAGCCAACAGATCGCTTGCTTGTGTCGTCTCAAGTTCTAGAAGAAGAAGCAAAATTGTAGCAGCAGGTCCCTGTTAGAGAATAGAGAAAGAAAAAAAAGTCAGCACAGGCTGTATCGATTATTTCTTAAAGGAATGAATGGAGACAAATCACCTTAATTGCTAGATATTATTCTGCAACACAAGGACAAAAGTCAACCAAGCAGGGAAATTGGGAGCCACCAGCTGAGTCTAGAGTCACTGTTATTGAAGAAGACAGGTTGGAAAAGCAAGTGTGAGGACGCCTTTATTTATAATTTTATATTGAAAGGTCAAGGGATCACTTCATTAATTTCCTAGTTGAGACTTGGAAAATATCGCCGGAATCCAATATTTTCTGCTATATATAGCACTAATTTATGTGATGCTTATATTGATTGTTGAAATTTGGTGAACAAATATCTCATTCGGAAAAAATCAATGATCCATTTCATAAATATTTTAAAAAATATACTCCTATATTATGGGATTTGTCCAGTTAAGGTAAGGCGAGATTTTGGTGGAGCGTTGCTCACTTTTAAACTGTTCTCTCAGTTCAAACTTTTCCTAGACATCACAATTACTCTTGAGTACGCCTAGTGAGAAAGAGTTATAACCACTGTCTTTGTTGATAGTTTCCAAATTTTTTGGATTTGGATTGAAACCAATTACGTTTATATGGTCGAACCGGCGATCCGGGCTTAACCGGTTCCTAACTTCTTGGAAGTCCCAAGATGACCCGGGAACCGGGAATTGCTCAATTAGGATTGATCCAAATGGGATTCCGCAGCCATTTTTGTACAAAGGTCATGCTCCCCGGTGGCGGGCCGGATCTTGGATAGGGCACAGATGGAGTGGTGTCCCCAGAATGACTCCTAATGTCATCTTCAATGCTAGTTTTGTGAACAATCAAGATGAGCTATCCTTCATATATGGCAATAAGGACGACTCAATCTTCTCAAGGATGGTGCTTGATGAATCAGGAATCGTCGAACGGTCTACATGGCTAGATCAGGAACAGCAATGGATCAAGTTTTGGTCTGCCCCGGTAGAGCAATGTGACAACTATGGGAAGTGTGGTCCAAATAGCAACTGTGACCCTAACAATGCTGGTGAGTACGAGTGTACATGCCTACCTGGGTTTGAACCTAAGTTGCCCCATGCATGGTACTTGAGAGATGGCTCGGATAGGTGTGTGAGGAAAAAAGGAGCATCTGTGTGTAAAAACGGAGAAGGGTTCGTGAAGGTGTCACCAGTAAAGGCACCAGACTCATCTACTGCGCATGTAAACTTGACCATGGGTCTGAAAGAATGTAAAGAGGAATGCTTAAGGAATTGTTCTTGCATGGCATACTCAAGTGCAGGTGACCCGCAAGAAAGGAATGGATGCGTGACATGGTACAGGGATTTGATGGATACAAGGACTTACACGAATGTCAATCAAGACTTATATGTTCGAGTTGATTCAATTGAATTAGGTAATTCTTCCTTCTCCTTAATTTGTTCAAATGTAATATTGGTTTCACACAACATAGTAGAAGGTACATTTTTAATCTATTGTTTCTCATTTTCTTAAGTACATTGTGTAAATTTTCACCATATATGTTTGTAGCTAAACACGCAAGGAAGTCGAATGGTTTTCTTAGCAAGAAGGGAAAGCTGGCAATTATGATAACATCTATTTTAGTGTTCGCCGTTGTGATCTCTATCGCATATTGGTCGATAAAGATGAAGAGAAAAGGTAAGTCACTATGTCAATAGCTTGATTTACCAAAATGAAATTTTCAGTTTTTATCGTCGATTAGTTTTGCACAATTTGTACCTACAGCATACTATACATAAATGCAAGAATTTCAAGCTGCTTTGAGAAAAACCAGTATTTAACTTGAAATTCTTGGTCCCTTTAATTGTTGACACTTGACATGTAAGGAAAGACAAAATCAATTTTCATTTGGTGCGATCACACCTTCAATCTACTTGGAAGATTTTCCAAGTAGAACAGATCCTGATGATAGCAGATTAAAGTCAGAGCTACCTTTCTTTGATCTAAGCACCATATCTGCAGCCACAAACAATTTCTCTGATTTGAATAGGCTCGGAGAAGGCGGATTTGGCCACGTTTATAAGGTAGTATCTCAATCAACTCCAACTCAGATTGTTGTTCATCCTTTTCTGAATGCACTATTTAAATGCATTATCAGGGGCTGTATATGAATTATCATACTAGTAGTTTCTGGTACAATAAGTAAGGTTTTGAATTTTCATTTCAGGGAGTGCTTTCTAGTGGAACAGAAATTGCCGTGAAAAGACTAAGCAAAAATTCCGGCCAGGGAAATGAACAGTTCAAAAATGAAGTTTTGCTGATTGCAAAACTTCAACATAGGAACCTTGTGAGAATCTTAGGCTATTGCATTCAAGATGAAGAGAAAATGCTAATCTATGAATACTTGCCCAACAAAAGCCTGGACTCTTTCATTTTCAGTATGTCTTCCTCTTGATGTAGTACCATAAATTAAGTTAAAAGCAAGCAAGAATGTTATATAATCTAAAAACATAATGCAATTTCCAGATGCAACGAAAAGGACATTTCTGGATTGGACAAGACGCTTGGAGATTATCTTTGGCATTGCGAGAGGGATCTTGTATCTTCATCAAGATTCAAGATTAAGAATCATCCATAGAGACCTAAAGGCCAGCAATGTTCTACTGGATTATGATATGAACCCCAAAATTGCTGATTTCGGTATGGCTAGAATATTCGGAGCAAACCAAATTGAAGCAAATACAAATCGCGTGGTTGGAACATAGTAAGTTTCCTCCAATTTGATCGATATCATACTTAATTTTCTGTATTAATTAGTCATGTGTTATTTCATTTCCTCTATGTTATGACCACAAGGTAAATGAGTGCAATCAATTTGAAAACACAACCTCACCAAGTACACAATCCAAAGACAACAAATTTGGTTAACTATATAATGAAAGAACTTCGCCTAGTAATCACTTTTCTTTATGTTTTCATAGTGATTACATGTCACCGGAGTACGCAATGGAAGGACTATTTTCAGTGAAGTCTGATGTATATAGTTTCAGTATTTTGCTGTTAGAAATCGTTACTGGCAGAAAGAATACCGGTTACTATTATGATAATCCCAACTCAAATTTGGTTGGACATGTAAGCGTACAAGCTAGTCTAGCTATTTTCACAATCATCAATCACAACTTTATGAACATACTCAATTAGTTTTGATAATTAACTTGATCCTCTATTGTAAATGGTTTTCAGGTTTGGGACTTGTGGAAAGAAGGTCGAGCTTTGGAAATCATCGACACATCTTTGGGTGAATCCTACCCCAAAAGTGAAGTTCTACGGTGCATTCAAATCGTGCTCTTGTGCGTTCAAGAGTACGCAAACGACCGGCCAACCATATCAACAGTTGTGTCCGTGTTAGGCAACGATGCAGCTCTTCCTTCACCAAGAAAACCTGGATTTCTGTTGAAGAGAAGTAACAATACCAGTGGAGACCCAAGTACTAGTACTAGAGATGCTAATTCCATAAATTATGTTACATGTAGTATAGTTGAAGCTCGCTAAAGACTGAGGCACCCTCTTAAACCTAGCTTGTGTGTTAAGCAAAGGTTTAGTATAAATTTTTTAATACTATAAAAAAAATGTCCTAAAAGTTACACTGTTAGTATATATTGGAATTCTCCGAAAATTATTTCATAATTTCCAATTTCCCTTTTTTGGAAATTTCCTTCTCTCTTCTCTCTCGGCTGATACCTTCAGTATCAGAGAAAACCGACTGACTCGACCCGAGTTTTTTGGTAAACTCTGACCACCTCCGGCGACGGGACAAGCCTACACAGACTCAGACCAGCCTTGTGTGTTGCCCTGTGGTGGTGGTTTGCACGGTGGTTCACCGGAAAGGAGATCACAGACGTGAACAGTTGCAGCGGACTGACCCGGTCGGAAATCCACTTTTCCGACCACATCTTGGCGGATCCTTCTCGGTTTTGGAATTTCCTCCTCCTCTTGATCATCCCCATACCAGCCTTGAGGGATGAAGATCACATTTTGAAAATCAGCGACGCACAATGAATCTGGAGCTTGATCAGACGGCAGCGATTGGTCAATCTTGAAAGCTTGATCTAGGACAATCTAGTCTTAGCTCAAGGTATGAATGTTGCTCTACTCTTCATGATGAACATTTTTGGATGGCTTGATTGTTGTGATTTTGAGTTTGGCCGGTGGCGGTGCACCACTGCCTGTGGTGGCGTTCCAGCCATGTGAGGGATAATTTCTGGTTTTATATATCATCTACTCATCAATACAAGCGTTTCGACAAAATCAAGGCCTATCTGGCAAGCCCGCCAGTGCTTGTTCCTCCTAGAGCGGGATTTCCATTAAAGTTATATGTTTCAGTAGCTGAGGCTTCCATTGGCAGCCTCCTTGCTCAGGATGATGCGAATGGTGTTGAACATGCCATCTTTTACCTCAGTAGGACACTCACAGATTGCGAAACAAGGTACACTCCAATGGAAAAGCTGTGTCTTACATTATACTTCTCAGCATGCAAGTTGCGGCATTACATGTTGTCCTTTACTACTTGTGTAACGTCCCGAACCTGAATTCACCGGTTTATTAGTCATTTGGACGGTAAACGACATTTACTTTCACTTTTACTTTCGGTTTAGTACTTTTAGTGGCCCTAAAAGTGGACTTTTTGTTTGGGTCAAAATTTGAGAAAATGTTCTTCATAGAAGTTGTAGAGGACGTTAAACCGAGCGCGTGCATATGTGGTACGTAAAAATCGGAGCTCGTATGTGAAAGTTATAAGCGAAAATGTGAAAATTACTGTTCATGATAAGTAGTATATATTTGAATTTTTACTGTGGCAACCGGTAACTTTTCATTTCCCTCTCTCTCTCTCTCTTCCCCGCGTCTCTCTCCCTCTTCTCTGCAACTCCGGCCACCTCACGATTCCGGCCACCTGGGGACGAATGAGTGGCACCGTTGGACTCCTCTACTCCTACCCAACCTCCCCATGGCAGTAACTCACGGCGGCTTCGCCGGAAAACGACGCATCGGGTCCTTGAAGTTTAACTGTAGCAGAAGTGGTCAACGCCGATATTTTCCGATTCCGGCCGTCTCCGGCCACCAAACCGGCATCGAAGGTTCGATTTTTGCCAAGGATCGTTTTGCCCCTAGCCTTGAGCCACGATTTGCAATTTCTAGGGTTCTTGGAGTTTTCTGGAAAAATTTCACCGGCCAAATTGGAGCCCTTCAAGGTAAAATTAGAACTTGTTGTAGTTGTGAAAAATGTTGGGTCTGTTGAGTAGGTGGTGCTGCCAAAATTTGGTGGCCATCGGAGGTGGTGGCCGCCGGCGCGTGGGGCCCACACGCTGCCACTGTTGGTGGCGCGTGGAGGCATATAGGGCAGTGTTTTAATTTCAGTTTTTAGCCCATTAAATTGTATAATTTTTATAGAGCTTGTATGTGAAGTTTGGTGAATTATGGAGGAGTTTGGAATTATTTGTGAATTTCCGAAGTTTGAAGTTTTGTGATGGAATTGTTGGAAATCCGGCCGTCGGATTTCCCTCGTTTTCGTTGTGGAATATGTAAATTGAGGAATTGGTGTTGTGGAAGAGATTTGGGTGGAATTTGAGAAGTAATGGAGATAGGGATTTTCGGGTTTCGTTTAGGTTCGTATTTATTTTATCCGATTGCCGTTTACGGAAATATAATTGTGTACGGGGCAATGTTGCGAGCTACGGCTAGATGAAGGAACTCGTTTGCGTGGTCGCCCAATAGTACTGTAAGTGGACTTTTGTTTTAAATAATGATGCATGCGTTTATTTTCTTGAATTAATGCTTTATTTAATTAACATATTACTTTCTGAGCATATGAATTGATTTCGGAATTTGATTTCGATTTATCTCGTGGATTTGCTTTCAATAATGATTTTCATGAAGTATTTATGATTTATACCGGTTGTGAATTTCGGATATTAATTTGTTATGCTCGGATTCGAATTTATAATTGATGTTGAATTTCGATGAATTATTTTTCCGAGGTAATTTCCGGAATTAATTATATTTCTATTCGTTGTTTTGAGATTTCTGGAAAGGTTTTCGAAATGGAATTTCGATGAAGTTATTTCTTATTTATCTATCGACTTTCGGTTTTGGTATTGGGAATGCCTTGTTGATGATCTAATTATTCTTTTAGCGTGTGGGACACGCTGTCGATTTATGTGATTCTCTACGAGAATTTCCGGGTACGGTTGGGAATCGTACCAGTGTTTTCTTGATTCGCGGGACTTATGGGGAAGCCTTACTGATTTTCGATTTTCGTATGATTTTTAACCCACCATACCTGGGTCGTCATATTTATTGCTAGCTAGCCTATTAGTACTCCTCCCTGCTTACTATGTGTTCGTGGGTGAGTAAGAGCAGAGCATGGGATGCTCCAGAGTGTGGGACACTCCGACCCGAGCCTGGGAGGCTCCCTTCTTTCGTATGGTGAAACTTCTTCCCCATATCTTATCGTTGCTTGACTAGCGGGGCTAGTCCGATTTTCACTGTACCCAGCGGGGCTGGTCTTATCTTTTTTAGAAACGAGATTTCGGTTTTACGATATATTTTTCAAATGTTGTGACCAGCGAGGCTAGTGGGTTTATCGTTTTGAAATCCTTGGATTTAAAGCTAAATGTGTTTTAACATTTGTGCATGCATCGAGTTTTTAAAGGAATAAATGTGGGAAAGTATGAAATCCTTCTTATTTTAAATTGTTTATTTTTGTCCACTCACGCTAACGTTTTTCGTCTACTTTCCCCTGGGCCTTTCGGTTTCTAATGCCCAGTTTGCAGGCGTTATTAATTGTGGTCGGGCGTACATGGTTCGAGGCATAGTTGACGAATAGCTTCCGCACTTCTTTATTTGGCTCTGATCTATTGTGGGTTACTGTTTTGGGTAGTCCACTTTAGGGGTGACTCGACCAGTTCTCGGTAGAGTTATCTCTAAGGTGGGCCCCGCAGGGCCACCTCGGATTTCAGGGTGAACTTCGGGGCGGGTCCTGTCAACTTGCATCATTGCTCAAACCGATCTAGTCAAATATATGCTGTCGCGACCTATCTTGAGAGGCCGTATTGGCAAGTGGGTGCTCGCATGCATTATCAGAATTCTCGCTACAGTATGTGCCACAGAAAGCAGTAAAGGGGCAAGCCATAGCAGACTTTCTGGCACATCACCCTATGCTGGATGTCCCCGCGGTTAGAGATTTAGAGGTCGCTGCCACAACTTTAGATCGCCCAGATTTAGCGTGCTTGCCAGAGTACGCCGCGCTTTATCAAGCCACAGTCTCACTCCAGCCTTGGGTGTTATATTTTGACGGGTCTAAAACAGATACGCTAGCAGGAGCAGGGGTTGTCTTGGAAAACCCGGCCGGCGATCGATTTTCCTACTCTTTCCAGTTGGAGTTCCAGTGTACCAATAACCAAGCAGAGTATGAGGCCCTTATTATAGGCCTAGAAGTACTACTGGAAATGGGAATCGGAGATGTACAAATACTTGGCGATTCTCTCTTGGTTATCAATCAGTTGTGCAACGAGTTCAGATGCAATAGCTTCACGTTGGTTCCTTATTAGAACAGGGCATTAGACCTGTTGGACCAGTTTGATAACATACATCTAGAGTACCTTCCTCGCGAGCGAAATTTTGCAGCGAACGAGTTGGCCCAACTGGCAACAGGGGTAACATTGAGATATGGCGTGCGGGAGAGAATCCTTAAAGTCGAGCGTCGCACGCTTCCTTTATGGATGGCGAGAAGAGATCCTCCAGATGATACCTCAGTCCCGACCCTGGAACCCATTGACGTGGATTGGCGCATCCCTTTGATCGCTTATCTCAAGCAGCCAGATCCCACTGCCGACAGGAAGATTCGTTTTCTTGCACTAAATTACTTTCTTAGAGGTGACGAGCTGCGACGACGCGGCGAAGATGGCATAAACTTCAGATGTGTTTATGGCTGCGAAGCGAAACAACTCATGCGCGAAGTTCATTCCGGAATTTGTGGTGCTCACCAAGCAGGTCCAAAGATGCGATGGTTGCTCATACGACATGGATATTTTTGGCCCAGTATCTTGAAGGATTGCATCGCATTCGCTAAAGGTTGTTTGGACTGCCAAGCTCATGGACCGGTCCAGCATGTCCCTAGTGTTCCAATGCAACCCATTATTAAGCCTTGGCCCGCAAGAGGATGGGCGCTAGATTCAATTGGGATGATTCACCCACATTCATCACTTCAACACAAGTTCATCATCGTCGCGACCGATTTCTTTACAAAATGGGTCGAAGCAGAACCTTTGAAAGAAGCATCTGGTGGTACGTTGCGACAATTCCTATTTAGGAACATCATATGCAGATTTGGTATCCCAGAAGTTTTTGTTTCGGACCGGGGGGGCAACTTTCATGGGTGGTGAAGTTGATAAACTGGCAAAAGAATGGGGAATACAGTTCGTCCATTCCAGTCCTTATTATGCTCAATCTAACGGTCAAGCGGAGGCCAGCAACAAAATCATCATCACTTTGCTGAAGAAAATGTTGGAAGCTAATCCGCGACAATGGCATGAGACCCTTTATGAGACTCTTTGGGCCTACCGCACATCGAAGCGAAATCCCACCGCGACTACACCTTATGCTTTGATGTTTGGCCATGACGCAGTCCTATCTTTGGAAGTTAATTAATGTCCAATTATTACGAGTCCAAGAGCAACATCATCTCATTGGAGAAGACTACATTCAGGCTATATGGCAGGAACATGAAGACCTTAGCGAAAAGCGCTTGGAGGCTTTAGATAGTTTGGTCATGGAAAAGCAACGAGTCGCTCGAGCCTATGACAAGCGAACAAGGGGAAGGAATTACAGTGAAGGAAAGTTCGTTTGGAAAGCAGTTCTCCCGCTTGGCGAAAAATTAGATGGTCGCGGCAAATGGACTCCAAGATGGGAAGGCCCGTACATCATTTATAAAATCTTAGGGAAATGAGTTTTTCATCTCAAGGACCTGGATGGAGATGTCCATCATAACCCTATCAATGGGAGATACCTGAAGAAATACTTTCTCAATGTCTGGGACTCGGAGGAGTCGTAGACAGTTTATTCGCATAAGACATGGGGGACAATTCTAGTGTTCCTACTCTTGCAAAGCCCATTCATGAAGGCCTGTTTTTGAGGCCCATAATCATTTCTTCGCTATGCCTAGCAACACTAGGGGGCAACACTATACAATACTAAGCCCATTTAGCCTAAAAATAAAAAAAATAAAAAAAAAAGTCATAAATACAATTCTTCGGGGGCAATTCTAAGTGTCCCTACACTCGTGAAGCTACTAAGCCGAGTCAGCGGCTCCGGAAACTTTTTCCAGCTTTGCCCTCCCAGGAAAGGCTGAGCTCAAGGGAAATGTAAGAGCCACCACCGTGACCACCACCTCCGTCGGAAGTAGTCTTCATGTTGCCAAAGATGTCCTCACCGTGCATGGGAAACAGTGGAAGGGTTTTAATCTCCTGGTGATCTTCTCCTCGTTGTTCCATGATGGATCCACCAACATCAGCAGAACTAGTTGACCCAAAATTGAGATTAATGGATCCACCAACAAGCCCTGATCTTTGCTTGGGTACTTGAACATCCGAAGTGAGCTTCTTCTTTTTCAGCTTCTCCCGAGCCCTTTGATTCTGGAACCAATAAAAGACGTTCTTGTTTTCGATCTGTCTATACCATTTTAGCTGGAGAGTGATCCTCTGAACCTACTATACAGTGGGGGACTTAACTCCTTTGTCATCATAAAGCTCCTTGAGGATTCTTATCTGATCTGTAGTAGGAAGCCACCTAGTATTCCTCTGCTTGCAATGCATGTTAGGACTACTCTCGGCTGCTTTGTTGCCTCCTCCATCCTCGGTTAGATGCCGGTTTTGTGGTTCCATTGATGGTGGATTGAGAGAATGTGAGAATGGAAGAGTGATGATGATAAGCAATTAAGAAAGATTGTTGTTGATGAAATGATTTTGGGATTGGAAATTTGGGTTTATAATATGGAGGAAGATATAGACATGCAAATGTCCACCCTTGGATGGACGGTCAAAGAGAAGAGTCAAGTGTCAGTAAATCGTGATTAAAGTTGCCCTATATTTTGGAAAAGAAGGAATTATTGGCGCATGAGGGAACCGAACGGTTTTCGAGGATGTAACTATGCCATTTTCAATATTATCTTCTCACGGTGGAGTTTTCAACAGCTAATTAATGCTAATTGAGTTGGAGCCAGCAAGTGGATCCAAAAGATAAATATTTTCTCAAAACCCTCGTCGCGAGGCTCGATTTGACGCAGAACATATTTTAAAAGTTCATATTATTTTCAATATACAACTATAGGGGCCTATATTTGAGGCTTTGCGAGAAACAATTATTGGCTTCTCACGGATATTGGAATATCAGGATAAGAAAATATTATTGTATTCATAAAGTGGCTGTGTGGCCAAAAGCAGTACATTCATTACAAAGCCAAAAGTGGCTAGAATACAAAACAGGAATCTTCAGATATCTTTTGAATCTTTTCTCAAGTGGAAGCAGCTATGGAATCCAACGTCGGGTTGAGCCGCGCCATTATCTCAAGGAGGGCAGACTTCAGGGAAGGAAAAAGAGGAGTAACGGAGCCCCCGCGCACCCTTTACATGGAAACGGCAGAGGAATACAATATAGGCTTGGCCAAGGCCAGTATCCATGAGAAGGGGAGACTCCAGTAAAAGAAAATGGAGCCTCCAATCCCCCTCAATTGGAAGCAGCTATGGAATCCAACGTCGGGTTGAGCCGCGCCATTATCTCAAGGAGGGGCAGAGAGTGAAGGAACCGAATATCAGCTTGAGTCTCTGCACCCCCTCTAGCCTTGGTAACCACCATTAGTTGGACGTGAAGTATAGGAACAGCCATTCTGTAGCTTGAACCCATTCCTTCAAAGAGTCCATCCCTCCAAGATTCTATCAAGAAGAGAAAGGGGGAGAAGGAGGTGAGAACCAAAGCCCCTTCCATCTGGAGGGCACAACACGGGCCGGGTCTAGAAGGAAGGAAACAGAGGAGGAAAGACGAACCTCAATTTGGCTTCCCTCCCTTCCCCGATTTGCTCCAAGTGGGGGATCCTAATAAAGATGATCTCGCATGATCGTGGTTCTCACACTCGGAGCCCCCTCATGTTTCTAAACTAATCTGAAGCCTGGCATTGTTGTTGCAAGATTTCAGAAAGACGAAACAAGGGGTTGCCTAAGATTACGCCATAAAGCCTAACCCAGGCTTAAGAATACTCCATAAAGCCTAAAATTTAGAGGCTAAAGGTCATTTCATGAGGGGAAGATTTATGAAGAAGGAGAAAGAGAAGCAAGGACTGAAAGGCCATTTCTTGAATGTTTCAGAAAATTTGTTGTGAGTATTCCTTGCCCAAAATACAACTATTTAAAGGGACTTCAGGAAAATCCCCACCCTTGGATGGATGGTTAAAGAGTCAAACCGATGTCAGTAAATCGAGATTAGTGATTCCAAATTTCCGGAAAAAAGGGACTAGTAGCATGTGAGGAGCGGTTTTTGAGGAGTTAGCTATTAAAAGAAGGGATTATTGGCATTTGAGGAGACCGACCGGTTTATGAGGGGGCCTACAAAGATTGGCCCGCAAAGCTCAATTTCAAACAAAGTTCCTCCACATGGCGTTTCTCTGCAATGGCACCAGCTTCCGCCTGAGTGGCCCGATCTCTGATACGGGCCAGGTTGCGGCCCATTTCTTCAGAAGCAGCCAAAGGCTCATCAAGTTAAGCTTCTTCTGCAACAATCACATTCTCAACAAAGGCTAAATGGGCTTGGAGGTCCTCGATCTGAAGTTTGAAGTCGGACCTTTGGATTTGTAGTTCCCGCAGGTGGATGGATCGTTCATTTAAAATATCGCGAGAGATGTCCATTTCTCGAGAGACGCTATTCAAAGCCTCTTGAGCGTCGTGAGCCTGGGTGTTCGTGGCTGATTGACGTCGGCGGGCCATATCAAGTTCATTCAGCAGAGAGTCGATAACACTAAATTGCCACAGAGTCAAAACCTTTTCCTGGCGAAGATACCTTAGAGCTTCCAAGACTCGCGGGAGGATGTCAGTTTCCAATACCTGAGGGCCCAGATGTTCGTGAAGCACCATCTTAGCCTCATCCACAGCAGAAGGAGGAGTTACCTCCAACACCCTCATCAATCTCTCGAATCTGGTAAGAGGAGGAGGCGGCAGAGGCGCCACAGGATCACGAACCTCCAATGCAAAAGGGTGGACAGCTTCCTCAGTTTCTTCATCTTCAATAGGTTGGTCTATCCCTTCAGCCACATGAGAATCTGGAAACTCAACTCGCAGCTCACCATGGGCAAGTGGAGCAGATTCAAGCACAGGGCCCTCGGCTTCGACGGTTGTCTCATTTATTCGCTAGACTTGGGGGGAACCACCACCATCAGTATCATTTTCCATCTCTGGGGCGACTGTCCCGCCAATAGGACCCTCAATGTTTATAGCCACCTCCTCGGTACAAACAGAATCCTGGTCAGATTCAGAAAGTCAGAGAGCGGGGTTGGATCAAAAAGGAAAATGGAAAGCATTGGCCAACAGTGGCTTACCTCTCGAGCTGTCGGGTCAATATCTGGTAAGTGGTCACCAAGAGGAAGAGGCCTCACCTCATTCAGCTCTTGGACCTCTAGTGCCGCGAGAATCTTTGTCGTCATCAGTTCCTCATAAGTGGCAGAAGCCTCAGAGTGGCTTTCCACGCTTTCATGCTCCAAGGAGTCGTCATCGGAGATCGTTATTAGAATGGTAGGACCTTGCAGATGCTCTGTAGATCTGGGAGATGGAAGAGGCGCCACAGGATTAGTTGATGCTTGAACTAGCGAGAGAGTTGGCTCTTCTGCAGCTGCTGAGGATCCAGCCTCGCTCAGGCAAGAGGGATCAGTGGTCCTTTGGTAAAAAGATATATAAGGAAGATCATGCCCAGATTCTAAAATTTAAATAGAATAAGAAGGGGCCGGAGTTTACCAATAGCATTCCCAGAGGTTTTTCATCTTCAAAACTCTCTTCGACGGATTGAGACCTCTCGCGTTTGCAAGCAAAGACAGCAGTGGCCTGTACGAGAAAAGAATCACAATTCAAAAAGGGGGAAAGCACCAAATATGCAAGTTTGGGATCGTTCTTAACCAAATTACCTCAGCAGGATCTTCATCATGAGAAGACTCTCCATCAAAAGTCTCCTCTACTATTGCCCTTTGTTTCCCGGCCTAAACAGAGTTTGTCTTGCTCAGGGTAGTTTGCTGCAAAACACACTCAGGAATAAGAGCGGGAAAATCATTTCATGAGGAAAAGGAATGGTGAAGAAAGACAAAAACTTACTGTTGCCCTGAGCTCGTGGATTTTTATCCCTGGACTCGATGAGCAAGAAGGTAGAATAGGTCGCGGGGGTTGTGCTGCAGGGTTGGAGAAGCGCTCAAGAATCTCGCGGTCCTCCGGACCAGGACTACTTATGCCACGAAAGATCAGGACGAAGAGTTCGTCATGTGGCAGGTCCTAACAGTTCAAGGACACTTCTTTCCACCAATCAGCATAATCACCGTCGACATCGTTGAGGGGGTACAATGCTCTGACCCAAGGGGGAATCACTATCAAAGTAAACTGACTCTGAAATGGGGCAGACCCAGATGGGGCTAATCTCCGCCAAGAGGTGTAATAATTGGCAGAATCAACTAGAGGTCAGAGTACCAACTGGGCCAACCCAAATTGGCGAGCGAAGTGGTTAGGGGCATAGAGCTCATAACTTAAGCAGTCGGTGGCAAGACGAATATCCAAGCAGGAGATGGCGCGAAGAAAGGCCAGGAGGGCTCTTTCGCTATGATCCCGTCCACTGGGTAGAAAGCCATCGTCAAGGGGAGGAGGGAAACGCCTAGAAAGGACTATTTTTGGGTCCGGCATCTCTCCCAGCAAGTACAAGTAAATAAAACACTCGGAGTAGGGAGGAGCTCGATACCTTACATTACGGCAAAGCCAGTTCCCCAAAAGGGAATCTACTGGAGGTTCCTTTGGAATATCGCCGCGACGGAAGAGAGTGAAATAAATCTGCAGCCAAAAGGCAAGGATCTAGAAGGGGCCACTAATGTCGGTATCAAATGGGCCCATTACGGCTCTATAAAGGGAGCGATATAACGCACCCAATACAGGTTGCCCAAGGCCAACGCAAATACCATTATAGAGAGCAGTGGCCAGAGAATTCCAGGGCCCAGTAGGTTTATTGGAAGAAGTGCAAAAGATAAATTTGCAAAGCCAGAATTCCAGGAATGCGATACCTCCTGTATGGTCACGCTGGGTGCAGTAGTAGTCGCGCCAGAATGGGTAGGATTTGCTGTGATGCCCTCGACCAACCATATTCATTCTCAAAGAAAATTGAATGCCATCAAACTGACCATGCACATAGGGGGTCAAAGTCAATGGGCAACCCCGTGATGGTAAGAACATCCAACAGAGTTATGCTCATCTGCCCAAACCGGAAATCAAATGTATTGCTGGAGGTGTTCCAGAAGCAAAGAGCGGCGGCTAGCGGTGCAGGGCTAGTATTATGGGGAAGACAGAAGCATAGATCGATGGTTTGGGTGATACCCACCGCATCCATCAGGCCAAATCTCTCGCTCGGACCTCTTGATACCAAACCTTTTCCTCGGGAGCGACGGTAGGCCAGAAACCCACTTTCCTTCTTGGTCCCCAACTGCTAAAATCACCAGGCACCTGTCGAAGACCCGCTATGGGACGGCGGATGGGAAGCCCATAATAGGCCATAGCATCATCTGGAAAACGATCGCGAGGTGTGGGACCCAGACTCACTTGACTATCACCGCCACCAAAGCCCATCAGTCGACTTCTCTCCTCTCCGGTCTAACGTCTACATCGAATACTCATGTTAGTCCGCCAGTTGAATGCGGCTTTCTCAGTGACTTCATCTGCCTGATCGATAACGAATGGTTTCTTGGATGCCATTTCTAGGTCGCAAGGATTACTTCTCCATTAAACCTTGACTTATAGCTCAGATATTTTTGGAGATTAATTTATTAGCTGGGCCAGTGAGTGGCCCTAGTTGATAATTAATGAATCATTATTCTATCTTGAGAATCGCATCTAAGACGACAGTGAAGATACTTCTCCATTACACCTTGATTTATAGCTCAGATATTTTGGAGATTAATTTATTAGTTGGGCCAGTGGGTGGCCCTGGTTGATAATTAATAAATTATTATTCCATCTTGAGGATCGCATCTAAGGCTACAGTGAAGATATTCCACCTTTTCTTACCACCGCAGGGCCAGCATAGTGGCCTGATGTTTTTTAATTAAAACATGATTAAAACCGATGCGGTTTTAGATGCTAAAGTTGCAGCAAGTATGGTGGTTTCGCTTGGTCACATGTCATGATGTCGATAGCCATAATCCAATCATCCTCTTCAGCATAAGACTCGTGAAGGATTAAATGATAGCAAACAGTTTGCTATTCTGCATCTTATTTCGCCAAGTACGTATGCCTTGATCAAACTTGATTTAGCCAGCGAAGTGGCTCCAACACCTACATTTGAGAAAATCAACAGAGAGCCCGCGAACAAGGCAGATACTTGCTGTGATACACATGGCGAAGTTACCACCAAGGAAGAGAAGGATCCTCATTCGCGATAGAAAGCAATCTACTTCGCATTGGGGGGGAGGGGGGAGTGGCACGCAAAAGTTCTGATCTCCTACAACCTACCCAAGTTTCACCAATTCACTGCATACCAGACATCAGATACATGAGAGGCAACAAAGTTGATAGAGAAAGCGTCAGTTCATGACAAAGGCAATTCAGTAGTGGCATTCAAGCTTTATGGCCTATTTAGAGGCCTATATGGAAACAATCAAGCCAATACAAGTGGCTTTGGAGCAACAACATTATAAGAGTAGTGTTGATTCAAGACCTCTTCAGTCAAGACAAAGACCTTTGACTTCGAGGTCTGGGGGGCAATGTTTTGACCCAAAATGAGCATTTTGGCCTGATAAAGCACGTCTTGGAGAAATTGAGCCAATGTCAGTGGCTCAAGCTATATATTGTCGACAAGTTCGAAATATATATTTAGAGGCTAAATAAAGCCTACTATGGAAGCATGAAAGGTCAACTTTAGCACATTTCCCTACTTCGGCTAAAAGAAACCGAGTTAAACAAGGAAGGAGGGGCGGCAGACTAACCAAACGAAATCCAAATGAGCTAAAACTTTCCAGATTAAATTTAGAAAGCCCAAGGATCATTTCTTATGAAGAGTTCCAGAGCTATTTTTTAGTGGAAGGCCTTCAAACAATCAGTCCAATTTTCTGCATAAGCAAAACTGGAAAACTGGACCTGTAAGAGGTCCAGCAGCGTTTCTGGCCCAACCACAATACCAAAAGCTCTGAAATTTTACCAGGATGATTTACACTCATAGTGGAACATTTTTTATGAAGAAGTCACGGTCAAAATCTAAATTCTTGATGGAGAAATAATTGAAGGAATAAAGGAGCCGAAAGTGCTTCCTTATCTCCAAAATTCATCATTCCTTATCTCCAATTATGCTTCTATATCTCTTTATCTCCAAAATTCATCATTTCTTATCTCTAATTAATGCTCCACTATCATTTGTTTAATGCCAACTGCTTTGGCATGGTAGCCTATAAATAGAGGTTACAAATTCATCACAAGACACACATTCACAACATCAAAACATCTCTAAGATGATCTAAGTTCTCTCTAGAGCAACTCCTCTCCTTCTCTTTCTCTTACCGGTGATCACACTCCTAGTCGTAGTCTTCTCAGAAGTCGATTTTCAGTGCCACCAAACCCTCTGCCAATGTACTTCGGTCCTAGTCTCCTCGGGAGCAGACGGTAGTGTCGCAACCACAACGGTTACAGAACCAACCAAGCAAGGGTAACGCCCTAGCAACCCAGCCAAGCTAAAATCACGCTTTAGCAAGTTCTCCTCACTTCCTAGTAGTTCTCGCTCTGCTCGATCTACAACATTGAGTATCGATTGTGATTTTGAAAAAGCTCAGCAAAAGTCCTCACCACGAGGCACAAAGAATCCCACGACGAGATTGGTGCTCTCCTCGTCCACAATCGCTTGAAAGAAGTCAGGTCAAGGGACACCCCCGACGACCGCACCCGAATGGTGCTGGCACGCCCGCGCAGAAAAGAGACTGTTGATTAGCTCAAACAAAACTGGAGCCAAACACCAGCCACGGGGCCACCTCCAAGGCTCCAATCACTGCGACCCACAGAGCCACCTCCAATCGCAGCGAGCCACGGAGCCGGGAGCCACCTCCAATCTCAGAGTTTCTGTCCACTGAGCCACCTCCTACTCTCACTCTCCTCGTCTCCCCGTTCATAACTTCAGATCAATTTTGATTCCACCTTCCAGAGTTCTAGGGTCTAGCCACCGAGCCACCCCCTTTTTCAGAGTTTCAGTCCGCCTGAGATTCATTGATAATTGGGAATGGGTTGAATCGGTTGATGAGATTCATTGATATTATGCAGGTCACACACACAAAATTTTGGGCTTCGCCCAAAAAATTGCCACAATAAATTTAGCCCACCCCATTGTCGAATCCTAGCTACGCCCCTGGTCGTTTGGCATATCCGATGCGCCAATAACATGCAAAGATGAATTGAACATGTTACGTGTTACATGCTTTAGTCTTACTAAAACAACTCTTGAGTTTAATTTGGTTGCTTTTAGTACAAAAATGAAGAGGTAAATGCTTTACGATACATCATAGAATTAACATCATAATGTAAGTTTCGAGTGCCCCTTATGCAACGTCAGAGAAGAATTAACATCATAATGTAAGTTTCGAGTGCCCCTTATGCAACGTCAGAGAAGATGATACAATTTTACAATGGTGCAAACGACAAAGATCAATCATGGAGAACAAGTCAGTGTGTAAAAATAGGTCGTTGTCACAAAATCAATCATGTAAAAGACCCACTGTGGATCAGTCTCAACCGAATATGGAATCATTGAAGTTTAGGAGACACCGTTTTATTAGTAGATGAGGTGTGCATTTCTAGAATCAATCCAAGAGGCCGTCGAGCCATACAAGTTTTACTTTACTACTCGATCATTACTCAGAACAGATAGGTCAAGGTCAAATAATAAGACCCATTCAACTTTCAACCATGGGGGAGTAGCACAGTGACCGTACTTTTGAAGAAGCATCCATATTCCATATTCCATATCCCAAAGCACCCAAAGTCTGCAGAAGAAAGCAACAAGAGAGAGAGAGAGAGAGAGATGGTGTTCAACAGCCTGATAGTGGTGTCGGTGGCACACCTGTCAGCGGAGGCATGGCAACACGTGGCGTGCCTGCCGGAGCGTCTGAGCAGCCGGCAGCTATTGGATCTTGTGTGCGTCATCCCTCTCCAGGAATTGGGTCGCCTCACTCTTTGCCTCTGGACCTTCCTCTGCGTCCCTCCTCCCGACTCCTACTTCTCCCGTT